>JAZKJV010007596.1:600000-982541 GCA_037367405.1 Ottelia alismoides | reverse complement strand
TTTATGTGTTGATCTTAACACAGATCGATTTTTTTCAATCGATGCTTCTATACAGATTGATCAAGGCATCATTACTTGTGCACATCTAGAGCCTGATCTAGAGCCTCAGATTGTGTAAGATTTAGAGTCCAATATAGAGAAAGAGAAGGCTCCAACTGGAAAGGGAAAGGGACCTCAACACCCAGCACTACCGCAGTCAGGCCCATAACTAGGCTAGAATGCGATGAATGAATATTACCTCGCTTCTATACATGTGATTCAGTAGCAGGTCACCGACCAGGAATTGGCCTAGGTTTCCTTTCAAGACATGCTTAATGACTATAGAAGGGAGAGAGAAAACTAAGGAGGAAGAAGAGAAGAAGAAGAAATAAGAGGTGGACTGACGAGTCCGAAAATCACCACGTTAAAGAGAGATGTTGTAATTTGTTCATCCGTAAAAATAATTTTATTATGTCGTTCGTTGTAGGCGGCAATCGAAATCGGTCAAGAAAATAACCACATGAAATATTCGTCAATTTTAATCAATGCAGTTTTATGTTTATTTTACTTGGGCAAGTCCCAAGGTCGAACATAAGGAGGCAAAGGAACAACCTAGAATTATGTCTATCAAAACTCGTGCACGGTTTTCGAGGCATTGTTTTGTATTTTTCAATGCAATAAAGGATGCAATATGCAATTTTGGCCGATTTTAGGAACTAAAATTTGAATTGCATTCAAATGATGTCCGAAAAATATGAAATTTGGCCACGATGCAAATTATGATAAAATGAATGCACTCTATTTTTTTGGAATTTTTGGATGCAATATAAATTTTTTTATGAATTTTTAATTTCAAATAGAATGAATTTCGATATTTAATTATAATAAATATTAAACCTAATTATTTTCAAGTGCAAAATTATCTAAGATCTATCACTAGGTGATTGATATAACAAAAATCCTAAACCTCAAAAATACTAGTTTCACTACCTATTAAAAATTAAACATTGAAATATGCAAAATGATTTTTATTGGACAAACTATGTACGAAAATACAAATCTTTTTGGGCATAATGTAAAGCACAATTAATTCTACAATATGTGATTTTTCAGGAATTTTTAGAGCAACGGTTAATCAATGATAAATTTAAGAGCATAAAATTGGCAAAATATGCAACTATCAATAAAATAATTAATTATTAATTAACCATCAATCATAAAAATGTCAAAATATGTCAAATCGTAGAGAATTAAATGAGGAACATCATGCTATTTTTGGATAAATAAAATAATGTAATTTAGTTATCTAGAATGAAGGGGAAAGACATGGGTACTTCTGCAATTAAATATATACAATAAATATGCAGAGAGGGACCTGCGATTAATTACCAGCACTGATTGGGGATATTATGCAAATTGTCCAAGGAGCACGTGTTGCACACGTGCCCTTGGAATGGAGGACTGATGCGGGAATTTGGAGAAGGCCGGAGGGTTCCGTGTAGTTTACCCACTGTCACGTGCAAAGCACGTGACCAGGGGCTATTGTAAAGCTGACATCCCCCACGCACGTGCTTCGCACGTGCTAGGGTATCGGGCTCCGGTCCCGGTCGAAGGATGGTGGAGGCAGGTGTTGGCCCTTTGTCGGTGGCGGTGACTCGCGAGAGGAGCCCGGTGAAGGAGAGATGTCGCGGCGGAGGGTCAGGCGAGGCGAGGGGGAGGAGGGCTTCTCCTCCTACAGCAAAGTCGTCGAAGTTGACCGGCGATGAAGGCGGTGTAGGAGAGGCTGGAGTCATATCTGAATGTTGGTGACGGAGTCATAGGTGGTGGTCGATGGGCGGTGGCTCGACGTCAAATCAGAGCGGAGCAGCTAGGCCGGAGCAGCGTTGCAACGAGGGCTGGGGGGGCCCTCGGATCTCGCCGAGAAGGTGGCTTGCATGCGTTGTCATCGTCGCGAGGGGTCCTACAGTACAATCGGTGGATGGGTGTTGATGATGCGGTAGTGTATCTTTTATATGGTAGCGGGCTCTCACCGGACATGGAAGTGAATCACGAGTCAATTTGGAGAAGAAGGGGTTTGGATTTGTGACGAGATCTGATTCGAGGAGATTATTGTGATAGAGATCTGAGATTCGTGGCTATCGATGGCGAGATTTGCGGCGTAATCGCGGGGTGGTAGCAGAGTTCCAAAAGAGGAAAGTGGCAGCTTGAGGAACATGACCAGCGGCCGTCCTATCGGCCAAGATCGAGCAGCCGTGAACGTGCCACGTGGCGGGACTTTGAAGAAGGGGCGGTGAGGCACGTGCTGGGCACATGCGCAGGAGGCATGTGCGCAGCACGTGCAGTTTTTTTTTATAAAAATGAATTAATAATAATTCGAAAAAAGGCTACCACATGTCAGCACCACAAAATTCTGAGATAATTCTCTTAAAAAATCTGAAATAAATAGCAAATGGCCTCGGATCTAAAAAGCTTCTTCACAAATATTGCTCGTCTTGATGAGATATACAACTTTCTTGAAGACATGAAAACCAAAATCTATCAATGGTAAAAAGTGATATTTTTGGGGTATCCCATGTACATAGAATACCTTGATTTTTGGGTTTTGTAATTTCTATGTCATTTTTAAACCAGATAAAAATCGAGAAAAATACGATAAAATAAAAGATAAATATTTACACACTAATCTAATTTTTTTTGGGTTTTTTATTAAGAAAAAGAATAAATAAAATTAAAAAAGAGAAGGACTAATTTTGTAAAGTCGGTTAGTGAAGACTCGGACTCAATTTGTTTCTTTGATTTCAAGCTCAATTTGGATTTGTATTTTTAAGCATTTTAATAAAACTTTCATCAAAGAAGACAAATGTAAAAGAAATAATCTGAAATAGGTTAAATATGTACATAACATAATAAGTCAAAAACCACTAAAATACAAATTGTACAAAAGAGGTCGAAACCCCAACTTTCACATATGAGCTCCGATTCACTTGAACTTGGTCTTGTTTTGAAGGTAATTGAATGTACATTAGTTCAACAGTGAGTAGGATTAAAACATATACTGTATGGGGGAAGATATGAGGTTTTTAGTCCGAAAATCATGAAACTAGGGTTTGGGTTTTTGGTCCACTTATTTGGGTTAGTGATTTTTTTGTATTTTTTATTTATTCTTGTTAGTGATATGTACATAGTGGAGGTGGTTTTCAGTCATTCGGAGTTAGCATGAATTAGTTAAAAATCTGGGAAATTAGGCTATTTACAGGTCAATTTTGGCTTGGATTTTTGGCTTCTTATTTTGTGCAAAAATAATGGATAAATTGCAATTCTTATAAAAACATGCATGAATGCTAATTATGTAGAATAGATGCAGAAATGCTATTGATTTTGAGGGATTTGAGCCTAATAAATGTGATTTAGAGTGATGAATCAGAGATTTATTTTCCCCCCTATACTTAAACCATGCTCGTCCCTGAGCATCAAAAAGAAATGCCATGTCGTGAAATGAGATTGGGTTCCATACCAAGATTATGAGCTGAAGGTGAAAATGAAGCTAGACTTGACCTTTGGATTATAAGTGTGGTGGAACTTCGGTGAGACTTAGAATTTTTAAAATCAACAACCTTCAAATTCTACACATCATTGCTGCTGTTTCGGCTCAGAGGTCATCTTAGATCAATCCTCTTCCCAAAGTAATATACCCTATGAACATTGAACAATCGACTCATGTGAGTGAAAGGTTTTAGCTCTTCCCATTCAGAATGCCGGACTACCATGCTCCTCTCCTCTCCAGTAACTCGTCCTCGAGGAGTCAGGTATTTCCATTTAAGGTCTATCGCGTTGTGTTCACGATCGAATTGGGGGGAGAAGTTAGAAGAAGGAGAAAAGAACTGGAGGGTGGCCAATGTAGTCACCTCTCCTAGTGAAGATGGCCAGTGTAGCCGAGTCTCCACCAAGATTTGCAGGTTTTCTTAAAGCTTGGACCTTTTTGGTCAGATTTTATTTGGTAGTTGCTTCTTTGTATTTGGAACTTTTGGTGGCTCTGGTTGGATCTTGTTGTGCCCCTACGGATATGGAATCTTTTTGTTTCTGTACATTTTTTGGGGTCTTAGAAAAAATTGTGCCCAGTCGTCCATCCCTTTTTCGAAGATTTATTTCAACCCGCACTCCGATCTTTAGATTTCCACGCTACCAGAAAAGAAACTCACGCAGTCTTCCAACATCCCATCTGAGTTGAGCTAAGTACATAGTACGAGAGTACAAATTAATTCCCTATTCCAGAGTTGTACCCAGAATAAAGAGACCAGTTTAGACACTAAGAGTCAAATGTTGCACATTATTATGTGGAACTCAAAGAATTAAGTCAAAGACCTGAAGTTTCTAAAATCCTCTTTCTCGGTGAAGTTCCTCTGAAAATTAGATGGATTGAGGTCAAGTCCAGACCACTCTCGATTTCTACTCACAACTCGGTTCAGAACCCGATGACTTTTAACAGATGCAAATGAATGTGATGCTGGTTGAAGTGTAGGTGTGTGAAATGCAGACATTTTTTGTGTTTTTTATGCAAGGGATTTTTTGTTTTTTTTTTGCAAAAATGAATAAGAAGCCATTTTTTCAAAATTTTTGGGCGCAGTTAGTGTTAGTAGAAAACCTCTTTTCTTTTTCTTTTCTTTTGTTTTTTTGTTTTTGTTTTTTTAATTAATACCCACCCCGTAAATACATATAGACTTATACACAAGTACGAGATATGGATAAAATATATACAAAGTATATACACAGACCCCCCTATACTTAGCGAGTGTTGTGTCCTCAGAGCACAAGAAGCATAAAGAATACATAGCTTGGGCTAAGCGTAAGAGAGTGAAAAGGGACAAGAAAAAGAATAAGATATACAGGACCACCCCCCTATACTTAGAGTGTGAACAGTCTGAGTATAAAAGAAGGGTGGGGAAAAATTAAGCAGTCGGGATATGTGAATGAGGAGAGTAAATACAGGTGGGCGTCGGTTCCCCCTATACTTAGGCTCTGGTTAGCCTAAATATAGAAAAAGGGTGGAAATGGAGCAATCGTGAGAAAGAGTGTGATGGGGGAAATGGTATATACAAATGGCATCGATCCCCCCTATACTTAGGTCGTGGCCTAAGTAGAGGAAGAAGCTGTACAAGGAGACCGATGTGGTTGGGAGGGAGGGTTGGTAGCCGATGATTAAGGCAGTTTTCGGCTGATCTTTTTGTGAGCCTGCGGTGGGAGATCGTAATGACGAGATGGAGCTGAAGCATATGATTCCCAACTATTATTAGTGTCATCCTCAGAAAAATCATGATGGATAATGGATGAAGTGTTTGAGTCAGATGAAAGATATCCATCATCGAAATTATCCTCAGAGGAGTAGTATTCGAAAGTGGACATACTCCAAATATTCTGGTCTTTTTGTTTCTTCAGTTGTTTCCTCAGAATTCGTTCCTTCTTGAGATCAATTGATTTGTCCTCGGATGAATACTCAGAAGCACCGGTCTCAGTCAGCTCATAATAAATAATTCCAGTGTACTTGAAGAGGGCATGAGCATCAGCTTTGGATGAATAGTAGTTAGGAACGGGAGTTATCAAACGAGAGTCAAATTTTGGATCCTTGCGAAGATATGGCTTAGAGCTGCCGAACACACTTCACTCATGTAGATTACCTTTTCCGGACCTGATGAGGGATCATCATATGATTCCTCTTTCTAAAGGTCAAAGGTGACTTTCTTTTTCTTGCTTTACGAGGGTATCGGTTCACTTGAGTATCTAGATGAATAACCATTAGAATTCTTCTCCTTGGTCGGTGTTCATCCTGCGTGTTTGTTCTTAGTCTTCTGCATGTTGGTGCACTCTCGATTTGGGATGATTTGGTCAAGATATTCAGAGAAGGTTTCCCTGGGTGCGACCATGCATATGTCTCAGGATCGTAGAAGAAGGATTTGTCTATTTTGAGATCCGCGAGAACTGAAATACTAGGGAGAGTCTCTGCATGTTCATTTTTAATTGATTTGATGTTGGAGCATTCCTGTGTCGAGTTGATGTGATCAAGGTATCAGAATAGGTCGACCCAAGGTGCGACCATGCATAAGTCTCCGGATCTTATGATTCATATACTCGGTTCTCCATGGTGAGAGCAGCTGGGAATGGAGCAGGAGGGAGAGTCTCTAAACCAATAGTCTCATCAACAACCGCAATCTCAGGTGTCGTAACGGAGTAGGGCTCTTCTACCACTTCATGATTACGGTTGTCGGGGACTTCGTGGGTTGCCCAGAAAAATCGTGGTTCCTCAAAGACAGGGTCAGATCGAAGTGCTTCCAATGTTGTGAAATTGATTTCTCGAGTCTCACAATCAATAATTGCCTTAGCCAATGCTAAGAATGGCTTTCTAAGAATAATTGGAGACTGCGTGAATTCTCCTTGATGCTCAATATCGATGATTGTGAATTCTACTTTGAGTGGAGCACATTGGAATTTCATGACGACAGAAATGATTCCTCTCAGCCGCTTTATCACTCGGTCAGCCAATTGAACAATCTCTCGTATTTTCCTGATCGGTATGAGTTTGAGTTCGTGAAATACAAAGGTAGGGAGGATATTGATCAGTGAATCATCATCAATTCGAGCATGGGTGAAAATTGTGTCTAAGATTTCATAGTCAAATCTGGGCAACCGCTTCACTATGAGGCTCTTGGTTTTTTCCTCAACGCCAAGGAGGAGGCCATTGATAAGATATATCTTTCAGTCTTTGCTCTAATCCTTCCTGACTTTTTCGTCATTAATTTGTCCATTACAAATTCTTTAAGGTCGGGGAAGTGTTTAATGGCTTGTACAAAGTGAAGTTCAAACATCAATCTTTTTTCCATTGCTTCACGTAAAGCAGGATCCAAATTTTTCAGATCTTCTTCAGTCTCTGTTTTTATAAAATTTTCTGGATTTTCGATTTTTTGGTGTTTTTGAATATTCCATTTTTTGGTATTTTCTGTGTGGTGTGGTGACGTGGTGTGTTCCTCAGATGAGAAGGGGCTTTGATTTTCAGAGTACGAGTCATAGACATAATCATTTCTAGGGGAATGATATGAAGAAGTGTCGATGCCAGAATCATCCCTAGGTCTCTGAATATCCTCAAAATTTTTAGCAAGAGATCCAATCATTTCCTCATTCATTTTTATGTCTGAGCTCCCAGAGTGAAATAATCGGTCGGCAAATTTTTGAAATCTATCCTCCATTAATTCAAATCTTTTATTTATCCTCGAAATATCATCCTCAAAATTTTGTTCATGATCATTTATGGGAGCAATTGGTTTGTGTTCAATAATTTCATCTTCCATTTTCCTATATGTGCTGAGAGGAGATTTGCTTTGAATATCTGATATATGATCATTATTTTATGAAATTTCTCCTCAAAATATATAGAAGGAGGTTGCTCAATGGAAGGATTTTTCGGGAATGTGTAAGTCTCGTACTCAACATGCCATGACTTGGGTATGTAATCATGGTCTGAGTAGAGTCTACTTCCATGATTAATTGTATCCTCGAATAATGGAGTCATACCGGGCATATATGTGTCAATATCATCAGTTTGGTCCTCTGTATGTATCGGCTGATCAAATGAGTGATATTCAGGTTGGTCAATAGGGATTTGATCGTTGCGGTCAATCTAACGCTGATGATCATTAAGTGTGGGTTACTCCATCTGGATTTGGTTTCTTGCCAGTCATGATATTCAAAAGTGTTTTGATCTTGAAATGGTTCATTAGTGAGAAACCGAGAATAAGACGGTTCAGTCCATGATGAAAATTGGTCATGTGTGATTGAATGGTTCAAGGAGGAATTTAATGAGGGTGTCGAATTCGTCTGCGGGTGAAAGTCTTCTGCAAATGTTGGAGGATTATTCAAAGAAGAGGATGTAGTTGATTTGGGCCTAACAGATACAAATTCATTTTCATAGTATAGCTCTAATGGATTTTCAGATAAATGTTCGGCCATTTTTGAAAGAGCTGAAAGGAAAGAGGGGTTGGGTCTGCAAGAGTTTTTGGACAAGAGTTCCATGATGAGGTTTAAATCAAGAAAGGAGAGATATGATTGCACGGGATAGTCAAAAGATATTTAATCAAATGTGCGGCTTTTGATCTTTGATAACGGTTCACGCACACCAATGCAAACACAATTCAAACCTCAAGTTCACCAACTCACACTATGAAGCCGTTAGAGTTTGCTATTTCCTTTTCAATTTTATTTTGTGATAAATCAATCTTGGCAAAAATTTAGCGAGCCATTAAGTGCCCAAATTTTCATAATGACTAACCCGAATTCTTACTACTAGTTGCACCTACTTTCAGCTAGTATGGGAGTAAGTACGGATCGTAGAACGACTACCCATTACTTGAGGACGGAGCCTTACGCAGTGTCCTCTAAACCACCCACTCTGCTAAGGAAATCCAAACTGTTTACCGACTATCCGTAGATCCTCACTGAGAATAAGCTAATCGTTTTTGGTAGAATCAACAGTCAGTATGAAAATTCGGGTTTGGGCTCTAGCCTTAAGTGTCGTCTTTTTCTCACTCAGAAAAATAAAATAATCCAAGGTCGGGATTGCTCTCCTGCAAAAATTCTTGATTTTATGGGTTATTAAGATCAGCTATATTTAGCAGTCCCAATTCTAATTAGGTGATCACTGAATAATTAAATGAGCAGAAATACACATCTACCATCTAGTCCCAATTTCCTTTAAAATTATGTGATAAAACAAGAGGGAGAAATTCGGGAAAAGCCGATGCACGCGAAAAACGATGATGTATGCTTAGTTAGAAGACTTATAGTGAATCCTCGCAATCTCCATGTGGGGTGCTAGACTAAATTAAAAAATTTATCTATATGAAATGCAAGATGATGAAAAGCCGCACCTAGCAGAAAGTTCTGTTACGGGGAAGATTTGAATTAAATTTTGTCTAAGTTGAACGATCTATGTGTGTCTCAATTAATGTGAAGTGTGGCCTAATTCCTACGAGCACAATCAAAAAATAAAAATGCCCTGAGAGTCGTATGTGCAGGTCTATCCTAATCGCCACTCAAGTCGGGTCCCACCCTCACCGGAGAGTGAAATAGGCAACGACACAACACAGAAGAAAGTTAGAGGTCTTTTACACACGCGAGAGTCCAAATAGACACCTCTATAAATGAGCAATTAATTACAGAAATAAAATTACAGAAATTAAAATCCTAAACTCTACGCTCTCTCACGACTCGACACGATCTTAATTTAATTGCGGCTTTTTCAAAAGTCGGTGAAGATGCTTCGGTTTCTTGAAAAACTGCTCTACGTACACCGAGTATCTCGCAAGAAAAATAAGAGAGAAAATGTAAGAGAGTGACTCAAAAATAAATCAAAAATAAAATAAGGGAAATAAATGCTATAAAATAAATGCAGAAAAAAATTGAATTTACAATGAGAAATTTGGGGGTCAGACTACCCGAATGCGGAACACCGAAGAAAATTTTCAAAACACAAAACTAAGCTGTTCGCCTCCCCAGCAACGGCACCAACTGACGAGTCCAAAAGTCGTTGCGTTAAAGAAAGATGTTGTAATTTGTTCATTCGTAAAAATAATTTTATTTTGTCGTTCATTGTAGGCGACAATCGGAATCGGTCAAGAAAATAACCACACAAAATATTCGTTAATTTTAATCAATGCGGTTTTATGTTTATTTTACTTGAGCAAGTCCCAAGGTCAAACACAAGGAGGCAAAGGAACAACCTAGAATCATGTCTATCAAAATTCGTGCGCGGTTTTCAGGACGATTTTTTTTGTAATTTTTAATGCAATAAAGGATGCAATATGCAATTTTGGCCTATTCTAGGGACTAAAATGTGAATTGCATTCAAACGATGTCCGAAAAATATGAAGTTTGTCCACGATGCAGATTATGATAAAATGAACGCACTTAAATTTTTTGGAATTTTTGTATGCAATATGAATTTTTTATGCATTTTTAATTGCAAACAGAATGAATTTCAATATTTAATTATAATAAATATTAAACCTAATTATTTTCAAGGAACAAAATTATATAAGATCTATCACTAGGTGATTGATCTCAGAAAAATCCTAAACTTCGAAAATACTAGTTTCAATACCTATTAAAAATTAAACATTGAAATATGCAAAATGATATTTACAGGACAAACGATGTATGCAAATGCAAATCTTTTTGGGCACAATATCAAGCACAATTAATTCTACAATATGTGATTTTTCAGGAATTTTTAGAGCAACAGTTAATCGATGACAAATTTAAGAGCATAAATGGGCAAAATATGCAACTTTCAATAAAATAATTAATTATTAATTAACCATCGATCACAAAAATGTCAACAATATGTCAAAACGTAGAGAATTAAATGAGGAACATCATTTTATTTTTGGATAAATAAAATAATGTAATTTAGATATCTAGAATGAAGGGGAAAGACAGGCGTACTTCTGCAATTAAATAAATACAATAAATATGCAGAGAGGGACCTACGATAAATTACCAGCACTGATAGGGGAGATTCTGCAAATTGTCCAAGGAGCATGTGCTGCACGTGCCCTTGGAATGGAGGACTGATGCACGAATCTGGAGAAAGTCGAGGGTTCCGTGTAGTTTACCCACGGTCACGTGCAAAGCACGTGACCTGGGGCTGTTGTAAAGCTGACGTCCCCCACGCACGTGCCTCGCACGTGCTAGGGTCTAGGGCTCCGAGACTAGTCGAAGGACGGTGGAGGCGAGTGCTGGCCCTTTGCCGGTGGCGGTGACTTGCGAGAGGAGCCCGGTGAAATAGAGATGTCACGGCGGAGGGTCGGGCGAGGCGAGGCGGAGGAGGGCTTCTCCTCCCGCAGCGAAGTCGTCGAAGTTGACCGGCGATGAAGGCGGCATTGGCGAGGGTGGAGTCTTAGCTGAACGTCGGTGTCAGAGTCGTAGCTGGTGGCCGATGGGTGGTGGCTCGACGTCGAATCGAAGCAGAGCATATAGGCCGGAGCGGCGCTACAATGAGGGCCTGGGGGCCCTCGGATCTCACCGTGAAGGTGGCTTGCATGCGCTATCACTGCCACGAGGGGTCTTGCAGTGCAATCGACTGATGGGTGTTGACGATGCGGTGGTGTAGCTTTTATAGGGTAGCGGGCTCTCACCGGACATGGAAGTGAATCACAGGGCGATTTGGAGAAGACAGGGATTGGATTTGCGATGAGATCTGATTCGACGAGATCATGGTGACGGAGATCTAAGATTCACAGCTGTCGACGGCAAGATTTGCGGCGCAATCACGGGGTGGTGGTGGAGTTCCAAAAGAGGAAAGTGGTGGCTTGAGGAAGATGACCAGCGGCCGTAAGATAGGCCGAGATCAGATGGTCGCGAACGTGCCACGTGGCGAGCCTTTGAAGAAGGGGCGACGAGGCACATGTTGGGCACGTGCGCGGGAGGCGCTTGCGCAACACGTGCAGTTTTTTTATAAAATTTAATTAATAATAATTCGAAAAAAGGATGACACGTGGCGACTCTAGGAGCGACTATGTGTCAGCACCACAAAATTCCGAGAATAATTCTCTTAAAAAATCTGAAATAAATAACAAATGGCCTCGGATCGAAAAAGTTTCTTCAAGAAAATTTCTCGTCTCGATGACTACAACTTTCATGAAGACATCAAAACCAAAATCAATCAATTGTAAAAAGTGATATTTTAGGGGTATCCCATGTACATAGAATATCTTGATTTTTGGGTTTTGTAATTTTTATGTCATTTTAAACGAGATAAAATCTAGAAAAAATATGATAAAATCAAAGATAAATATTTACACACTAATCTATTTTTTTGGATTTTTATTAATTAAGAAAAAGAATAAATAAAATAAAATAAGAAAAGGACTAATTTTGTATAGTTGGTTAGTGAAGACTCGAACTCAATTTGTTTCTTTGATATCAAACTAAAATTGGATTTGGATTTTTACGCATTTTAATAAAACTTTCGTCAAAGAAGAAAAAAGAAAAAGAAATAATCTAAAATAGGTTAAATATGTACATAAAACAATAAGTCAAAATCGCTAAAATACAAAATGTACAAAAGAGGCCCAAAACCCAACTTTCACATATGAGCTCTGATTCACTTGAACTTGGTCTTGTTTTGAAGTAAATTGAATATACATTAGCTCAAAAGTGAGTAGGATTAAAACAAATACTGTATGGGGATGATATGAGGTTTTTAGTTCGAAAATCCTGAAACTAGGGTTTGGGTTTTTGGTCCACTTATTTGGGTTAGTGATTTTTTTTATTTTTTATTTATTCTTGTTAGTGATCTGTACACAGTGGAGGTGGTTTTGGGTCATTCGGAGTTAGCATGAATTAGTTAAAAATTCGGGAAGTTATGTTATTTACAGGTCAATTTTGGCTTGGCCTTTTGGCTTCTTATTTTGTGCAAAAATAATGGATAAATCGCAATTCTTATGACAACATGTATGAATGCTAATTTGCAGAATAGATATAGAAATGTTGTTTATTTTGAGGGATTTGAGCCTAATAAATGAGATTTAGAGTGATGAATCCGAGATTCATCATGGACCCCATGGAGGTGGAGCCGCAGGATCAGGAGGTGGGCAGGTCAAGCCGACCCTCCAGGAGACTTACAACAATGGTGTTAGACAGAAGATACAATGGATCGATATACATGTTGTTGTTGGACATGTGATCCCATGATGAGCCATTATGCAATAAATGTTATTGCAAATATCATTCCCTTTTCTGAAATGAAGAATAACTAATTTGCATAATAGGTCCCTTAGTACAATTACAGTTATGTACCATGGCCATCTTAATGATCATACAGCTGTTGACTCAGTTATTGAATCATAGAGGCTGGTGCTTGGATGAAAATCTAAAGAGTTAGATTGAGGACTCATCAAGTATCGTCAAATGATAGTCAAGAGATGATCTCCTGCCTGAGTAGGAGATGGCATTCCTTTCTCACTTGGCTAATATCTGACCGACCTCTTGATGCAAGTCCTCTGCATGGGAATAGAGTTCAGAGGTGTCAGATTTGATAGGTCAAAGAGTTGACTTAACGAGATCGAGATAACCAAAGTCCTATGTTGTATAATGTCACGATATAGACACACATCCTCTGACCGGAGACAGATGTGTTACTATATGTCTGAGTATGTACATTTGGCAGACCAATAGGTTTATGACCTAATCAAGGTCTATACACCGGCGTGCTGGTGTGCATATAAGGGCATATGAGTAATACAATCTCTTAAAGGGATCATACAAGTTCATTACTGAACCGAAAGACATGAGCTCACTCATGAGAAATTGGGAAGAATCAAATTCCGTGCACGGTCATCTCACTTTGGATACTTGACTGAATTTGTAGGTTTGATATATGCCTTTGGAAAAGTATATGATCAACACCTGGGTATGATATATGCTTCTGGAAATCATATGATCGATGCCGACTCCCAATGATCGAATGAGAAACTTGATGATAAAACTCTGAAGTAGACAGTGTAAAATTGATCTTGTACTTAGGGTTTATTCCGGGTCTTCCAGTATGCAGGATATACAGGTATTGGAAATACCTGAGGGTGATGTGATCATAAACGATTGTATAACCATGACGCTTCCATTCTGAGGGAGTGTTGAAACAAGACTGGATTTTAGTGACTCCTATCATAGATAAGTAATTTGATCTTAGTCCAAATGTTGGACATTGATCTGAATGTGATTCAGATGTAATGAGAAGATTAGTTTTGCGGTCTTGATTTAATCAAGCATCTATGAGAGGTCCACAATATGTGGATTTTAGATTTGATCTCAATATCCAAGTCACTATACGTTGAACAATACAACTGCCATGTCCTTATCTCGAGGTATCGGCAGAGAAAGCGCATTATCCTTGAAAAAGTTCATGGATAATTTCATCGTTGATATATGTATTCGAGCATTGAGAAAGTGGATAATTAACATGAATAATATGAACTTCATTCATATTATTAGGAGAGTTATTAAAGATAATTAAATCTAATTTCATTATTAAAGAAGTGAATAATGTGAATGTGATTAATGTTATTTGGGCACATGAGAAAAGAGATCCAAGATGATAAATGTGATTAAATTATCCAGGATATGAATAATGTGGATAGGACTATCCATATTAATCAGATGTATTATGAATGTGATTTATAATATATTAGAGAGAGCATATTATGATTTATATTTGTTGATTAGTTGTTAATGTGAATTAGATTCACATTGAATGATTAATTGAAAATATAATTATATTTTGTTTTGGGTTGTGAATGGGATTCACATAATTTTCAATGTCTTGATTAATGTTTTTCGTAAGATAATTGTGAATTATTTTTGTGAAAAATATTTACAACAATTGTTGTTGTAAATCTTGGATATATCATGAGATAACGAGATCTCATGGGATGATGAGATCTCATGAGATAATGAGATCTCATGAGATGATTGGTAGACGTCCCCCCCTTTGTATTGAAAGAGGTTAGTCTCCTCATTATCTCATCTCTAGTCAAAGGTGATTTAATTTGAAATTAATTATGTTGATTTATCAATATATTTTAATTTAAATTAAATCATTTATTGTTGAATTTTTACAATGACATCTTAGCCATTGAAAGAAACACAAATCAATCTCAACCACTGATTGTGTCTTATCCACGGATTGAGATCCATGACTCCCAAAACCCTATATAAGAAGAGGCACCCTGTGCTCTTCGAGAGACATGTTTACGACAACAACGAATGCTCTCTCCCTCTCTGTCTCTACAGGTCATGTGCCTATCTCCCTCTCTCTCTTAAGTCCGTCCACCATGGAGCCATTGAGAAAGTCGACATTACCGCAGCATCATCGTTATACTGCTGGAGTACTTG
The DNA here is from genome assembly GCA_037367405.1 of Ottelia alismoides. NCBI lineage: Eukaryota > Viridiplantae > Streptophyta > Magnoliopsida > Alismatales > Hydrocharitaceae > Ottelia > Ottelia alismoides. The sequence goes on along the minus strand of JAZKJV010007596.1, from coordinate 967,625 downwards.
CTCGTGGATCTCCATCTCCTTCGGTACACCTCGCTCTTGAAGAAGATGTCAGATCTCGTGTGACGAGATCAGGAGATTCACCGCATGTATCATCAACTTGGATTGCGAGAAGGATGCGTCTCATCAACGCGCTCGCAAGCGTCTCCTTCGTCGGATCGGACTTGAGACAGGAGGTCTCTTCGTTTAGAGAGTCGATCACAACTATGCTTCAAGAGGTAAACCTTATAACTATATGTATTTAAGATGAAATGATCAATGAAGTGTTCTTGGATCATGTGGTTTCATCGTGTTTAAAATTTTTAAATTTCGTTGTCCGGAGTAACTAGTGCAACTAGTCACTCCCGATCGCATTAGATGCAATCCACACGCTTCCGTGACGCACTTGAGGATCTTCCCTTATCCTTCAAGTGGTATGAGAGCCAGGTTATGGGGTTTTGGATACGATCCATTAACCTAAGAAGATTTGGCCTGTAAGGGTTCGTGAAAATTCTTTCGAATTTCGATTTTCGCAGCCCTATTTTGCGATAAATATCATCCCCATTTAAAACGTTTAAACACGAAATTTTAAAATTTGTAATGTTCCTCATTAGTTTAGGAAACCGTAGGATTTGAGTTTGTGTGATTTGGAATCCGATAACTCAAGATATGATCATTTTAATGAACATATATCCACTGTTTCGAGACTGGCGAATCTTGACGTAATTAAGGAGTTAATTACCATTTTAAAATGCCTGTAAATGCATTCTAATCATATAGGTTATATTTTAAATCAAGTTAAAAAACTTTAGAAACTGATTTTGCTTAATTTGGATTTAAACTAAATGAGATATGCTAATTTTAGTGAGTAAGGGTCACTGTTGAAAATTGTAATCCTAATCACGAACCTTGTGATAGCCATTTAAGAAACTTGTGAAATTAATGGTTAATTTCCTGGAATAATTATGGATAATATTTGATAAATATTTGAATGAAAATTGCTCCCTTAAATGGCATTTCCTCAACCAATAAATGATTAGATATGATCTAGATCACCAATTGGTTACTTTATACACTTTCAACAAACATGTTACTTGAATAGGTTTGGGAATTTGTCTAGAAAATTTCCTTATAATCAAAAGGGTTTTGATTATTACTATATGGTATAATTTCGGTTGAAAATCCGATGAACATCTCAAGTGCACAATGATCGATTTGGCATTATCCTTTCCTGAGGTGGATATGGTGTTTAGTCAGGAGCGTTGGGGTAGTAGGTTGCACCGTGTGCGGTATGTCCCACTCCCGTCAGTACTGACCATTACAACGGGTAGGGACTCGATGATGTTGGAGAAATCATGGTGTTTTTTATAATTATTACTTTGAGATAATACCATTTTTTCAAGTAACAATCGAGTTTGTTGATTGAGCTGGATAGATAATTGATTTAATGTGATTAAATTAATTATATCCAATTTAAAATACTCTATTATGAATAGATGTGTATTTACCTTCGAAGAATAAATTATATGAATATGATTCATGATAATTAATTGAAATTTGAATAAGGGATGGAGGATCACACAAGTGACATCCATGGTCTCCCGTCAAGGCGAAGGGTTCCGTCGCCAGATATTGTATGTAGGAGACACCTATCCAAATTGATAGCTCCTATTTACAATCCATTTGGATCGGGCTCTTCGCTTCTCGAAAGAGTAAGGACGTATACGTAGTGACCCCAATATCGGGTCATCATATTATTGGGGCGATATTGGATTGTGCATAGCGAGTTGTATTCTTGTTGACGGTTGGTTCAACTAACAATGGGTCAACATCACCTTAGGAGTTGTGGGCCCAGGTTTTAAAGACTGAATTGGGAAATGCAAGTTGGACTTGCAAGGTAGAATGTGTTCCTGCTTCTTTTTATCCGAGTTACAGGTTCTCATATTATTGAGATGTGATAAAGATAAGAAAGGAGATCCCAGATCTTGCTTGAGATACAATGGTAAGTATATATCTTATATTGAATGTGATTAAGAGAATGAACTTTCAGTGTTGACAAGGCAAGACAACTTTGATATAAAAATTCCTAAATCATAGTAAACTGTGTGTATATATATATGCAAATTTCTTATTATAGATAATCCATCATTTAACCCACTCAATAATATACTCAATAATAACCAGTATAATATCATGGATTGGATCTATGCTCAAGATGTTGTACTTGTAGTTGGATACATAATTTATGTGGTTGCAATGTATATGGTCTACAACTCCAAGGTTTGTATGTCTGTATAGTCTTGATCTCTGATCGAATGTACTTTGGAAGTGACATGTCGATGATGATCATAATTGTCAAGCAATCCTTATAAAATTCTAAGAAGAGGTTCTCACATACATATGTGCTCTCGATATTTAATCATGAATGACATGGTTCACTGCATCATGAAGAATGGTGGCTCTATAAGAGATGACGTATTCAAAATATTTGACTACCTACCTGAACCTAAGTCTTTAGGAGTTAATATGTATGTAGATATGATGAGTGTCATCATCCTACTATCTATACTCTAGTCATTCATGAAATTTCACAATATTCTTGAAGCATATATAAATGTAGAAATTCTCTTACATTGAAATCTTTTTAATTCAACATAAGAGAAACTTTGACTTAAGAAATGGTTGTCTATAGATCAAAGGAGCGGAGTGGAAGCATGGGTTGGACCTATGTTAGAAGGAAAGTCAAAGAGTTGCTTGTACGTCTATGGTTTCCACACACATATGACATCCAAAGGGTCAGATAAATGCCAATACTGTAATGAGCTAATGTGTTGATAGTATGACTATCAAGTCTATCTTGGATTCTTAGAGAATGACTCGGATAGTGCATCGGAATAATCTACATCTACATATAATCTTTGAAATTGATCTTCTTATTGGATAATATAAAAGTCTAAAAATTGTTACTCATTCTTCTAATAACAGTTGCAATTGGTTGCATATGTTTTAGAAGACTGAAAAGTTGATATTAAGGTTTAATAGTCATCCACATGGATATTGATGCAATTGTTGCAACAATCTCTATTGGATAAATAGACATCATATTTTCAGTGGGAGAGCAATTAGTCTTAGAGAATGTTTCTATGACCTTGATATTAGAATACACTCATTGTTTATTTCTAAATGTTGGAAATAAACATTAATTCTGGAATAGACCTACTATAAAGAGTTATTATGGATATATTTCAGATAATAATATGATATCTGGAGGACTCTACTAAATTAGAAATTTAATGAATGGTTCATTAACATTTCTAATATTGAATTAAACCTTGTATGATCAATAGAAGGATGAAGATCAATTGACGATGATCTGGCATCGAATCTTGGACATATGTCTCATGATGAAATGAATAGACTAGTATGATATTGAACTTTAGATTGTCTAAAGGATCAAAACTTACATACTTATGAATAGAGATTCAAAATAAAATATCTAATACACCCTTCTCTGGGAATGGTATAAGATGTCAAGGTATTGAAGATCTCGTACATACTGATGAATGTGGATCATATGTATCACAATGAACATTGATGATATGTGATATCATTTAATGATTATTTGTGATATGAGATTTCCTTTCTTCACCTTAGAAAGCTTTGAACTGTTCAAAGATTTCATAATTTTGGTTTAGAACCAAAGTTTGAAGGAAGATGAAATTGAATTTGATCTAACCAATGTAGCATGTACCTGTTAGATGAATTCAAGGAATACCTTATGGAGAAAGGAATTTTCATCCTATCTCAATCCTGCTAATGCACCTTGACTCAATAAAGTCATAGGGAGATACAACTGATCATGTGTGACATGATTTGATCAATGATTAATATTAGCATAATTACCTCTTTGTTTCCAAGGTATATATATGTAGTAGAGACTACAATATAATTATTGTAAGGTTCCATGATGGTAAACTGCAATCTAGCACCAAAGAGTGCTACTTCATTAGGAAAATAAAGGATGGTATTGGGTACCTACTTTATGACCTTCAGATTCTTAAAATATCTCATCTCTAACAACATGATTCTTAGAGGATGACTCTCTTGAGAATCAAGATGAAAATGAAGTGAAGGAACTCATTTAATCTTGAGAAGATAATGAGGCTCCTGAAATCGGAAACTAAAAGAAAAATTAAAGATGTAACACTCATATCTCTTCAAATGAGTTTGAAGATGGATTCCATGTGTCAGTTAAGTCTGACAATGATCTCACTTCATATGATGAAGCTTCTAAAGATCCTGACAAGGAAAGATGGATGTTAGCAATAAAGTCTAAAGTAGACTTCATATACAAATGTAGTATATGGTCCCTAGAGGGTCCACCTATATGGGTAAAACACGTTAAGGTGTAAATGGATATTCAAGAGAAAAAGGGAACCTGATGAGAAGGTAGGGACCTTCGAAGCACGGCTCGTAGCCATTAGCTACACACCGAAGAGAAGACATTGCTTGCAATGAAACTTGCTCTTTAGTAACCTTGCTTAAACCCACCAAATTATTGCTAACTATAGCTACACAACTTGACTTTGACATCTTCAAGATGGAAGTCAAGATTGCATTCCTCCGTGAATATCTCTCTAAGGATATTCACATGAAGTAGCCCCAGGGCTTCATAGTTGAAGAAAGCGAGCTGTGCAAGCTAAAGAAACTCCATCTATGGACTCAAAATAAGCTTCTTGTAGTTGGAACATAAGATTTGATGAAATTATAAATGTTAAGATTTCAGATAGAATCTTGATGTACCATGTGAAGCTTAGTGGGAGTGCCAATGTGTTCATCGTGTTATATGTAGATGATACCCTAATCATTTGGAATGATATAAGGATAATAATAAGTGTTTTATAGGCTGGATACTCCATACCTTGATATATGATCTCAAGGATAGCTCTTAGATCTTAGTTCTGAAGATGTTCAAAAGCAACGAGAAGAGGGCATTGGAACCGTCACATTAGTGGTACGAATTGGATATGTTCCATTTTCAGGAAAATTCCAAGAAAGGCTTACTTTCTTAAGATATGGTACTAACCTTTCTGAAGGGATAACACCTCAAAGAGTTGAAAAAGTGAATGCTAAAACTGCTTGCCTATTGCATCAGTGATGAGAAGCCGAGTGTATACTAGATGTGTACAAATGTCAGATATCCGCCATGTGGTGGGAGTAGTAAATATTACTAATCCTACTATGGAGATAAAACACTTAATTGCAGTGATAACAATATCTTCAAAGATGACAAGACTTTAGAGATAGAGATCTCTAAGTCATATCTTCAAGAAATTGAGACTTTATAGATAATGATCTAAAAGGTCTTAACTGTGGATATCTTAGGAGATAGAGATCTCCAAGAATAAGGGTATTATAATGAGGATTATGAACATACTGGTTATAATAATTATCGAGCTATAGTGTCAAGGACACTATAACTAACAAAATTGAGTATTGGTTGCATAAGATGCATCATTCGCATTGGATGCGAGCACTGTTACTGGGTGATATGCAAGTGTCGTAAAAGGACGTGGCATAGTCTCTTCGGAATAGAGTGACCGATCAGATTACCTAGCTATTTTCCTAAATAGCCTATGATTGTCACATGAGTACGGGATTAAATGATTAGCCCATTAATGGCTCTTTGGGCTAGTGGGAGATTGTTGGACATGCGAGCCCACGACGAGCCATTATGCAATAAGTATTATTGCAAATATCATTCCCAGATCAGAAATGAAGAATAACTAATTTGCATAATAGGTCCCTTAGTACAATTAGGGTTATGTACCATGGCCATCTTAATGATCATACAACTATTGATTCAATTATTGAATTATAGAGGCTGGTGCTTGGATGAATATCTAAAGAGTTAGATTGAGGACTCATCAAGTACCGTCAAATGATTGTTAAGAGAGGATCTCTAGCTTGAGTTGGAGATGGCAATCCTTTCTCACTTGGCTGATATCTTACGACCACTTGATGCAGGTCCTCTGCATGGGAATATATATTCGGAGGCATCAGATTTGTTAGGTCAAAGAGTGACTTAATGAGATTCAGATGACCAAAGTCCTATGTCGTATACTGTCATGATTTAGCCATGCATCCTCTGACCGGAGACAGATGTGTTACTATATGTCTGAGTATGTACATTTGGTATATCAATAGGTTGATGACCTAATCAAGGTATATACACCGGTGCGCATGTGTGCATATAAGGGCATATAAGTAATACGATCTCTCAAAGGGATCATACAGGTTCATTACTGAACCGGAAGACATGATCTCACTCATGAGATATTGGGGAGAATCAAATTTCGTGTACGGTCGTCTCACTTTGGAAGCTTGACTGAATTTGTAGTTTTGATATATGCTTATGGAAAAGTATATGATCGACACATGGTTATGATATATGCTTTATGAAAGCATATATTCGATACCGACTCCCAATGATCGAATGATAAACTTGATGATAAGACTTTGAAGTAGACAGTGTATAATTGATCTTATACTTCAGGTTTATTTTGGGTCTTCCAGTATGCACGATGTACATGTATTGGGAATACCTGATGGTGATGTGATCATAAATGATTGTAAAGCCATGATGCTTCCATTACGAGGGAGTGATAAAACAAGTCTGGATTTTAGTGACTCCACTCGTAGAGAAGTAATCTGATCTTAGTCAAAATGTTGGACATTAATATGGATGTGATTCAGATGTAATGAGAAGATTAGATTTGCGGTCTTGATTTAATCAAGTATCAATGGGAGGTCAACAAGATCTGGATTTGAGATTTGATCTCAATATCCAAGTCACTGTACGTGGAACAATGCAATCGCCATGTCCTTATCTCCAAGTATTCGCGGAGAAAGCGCATTATCCTTGAAAGAGTTCATGGATAATTTCATTGTTGATATATGTATCCGAGCACTGAGAAAGTGGATAATTAAATGTGATTTAATTATCATGAATAATATAAATTTGATCCATATTATTAGGAGAGTTATCTGAGATAATTAAATGTGATTTAACTATTAAAGATGTGAATAATGTGAATGTGATTCATGTTATTTGGGCACATGAGAAAAGAGATCCAAGATGATTAAATGTGATTAATTTATCCTGGATATGAATAATGTGGATAGCACTATCCATATTAATCGGATATATTATGAATGTGATTTATAATATATTAGAGAGAGCATATTATGATTTATATTTGTTGATTAATTATTAATGTGAATTGGATTCACATTGAATGATTAATTGAAAATATTATTACATTTTGTTTTGGGTTGTGAATGAGATTCACATAATTTTCAATGGCTTGATTGAAGTTTTTCATAAGATAATTGTGAATTATTTTTGTAAAAAATATTTACAACAATTATTGTTGTAAATCTTGGAGGTATCATGAGATAATGAGATCTCATGAGATAATGAGATCTCATGAGATGATTGGTATACATCCCCCCTTTTGTAGGGAAAGAGGTTAGTATCCTTATTATCTCATCTCTAGTCAAAGGTGATTTAATTTGGAATTAATTATGTTTATTTATCAATATATTTTAATTTAAATTAAATCATTTGTTGTTGTGTTTTTACAACGACATCTTAGCCATTGAAAGAAACACAAATCCATCTAAACCATTGATTGTGTGTTGTCCAAGGATTGAGATTCTTGGACTCCCAAAACCCTATATAAGAAGAGGCACCCCTTGCTCTTCGAGAGAAACATTTACGACAACAACGAATGCTCTCTCCCTCTCTCTCTACATGTCATGTACCTCTCTCCCTCTCTCTCTTATGGTCGTCCACCATGGAGCCATTGAGAGAGTCGACATCGCTACATCATCGTCGTTATGCTGCTGGAGTACTTGCTCGTGGATCTCCGTCTCCTCGGTGCACCTCGCTCGTAAAGAAGACATCAGATCTCGTGTCAGAAGATCAAGAGATTCACCGCTTGGATCATCAACTTGGATTGTGAGTAGGACGCGTCTCATCAACGCGCTTGCAAGCATCTCCTCCGTCAGATCAAACTTGAGACTGGAGGTCTATTCATTTAGATACTTGATCGCAACCACGCTTCAAGAAGTAAACCTTATACCTATTTGTGGTTAAGATGAAACGATCCAAGAAGTGTTCTTGGATCATGTGGTTTCATAGTGTTTAAAATTTTTAAATTCTGCTGCCCGGAGGAACTAGTGCGACTAGTCGCTTCCGATCGCATTCGATGCGATGCACACACTTCCGTGATGCGCTTGAGGATCTTCCTATATCCTTCAGATGTTCATGCCTATTTTGATTTAAGCCTCAATTCTTGGTACTTCTTCCCTAATTCCATGGGAATGTGAATGAAGAACCATATATTCATCTCCAACAGTTTGGGCATATCTACGAAATCACATACTACGTAGTTAAAATGATAGCATTCCCATTTAGCCTTCGGGACAAGGCTTTGCATTGGATCAATCATTTGGGGAAGGTTGTCACAACTTGGGAGGAACTCAAATCAACTTTCCTACATAAATTCTATCCTCTTGGGCGGCTGAATGAGATGCAAGCCCATATTGTGAACTTCACCAGGCCAACCGCAAGTTTATTCATGAGGTATGGGAGAGGTTCACTGAGCTGCAATAGAAGTGTCCACACCATGACATCTCACTGACCAGTATGGTCCAACATTTCTTTGGTGTACTCACTATTGAAAGTCAAAATCTCGTGGATGACACTTGTGGCATCTCGCACTTCAATACAGATGAGGACATCATGTGGTAGATATTCAAAGAAATGGTCAAAGGAGAGGCTGCTCTGTCGTCCTCAAGAGCATACCAGTGATAGCCATAAGTTCATCAGAAAGTAGTGCATATGCCATCATCCCATGTGCAGGACATGGATGAGAGCTCAAACTTGAGCATTATTGGGAGACACCTGCCCAAGGTGGATATAATTGAAAAATGATCACAAGATCTTGAAAAACTTGTTGTGATCGAACAAAGGACTCAGAACATGGACAAACTAGATCGAATTACCAAGTAGTTGGAGCTGCTGGTAAGCAAAATCAGTGCCTTCAATTCTGTGTCTGCATCAACCGCCACTCCTGCTGAGATAAAAAAGCCAGCATTGCCACAACATCCTCAGCGGAGTCCCGTGCAGCCAGTGGTTCAACACATTTATTACGTGCAAGCCTTGGAGCCATCATTGCCCCAACAATCACAACAACAACTAGATTTTTACCAGTAAGATTTCTAGACCTTTCTAGAACCATGTTCCCCTCCACCACATCTCATTCAAGAGGTGAATGGAGTTTGGTCAAATGATGTGCAGTTGTCTGTCCAGGCAGACCTCAGTAGGGCTAGCTTGCAAATTCTCGTCCATACCCTCAGCATCGATGAGGGATGTTTGTCCAAGGCCAACCACAACCTCACCACCAGCAGTCTCAGACATATCAGTAGGGCTGGAGATAAAACCACTACCAACAACCGCAATATTGACAATATTAGCAAAACTAGCAGTATGCGGTTGTACCGTATCAGCACCCTCCTCCTCGTAACCAACAATATCAGTCTTTGTCTAAGTATTCTCCACAGCAGTCTTATCAGTTGTCTCAGCACCAATCTCAGTCTAAATGTGACCAACACGTTGAACCATCTGAGGCCCTTCCTATGAACCCCAGCCTCAACTGCTTGGTCTAGCTTGTCAAGAGCTTCACAGAAATGAGTTGGAATATTACGATCCCTAAATTCAGCCACTGAATAAGTAGTTTTAATGCGTTGTAGTTGGCTGAATAGAATGCGTCAAAGACCATTTAATAATATATCAATTAAATCAATGGTCGATTTCTATTTTACTTCGACAAGCCCAAACTCAGGGACACAAGACTCTTTAGTCTCATTTAGACTCTTATTATTTATATTAAGTGTTGGATTAAGGAATCGTAGGCCAATGAATGCATAAAGATAGACAATATGCATAAATATGAACAATGCATTTTTTATTTATTTTTAATGCATGCGACATATTCAAAGAAATGCAATGTTCTAATGATGCAAAAAATGCCCTATGTAGACAAAATAACCAAGCCATAAACATTAGTCAAGTTAGGTTCAAATTATGAAGCTAGTCCAATTAATGAAAATAATGCAAGGTATAAAAAGCAATATATGTGAGACACAAAGTTTGAATTGAGACATCAAATTTCACAGTGTCAAAATAAGATATAAAATATGCCATCAGAAAGATCATTAGATTAGCATCGAAATGAGACCAAAATCGACTGAAATGGAGCTCACATGCTCAAGTTATTAACAAAGGAAATCAGGGGCATAAACAACAAGAAAATATGAAAATATCTAGCAAACATGTCACTGGGAGTGACTGAAATGTAAATAAAAACAAGCGCTAGGCCTTCCCTGTAAATAACCCACACGCACGGGGTATTTTTGAAATTATTGAAACCCACAAGGGCTTGAATGCAAAATACTCCAAGCACGCATGGGTATCACATGGTGTCTGGACCTGGATGCAATTTGTAGAAGCTTTGGGGGTAGCCCTACAAAATGCCTGGCCAATCACGTGACTAACACGAGAGTGTGAGGTTCGGGTGCCTTGCAGGTTTGGAGGAATGCCCGGGAGGCTCGTTCAGTTTCAGAAGAAGGCTCAGGAGGCTCGAGCCTACAGGGTCCGTGAGAAGGCTCGGATCTGGCCCGATGCTGACACGTGGACGATCAAGGACCACCCAATCATTGAGATCGGACGGTGGCTTGAAATTGTAGACAACATCAACGTGGCTCCTTGTAAACCGTTGTATGGGCACTGGAAGGGTGCCATCCAACATGACTGTATCTCCTCCTCCACTGCGTCAGGCGGATGAAACGGACCTTCGGTAAAGGTCTCCACGCTCCATCTCTCTTCCCCAGGCCTGACAGAGCTCCCTAGAATGTCCTGTAAGCTGGTCGATGAAGCTCGAAGCAAGGGCGAGGCACGACAATGTTTGGAGGAGGCCTTCATTGCTTATGCGATGGAATCAGAGCTCGCCAAGAAGACTCCGGTGAAGGCTCCGACCATTGAAGCTTTACCTGTAATGTTAGTCCAATATAGTTGAAGCGAGCAAAATGCAAAGGCGAGATGGATAGGGTGAGAGCCTATGCGGATGGAAGAGGTGGACGCTCAATTCCCCTCCGCCATGAATGGCAGAGAAGATGGTTGGAGGTGGTCAGACGTGGATAAAAGGAGGTGGATATCTAATGGATACGTGAAGATGGAGGGAGTGAAGTGAAGTTGAAGGGATGGTCGGTGAACGGTGATGGTGCGTAGAAGAAGCAAATTAAATTGAAGAAAACAAGAAAATATGCAAAGAGAATCGAAAGGGACCTTACCTGGTTAATGGCGGTCGTTAGGCTTGTGATTGGGGTTTGAGACGAACCCCGGGTCTTCACTGAACTCCATCAGCCGTGTGGAGAAGCTCGAACGGAGGTGGAGCTGCGTGTCGCAGCATCGCAACTGCGGGTCTCACCGAGGGTGATTGGTCATCATCACACCTGCAATTGAACCTCCCCCCTATCACGGGGAGGTAGAAGAGGGCTGGGCCTTGCCCCTCATAAAGGTGGACGTTGAGAAAGTGGGGCGAAGATGGATTATTGGAAGGGGGGTTCGATTGTGGCCGACGGACTTTGCAGAGGTGATAGGGAGATGATTAGAGGGAGATGTGGCATGAGTGGGGGACTGCGAGGAAGGTGGATGATGGGTCTTCATCGTGGGGTCATTGGGGAATGGAGATGGTGGACGAGGGACCGGAGGAAAAAGAAAGGGGTGAGATGTGCGCGAGGTGGACGTTGTGGCCAAAGAGGTGGCTCAAGACGATGATCTCTTGGTCGTTGGATCTCGTGATCCAACGGCTGAGAGTAGGGTGCGTGGGTGCGGCTCAGATTAGATCTTAGCGGCGCGATCGAAGGGCGTAGAAAACACCACGTGGTGCAAGGAGGAAGTGGCATTGGCAGACGAATGAGATTCGATCTTGGTTTGATCGAATGATCGGTATTTGAAGCGGAGAAGAGTGGTTGTGATGTAAGCATCTTGGAGATGATCTTGCGGCAGAAAATATGACACGTGACATGCTGAGGGCGAGGCGCTAGTGAACGGCCATGATGGAGTCCTGATCTTGATCAAAGGATGGCCGCATGTTGCGGGAATGAGTGGTGCATATGGAGAGCTCCAGCGGATCATCAACGGCTGATGGCGTTGCGCGTGGCAAGAGGTGATGCAGCTACGTGGCTCAACCAGAAGGAGCCACGTAGCCCAATCTGATTATTCAAAAGAGGAAGGTGAAATAAGAGGGAGAAGGAGACCAAATTTGGAAAACTCAAAACATGAAAGTTGTAGATCTCGATGGGATCTACAGGTTTCATGTTGACTGAAAATGGAGACGAGGTCAAACAAAGTGAAAAAATATTTTTGTGAGCATTTTTAAAGGCTTAAAAACATTACGATTTTTAATTTTGTGATTTTTTGTATTTTTAATTTATTCAAGGGTCAGATAAATACAAGGATTAATCTAGTTTTTATTGACATTAATTTAAGCAAGGGGGTTAATAACTGCGAATTAATGGCATGAAACTGGGTTTCATCAACCCCCTATACTTAAACTATGCTCGTCCCCGATCATCACACAAAAAAATGAATGAGCTGGATTAACCCCCTTGTGAATGTGCATACAAGATCTGATCTATTAAAGTCCTCTCAATTTTAGAGATCCAAAATCTCTGAGTTCAACCCAACCTTAATCAAGAGGGATCCAATTCCTCTAATTTTCCAGACTCTCTCTTTGATACATATAAACTAAGGATATTAACTTAAGTGTTGAATGTGTTTTATGATAGTAGAATCAAAACGTCACCCAAGGTCCTGGTCCAAGAAATTTTCCTAAGGACCCAATCATCAACACTAGGGAATAAACCAAATATTGTGTCCTATCCACCGTCACTTTAGTTGTCAGACTTAGAAGTGTTGGTGGCAGGCCAGCTTATGGAGGGTTTAGGATTGTGTCATTTCTTATCTCCCTCTCATTGGACCAAGGATCCTCTCAAATGCCTTTTTACGCAACATCTTTTTTTGGTGTTTATCAGTGCGTCCGTCAAGAGAAGTTGGATCTGTCTGCACTTGTTTTCTTGGGAATACATCAGGGCGTGGCTTTTTTGAGTACCTATCATACCTTCTACACCCAGACTTGTAGCATTTACGATGTAAAGCCCTTTTTTGGTGCAAGCCCGACTCCTGGTCCTAATAGCGGTGGTCCAAGTGGACACTTTGAAAATGGTTGGGAGCACTCGCCTTTGGTGGAAGCTCTGTAATGATTGACTTTGTAGAATGAGAGCTTTATTTTCAACATTGATATTTCTTTGTTTTGCATAGTTTTGGCTAGCTCCACTGCTTTTACCAAGAGTTGGCGCACATTGGTCAACATTTTTATTTATTTTCACACCCTGGCACTTAGGTCAATATCAAGAGATTAGTATAAGAACCAAGTTCTCATACTGGCTAAAATGCTGACACTCAGGTTTCATTAAGCCTTCAATGATCGTATCCCATCCTCAAGCATCATTAGATCAAGTTCAGACTCAAATCCCTCATCCAAGTCCCTCAAGTGAAATGTCAACTTATCTCATCGAGACCGCGATCGTGCATGTGAAGTGTTGATCATATTCTTAAAGTAAGAGACTAGGCAAGCAATATAGCACGTAAATCTAGAAACCTAAGGAAATGTGGATGATTAAGTCTAAGACCCTGATGGCTAAGGCTGGTTAACCTAAAATCTCAAGACCTCATAAACCAAGTTTCCTTTAAAATTTCTGATCCTGGGTGGAAGTGAAAAAATGTTGGGGATTTAATCCAACTCCTTCATCCAAGTTTTATTTTTATTTTTTTTCAAATTTTTATAAAGACTTTAAAGGAAAAAATGACTGCCTAAACTCAAATGAGTAGATTCATCCGCATTCAGCCAGTATAGGTGTAAGTACTGGCCGAAGCTCGTTGCTTGAGGACGGAGCCTTACGCGATGTCCTCTAAACCACCTACTCTGCTAAGGGCGAACCCTCACTGAACGTGACTACTTAATTGGGTTTAGTAGTCACTTTTGACTCCTAAAGGATTTTTTTATTTTTATGGATTTTTGAATAAAGTTAGAACACTGGTTAGACTCATCTTCCTTAAAATCAAAAAGAATTTTCAACACCATGTCATACAAATAAAGATTTTCCAAACCTTTTCAAAACAATTTTTCAAAATAAGAGAACCTCATTTTTTAAATTATTTTCAAATATATCTTTCTGTTAAAAAAGTGTAACATAATATAGAAAAGTTTTGAAAATATTTTGTCCACTTGGTTCAAAATAATATACTTTAGCCAAAAAGTTTTAAATTCTTCAATTTTTTCAAAGTATAGCTAAAGTACATATATTATATATATGGTATACCCCCCTATACTTAAACTTTACTATGTCCTTATAGCACTAGATGATACAAGGCCATAGGTCCATTTAAATCTAGAAGAATATATGTGAACTGAGGCAGGCTCCCCCTATACTTGGGTTAGAAATAATCTAAGTACTAAGGGCAAGGAAAGATGAGTAAGAAATCACGAGGATTTAGGCCCCCCCATATTTAGGCTGAAAGTAGCCTAAGTATAGAGAGGGATACTTGATGATGGGAGAGACCTGAGGCGAACGAAGAAGAAGGATGGATAAACAAATGAGTGGATGAATCTTCGGAGATTAATGGAGTACCTAAGGTCTAGGGGAGGGTGTCAGAGCAACCAAGGCTCAAACAAGCATGCAAAACCCTTTGATTTCACAAACTCACACGTGAAACCAACAAATGTAGGTTGATTATCTTATCTGTTTTATTGGTGATTAAAATCATTCTTGTTTACACATGAATCAAGAAAATGTCGAATACCTACATAAACAAGGGTGTTGCTCTCCCCAAACATGGTTTTACTCCATTTTAGGTTGACTTGCAATTATCAGTCCCAAATTATTTGCTTAAGGTTATCACTAATTAAGGTGAGCACATAAATCAAGCAATCAACGTCTACGCTCATTCCCATTTTCCATTTAATTAGGTGATCAAGCCAAGAAGGGAGGTCGAGAAAAAGCCATGACAGTCGATAAAATTTATGACCTAGGCTAAGTGAGAAAACAAGCAGTGTATTAGCAAAAACACATGAAAACTCGGACTGAATTAAAATCCAAATCTAAATGTATGCAAGTCGAGAAGAAAACCGCACCTAACATGCTTCTATTAGAGGGGAAGAACAATTTTAATTTTGGCTAGGTGAAGCGATGTTTACGTGTGTGTTAATTAATTGTGTGTCCTACCTACGATCAAACACGTAAAATAGAGAATGTGAAATAAGCTCGAAGAGCCGCGTGCCTAGGTCGACACTCAAGTGAGCGTTCCCCGCACAACCAAATATAAGTCACTCATTTACAAGCGCAAGTCTTCGATCGAAGACCGCTGTAAAAAAGATTATTACATTACTCAGAAATAAAAACGCAAGTCATTTTTTTCTTCGATTTCCCACCAAAATTGCTTCTGTGGCTCCTTGCAGCGGGGAAGCACCTGCTCCTCACCTCCTTGAAAATCAAGGGCTCTGTCACTCAAACAAAGATTAGATATTAATAAAAAAAATTAATTATGCAAGGCAACATGCACAAAATTGACCTATGTATAGAGAACACTTAATTAAATAAATAAAAATCCACACAAGATAAAAGATGAGTTGCGTCCCCGACAATGGTGCCATTTTTCGATCCCTAAATTCAGCCTCATAATAAGTAGTTTTAATGCATTGTAGTTGGTCGAATCAAATGCGTCAAAGATAAATTAATTAATGAATTAATTAAATCAAATGGTCGATTTTTATTTTACTTGGGCAAGCCCAAGGTCGAACTCAGGGAAACAAGCCTCTTTAGTCTCATTTAACTCTTATTATTTATATTAAGCGTTGAATTAAAGAATCGTAGGCCAATGAATGCATGAAGATATATAATATGCATAACTATAAAGAATGCATTTTTTATTTATTTTTAATTCATGCGACAAATGCAAAGAAATGCAATGTTTTAATGATGCGAAAATACCCTAAGTAGACAAAATAACTGAACCATAAACATTAGTCAAGTTAGGTTCAAATTATGAAGCTAGTCTAATTAATGAAAATAATGCAAGGCATACAAAGCAATATATGTGAGACACTATGTTTGAATTGAGTCATCAAATTTCACAATGTTAAAATTCGAAATAAAATATGCCATCAGAAAGATCATCAGATTAGCTTCGAAACGAGACCAAAATCGATTGAAACGGAGCTTGCATGCTCAAGTTATTAACAAAGGAAACCAGGGGCATAAATGCAAGTAAACATGAAAAATATCTAGCAAATAGGTCCCTGAGAGGGACTGAAATGTAAATAAAAATTAGCGCCAGGCCTTCATTGTAAATAACCCGCACGCGCGAGGGTATTTTTGCAATTATTGAAACCCACAAGGGCTTGAATGCAAAATACCCCAAGCGCACGTGAGTATCACATGGTGTCTAGACCTAGATGCAATTTGGAGAAGCTCCAGGGTTACCTTGCAAAATACCCGTCCAATCATACGACTAATGCATGAGGGTGAGGTTCGGGTGCCTTGTATGTTAGGAGGAATGATCAGGAACTCATTCAGCTTCGGAAGAAGGCTCGGGAGGCTCGGGAGGCTCAACTCTATAGGTTCGGTGAGAAGGCTCGGATCTGCCCCGACGTTGACACGACGACGGTCGAGGACCGCCCGATCATTGAGATCGGATGGTGGTTGCAAACTGTGGACATCATCGACATGGCTCCTTCTAAACCGTTGGATGGGCACCATAAGGGTGCCATCAAATGGTGACTGTATCTTCTCCTCCTCTGTGTCGAGCGACAAAAATGAACCTCCGGCAATGGTCTCTACGCTTTGGCTCTATTACTCGGGTGCGATGGAGCTCCCTGGAGTGTCTTAGAAGCTGGTCGATAAAGCTCAAAGCAAGGGCAAAGCACGATAATGTTTGGAGGAGGCCTTCGTTGCTCATGCGATGGAATTAGAGTTCGCCAAGAAGACTCTGGTGAGGGCTCTGACCATTGAAGTAGACCTGCAATGTTAGACCAATATAGCCGAAGCGAGCAAAATGCAAATGCGAGATGGATGGGGTGAGAGCCTATGCGGATGGAAGAGATGGAGGCTCAATGCTCCTCCGTTGTGAATGGCAGAGGAGATGGTTGGAGGTGGTCAGACGCAGAGAAAATAAGGTAGCTGTCTAATGGATACGCTAAGATGGCGGGATTGCGGCAAAGTTGAAGGGATGGTCGGTGAATGGTGATGGTGCGTAGAAAAAGCGAATTAAATCAAAGAAAACAAGCAAAAATGCAAAGAGAATCGAAAGGGACCTTAGCTGGTAAATGGCGGTCGTAGGGCTTGTGATTGGGGTTCGAGGCGAACCCCGGGTCTTTGCTGAACTCAATCAGCCGAGTGGAGCAGCTCGAGCGGAGGTGGAGCTATACCACATAGCATTGTAACTGCAGTTCTCATCGGGGGAGATTTGCCATCATCGCACCTGCAATTGAACCTCTCCCTGTCACAGGGAGGTAGAAGAGGGCTGGGCCTTGCCCCTCGTAAAGTTGGACGGTAAGAAAGTGGGGAAGAGATGGTTTATTTGAAGGGGGGTTCGATGGTGACCGACAGACTTTGCGGAGGTGATAGGGAGCTGGTTAGAGGGAGATGTGTCGCGAGTGCGGGACCGTGGGGAAGGTGGATGATGGCTCTTCATCATGGGGTCGTTGGGTAATGGAAATGGTGGATGAGAACCCGGAGGAAAAAGAATGGTAGTGAGATGTGCGCGAGGTGGACGACGTGGTAGGAGAGGTGGCTCCAGAAAGACGACAACCTCTTGGCCGTTGGATCTCATGATCCAACGACTGAGAGTAGGGTGAACGAGTGCGGATCAGATTAGATCGGAATGATGCGATTGAAAGGCGTAGAAAGTGCCACGTGGAGCGAGGAGGAAGCAGCTCTGGCGAACGGATGAGATTCAATATGGGGTTAATCGAACGATCGGTATTTGAAGCAGAGAAGAGCGGTTGTGATGGAAGCATTTTAAATATGATCTTGTGGCGAAAAATACGACACGTCGCATGCTGAGGGCGAGGCGCTAGCAGGCAGCCATGATGGAGTCCTGATCTTGATTGAAGGGTGGTCGTAGGTTGCGGGAATGAATGGCACAGATGGATATCTCCAAAAGAACGTCAACGACTGCTGGCATCGTGCGTGGCAAGAGGTGATGCAGCCACATGGCTCAACCAGAAGGTGCCACGTGGCCCAATCAGATTATTCAAAATAAGAAGGTGATATAAGAGGGAGAAGGAGACCGAATTTGGAAAAACTCAAAACAAGAAAGTTGTAGATCCCTATGATATCTACAAGTTCCATGTTAACCAAAAACGGAGAAGAGGTCAAACAAAGTGAGAAATATTTTTGTGAGCATTTTTAAAGGTTTAAAAACACTACGATTTTATATTTTGTGAAATTTTTTGTATTTTTAATTTATTCAAGGGGTCAAATAAAAACAAGGATTAATCTGGTTTTTATTTACATTAATTTAAGCAAGGGGGTTAATAATTGCGAATTAATGGCATGAAACTGGGTTTCATCAAAGATCGATGACCCCACCACTGCCAAGACCCCAATTTCTGACAAGTGTGGAGGAAAACCATTACCACTTTCATAAGCGTAAGTAGGTAGTCTGTGATGTTCTTACCAAACTTGCAATGTCATATGTGCATGATGTTTGTTTATCTAATGCTACTACTCTTAGGAACGATAGGACGTTGCATCCATATGCAACATTGAAGGGAAAACATAAAGCTTCCACAGGAGATTCATCATCCTCTTCTGCATTAGCTGGACCAGTAGTCGGGCCAGGTGAGGAAGAAGACGAAGGAGAAACACCAAAAATATATACAAAAAATGAAAAAGCTCAAAAACACAAAAAAAAGGATAACATAAACCGAAGCACTAGCTAGCGAATAATGGGGAGGACTGCACCTGTAGCCGATCTGGAGTAAGTTGATGGAGCCTCGCCTGCTATTTTGGGATGCCCACCACGTTCGACAGATGAAGACACTACTTTTTGTCATCCAGCATTACAGCCAGATGCGGGCATAAATTTTTTTGTAAATAAGAACAATATTTCTGCTGATTTTGGGTTTGTAAATATTTGTGTTCCATATGCTCTAGAAATCCAAAAAAAATAAAAACTTTAAAACATCTTTGTCAAATCCTAGTGTTGTGCAAATAATCATATTCTTGTTCTTGAGAAGCCATTGCTACATATCATTAAGTACATGTCAAACATCAAGATGTGACTTAAAGTGGCATGCGCTTCCAAGAGACAATAACGTCGAGCCAGACATCGAAACCTGAAGCACATCCTGACGGTGGTTGTTGTTAATGCAATCAACAACCTCCCAAGAAAGAAGAATGACATGGGAGCCCCTCTCATCAAATGCATGATAATTGATTAAGAGTTCGAAAGAACTCTTCTTGATAGCAGATCGTCAATAGATTTGATTCCCACTTCACTGTTGAAGTAATTCTGGTTGGGACCGCTCAAATCTACAAGGATGAATATGTGGTTCACAAACACATCAATCAAACAACCTTGAGGAATTTTAGAATATGTCGATGTCATTGTTCTGGAAATGCAGTTCCATGTGGACTTCATTGTATTAGATATGGACATCTCAACTCCTCTTCTAAATACCCCGATAATACTTGGACGGTCGTTCCTCTAAACAGCTGAAGTAGTGGCGGATTATGGTAGCAGACATATTACCTTTCGCTAGAATAGCGAGAAGGTACCCGTTCATACGATTCAAGTGCCGAAAGCTTCAGATTCTACACTAGATCAAAGTGTGCCTACATAGCAGACATAATACTGTGAGTTTCTAGCAGAAATTAAAGACACCAACCTGCTCATGGATGTTGAGACGACTTTTGTGAGGATTGGCTAATTGTACACTATTTGCATTGCTTTATTGACCACTCACGAAAATCAACTCAAACAACAATTAACCCATAATTGAATATATCAATGAAATTAAAAATAAACGTGGAGTTAAAATTTATTATAATTCCACAAAATGTGCGTATAGATGTAAGTAAGTAGAGTGTCGAACAAAGGGAGCAAATGCGATAGACTGTGCAAGTAAATGCAGAAAATTTTCATTTCTCTTATCTTTTATTGTATTTATGTCGGATTTTAATTATAAATGTTTATGGATTTTGTTTTTTGTTTTAAATTTTTAATTTTTTTTATTTATTTTCACATTTTTCTGATTTTTCTATTTTCTTTTATTTTTAATAATATATAAAGGTTTATATATAATTATATATACAATATAGTGTATTACAATTATAATTACAACTAAAAATAACTAAAAAGTATAAAATAAAATGTTTTTGTATTTTAAATAATTTTCTAATGTTTATGTGATTTCTGGAGAATTTTTTGCTAAATTTTAAGTAACTTTAAAGTCCAAAATATTCCAAAATAAGGAGTAAATAAATAATCTAAATTATTTTAGAAATTAAAAACACTAAATAAAGTCAAAATTTTCAAAACTATTTTCAATTATATATAATAAAAGGAAAATTCATAGATAAAAATAAATAATTTATATTTTTAAAGATTTTTTACAAATTTTATAATGATATTGGAGCTTATTAATTTTAAGTGGTTTCTTTTTCTATTTTTAGGATTTTTCATCTGAATATATAAAATAAATAATTATAATAAAGATTTTTTTAGATTTATAAAATATTTTATATTTTTGGTGTATTTTTGAAAGCGAACAAGAATAAAAATGTGTTATTTTGTTCTTTACTAAATCAGAAAAATGCATAAAATGCAAAAATAATTATGTAATGTTAAGGAACATGCAATTAGGAATCTAACCCTATTCTTTCATAATTTTTGGAGCATGGATGATATCCATTAAAAATAGAGAATAAACACAAAAATTGTTGAACAAGCATGGTATATTTGCAATTAAAATAAAAGTCATGGGGAGAATCTGCAAATAACCCAAAAGTTTTCAATTGATTTTCAAATTTTAAATACTAAAGGACAATTACAAAAACCTGTAGGGGGTAAACTGCAAAATGCTCTGCTCACGTGGGGTGTCACGTGAGTTGAGTTGGACATGACTAAAGTGTAATTCGATGAAAGCTTGGGTCCAACTTGTAAAATGTCCACAAATACAAGGCGAGAATAAAATATTACAAGACTAAAATAAAATAAAACAAAAAAAATTAGGTTGAAATTAGGACACATGGGGGAGATCAACGGCTAAATTTACCCCCAACTAGCATTGAATCGTGCAACTCAGGTGTATCCACTTGACGTGTGTCAGCCGCTCCTTGCATGATGACGCTTCGCGACTGACGGTTGAAATTAGGACACATGGGGGAGATCAACGGCTAAGGCTCTTTAAAATCCGATGTTATTGGTTCAAACTAAAGAGTTGTTAATGATCGAACATCTCTGGATGAAGGTGGAAGAACTACTGAAATTTAATTATGTATAACTTTATTATCTATTTAATGAAGGTGGCTTCATTAAATTTGGAGTTATTATGCAAAAGTTAGGTTTTGGACCCATATTGTACAATATACTTGGATAAAATATTCATTTTATTTATTCTTTATATTTTAACTATTTTATATTTTTATAATTTTGTAAATATTATTTATAATATAGGCACATAATTTCACTAAAATAAAACTAAAAAATTACAATAAAATAAATAATGGTATAAATTACATAGATGATTATAGGTATATGTTCATTACATATACCTATATAATGAACATCCATATTTATTTAAGCATGCAAATAACTTCAGAAAAATAAAATAAAAATAAATTTATATGTATTTAACAAACTTATAAATACATAAATTAGGTTTATAAAATAATAAATTCGAAAATAAAAAATAAAAATAAAACATACAATATATAGGTAAATATACCTATAATTAGACATGTAAATATCAACTCATAATAAATGATTTTGAAAAAAATACATAAAAATATAAATTAAATACTACATAAAAAAACATTTTTTATTTTGTAATAAAAAATTTAATAAATTATTTTATTAGTGATTACCTTTTTCTAGGGCTTTTCTTTATTAACCTCTGTCAACTCCTCCCCAACGACTCTTAATTGTCAATTATGTCGAATCCCACCTTTTCATCATTTTTTTTCTCGTTTAATCCACTAGTGCTTTGGCCGTCTGATCTAAAGAATAACTGATGATATAATATCCCTAAATCCGCTAGGGCCAAAGATCCCTTCGATCTACATTGAGTAGACCACAATCTTCGATCGAGAATCACCCTTTTTGCAGCCTATAAAAATGCACCTCTGACTTCCTTCCTTTTTTACATCCCTCTTTCAAGAGCTTTAGCCCCTCAGATCTAGTTCTGGAGTTCCGTCGTGGTGACAACATGCGATTGCTGCCAATCTGTAGCGAGGAAAGCACGGGAGAAGGTGTATCCAATCATCACGGGACCTCCACTAGTGGTTCTTGTTGGACATGCGAGCCCACGGCAAGCCATTATGCAAAAAATGTTATTGCACATATCATTCCCTGATCTAAAATAAAGAATAAATAATTTGCATAATAGGTACCTCTGTACAATCAGGGTTATGTACCATGGCCATCTTGATGATCATATAGCTGTTGGTTCAATAATTGAATCATAGAGGCTGATGTTTGGATAAATATCTAAAGAATTATATAGAGGACTCATCAAGCACTGTCAAATGGTTATTAAGAGATGATCACTAGCTTGAGTAGGAGATGGCAATCCTTTCTCACATAGGCAGATATCTGATTGACCTCTTGATGCAGGTCCTCTACATGGGAATAGTGATTCGGAGGTGTCAGATTAGTTAGGTCAAAGGGTTGACTTAACGAGATCAAGATAACCTAAGTCCAATGTTGAATGTTGTCACATCATAGGCACACATCCTCTGACCGGAGACAGATGTGTTAATATATGTCTGAGTGTGTACATTTGGAAGACCAGTAGGTTGATGACCTAACCAAGGTCTATACACCGGTGAGATGGTGTGCATTTAAGGACATATGAGTAATACGATCTCTCAAAAGGGATCATATAGGTTCACTTATGAACCGGAAGACATGAGCTTACTCATGAGGTATTGGGACTGATCAAATTCCATGCATGGTCATCGTGCTTTGGAAGCATGACATGAATTTGAAGGTATGATATATGCTTTGGGAAAGCATATGATCGATACTGATTCCCAATGACCAATATTGAGAAACTTGATAATCAAACCCTGAAGAAGACAGTGTAAAATTGATCTTCATCTTCAGGTTGATCATTGGTCTTCCAGTATGCAGGATGTGTAGGTATTGGGAATACCTGAGGGTGATGTTATCATAAACTATTATATAACCATGACGCTTTCAATCCGAGGGAGTGATGGAACAGGTCTGGATTTTAGTGACTCCTCTCAGTAGAGAAGTAACTTGATCTTAGTCCAAGTGTTGGACATTGATCTGAATGTGATTCAAATGCAATGAGAAGATTAAGTATACGGACTTGGTATAATCAAGCATCTATGGGAAGTCCGTTAGATCTGGGATTTGAGATGAGATCTCAACGCCCCAGTCACTATACGTGGAACAATACAATCGCCCTGTCCTTATATCCAAGTATCTGCGGAGAAAGCACATTATTCTTGAAGGAGTCCAAGAATGATTCCTATGATGAATTTAGTATCCAAGCAACAAGGTGTTGATGATTAAATGAGATTTAATTATCAATTACAATATGAATAAGATTCATATTGTGAGAATGATTGTCCATGATAATTAAATGAGATTTAATTATCAATGAAAAGCAGATCGTGGATAATGCTATTAATAATATCTATGTATATTATAAATGTGATTTATAATATATATCAGAGAGAGAGAGAGAAATTTTGTAAATAGCATTTATTAATTATTAATGTGGATTGGATTCACTTTAATTAATTAATTGGAAATGTAATTTACAAATTAGTTTGGGTTGTGAATATGATTCACATATTTTTCAATGGCACGATTGAAATATTCACAAATTAATTTGGTGGATATTATTGCAATAAAAGTTATTGCAATTTATTAAGAAATAATAGGATAAAAATAGAAAGGAGACAAATCACCACCAAAAGGGGTGGCGTCACCAATGACATAGTCATAGGTGACGTCTCCTATTTTTTATGGATGATTTGTTGTCTCCCTTTTTTGTTATCTTGTTATCTCTTAATAATTAAATTATGTTAAAATCAAATTGTGTTGATAATAATGCAACATATATTTAATTTTATATAAATTAATGTTGTTGGTTTTAATCAACAACAATCATGGCTGTTGATTGATACATGGATAACCCTAGCCTTTGGATCGATGTATGCCATGGATTGAGATCCATTGGATCCCAAACTAATATATAAGGAGGGCAACCCTAGCCCTTGATAGGTACATCAACAAAACACAAGAGTATACACCTACTCTCTCTCTCTCATTCTCGCCGTCTCTCTCTCTCTAAGGTGGTCGTCCACCTTGTGTATTGAGAGAGACCTTCTCGCCTTCACCTTCGACTACTCGAGGATCTCCATCTTCTTTTGGGTTGCTTGCTCTAGAGGCGGATGACGGATTTCGTTGGATGAAATCAGGGGATTCAAGGCCTGTATCTTCGTCGGGGATTACGCGAGTCACGCGTCTCATCATCGCGCTCGCAAGTGCTGTCTTCGTGGATCAGACTTGAGACAGGAGGATCTCTTGTTTTAGAGATCTTGTGATCGCAACCACACTTCGAGTGGTATTTCTAATACTTTGTGGTTTGATGAAACGATCCAAGAAATGTTCTTGTGATCATGTGGCTTCAGCATGTGTTTTAAAAATTTTAAATTCCGCTGCACCTTGCGACTAGTGCGACTAGTTGCCCTTATCGCATAAGATGTGATCGCCACGCTTCCGTGATGCGCTTGAGGATTCTCAATATCCTTCAAGTGGTATCAGAGCCTTAGGTTGAAAAAGGTTTTGGATATGATCCATGAACCTAACGACATGGGTTTGAAAGGGTCGCATAAGTTTTTATCGCATTTGAATTTTTGCACCTCTGTTTAATTGATTTTTTCGACACTGTTTAAATTATTTAACACGAAATATTCAATTGGATTTTGTTCCCCATTAAATAAGGAAACCATAGTATCTGAGTTTACGAAATATGGATTTAAGTTGCTCAAGATATGGCCTTATGAATAAGCATGTATTCACTGTTGCGGGAACAACAAATCTGAACGTGATTAATTTGTTAATTACGGTTTTGATGCGCATAAAAATGCGTGAAATATCACTTAGGTTCTGTTGTAAATCAGGTTGGCAATATTAGAAAACTGATTCTGTGAATTTTGAATTTAAATTGATCAAGATAAGCTAATTTTAGTGATTAGGGGTCACTGCTGGAAATTGACAAACTTGATCATGAACCTTGTGATAGTCATTCAATTATATTGATGAAACTTAATTGTTAATTTTCTGAAATTGGTGATTGATAAGTATTTGTGAAATATTTAGAGATGATAATCAATTCCTTGAATGACATCCCACTAACCATATGATAATATAGTTGATCTTGATCATTGGTTAATATGAATTCATCAACAAACATTGTTTGCATAAAAACCCTAGGTCATCCTAAAATAGTTGTAGGACAACTTTTACATGCAAAACCCTCTTGCTTGAATAGGATTGGGAATTTGTTTAGCGAATCTCCTTATAATATAATCAAAATTGTTTTGATGTTTATTATATGGTATAATTTCGGTTGAAAGACTGATGAGCATCTCAAAGTACATGATGATCAATCTGGCATTATCCTTTCCTGAGGTGTATATGGTGTCTAGTCGGAGAGCACTGGGGTAGCGGTTCAATGTATGTGGTCCGTCCCACTCTTGCCAATACTGGCCATGAAAGCAGGTAGGGACTCGATAATGCCGGAGAAATCAAAGTGTATTTTTCTAATTATTAAAATTCAAAATAATACGTACTTTGAGATTATACCTACTATTCAAGTAAAATTCAAAGTTTGTTGATTGAAAATTGGATTGATAATTAATATAATAAGACTAAATTAATTATATCCTATTAAAACACTTTATTATGAATAGATGTGTATTTCCCTTGGAAGAATTAATTATGTGAATATGATTCACAATAATTAATTATTTCAGTTTGAATAAGAGGTGGAGGATCACATAAGTGATATCCATGGTCTCCCGTCAAGGCAAAGAATTTCGTCGCCAAAAGTTGTGTATAGGAGATGCATGTCCGAAGTGACAGATCCTATATACAATTATTTGGATCGGGTTCTTTGCTTCTCAAAAGAGTAAGGCCGTATACGTAGTGACCCCAATATCGGGTCCTCATATTATTGGGGCGATATTGGATTGCCTATAGCGAGTATTAATCTTGTTGACGGTTGGTTCAATTAATGACGGGTCAATATCACCTTAGGGGTGGTGGGCCTAGGTACTAAAGACCGAATTGGAGATGCAAGTTGGACTTGCAAGGTGGAATGTGTTCCCACTTTTTTTTATCAGAGTCACAGGTTCTCATGTTATTGGGATGTGACAAAGATAGGAAAGGAGATCCCAGATCTTGCTAGAGATATAATGGTAAGAATATCTCTTACATTGAAAGTGATTAAGGGATTGAACTTTCATTGTTGACAAGGTAACACAACTTTGATATAAAAATTCCTAAATCAAAGTAAAACATGTATATATAATATATATATACCCTTATGCAAATTTCTTATTTCAAATAATCCTTCATAAAACCCACTCAATGTTATACTCAATAATAACCAGTAAAATATCATGAATTGGACTCAAGATCTAGATATTGTACTTGCAATTGAACACATAATGTATGTGATTGCAATGTGCAAGTTTCCTCAACATAATGAGGAATGACAATTAAATAAGACAACAGGACATCACCTTAGGGTTTTTATGTCTCTATAGTCTTGATCTTTCATCGAGTGTACTTTGGAAGTGACATGTCAATAATGATCGCAATTGTCAAAATAATCCTTATAAAATCTAAGAAGATGTTCTGGCATACATATGTGTTCTAGACATTTAATCATGAATGACATGGTTCTCTGCATTATGCAGAATGCTAGCTCGAAAGAGATGATGTATTCAAAATGTTTGAATACCTACCTGAACCTATGTCTCTAAGAGTTAAGATGTATGTAGATATGATGAGTGTCATCATTCTACTATCTATACTCAAGTCATTCATAAAGCTTCATAATAATCATTTTGTATGAATTTAATGAAGCATGTATAAATGTTGAAGTCCTCTTGTATTGAAATCTTTTGAATTCAACATAAGAGATTCTTTGTCTTGAACAATGGTTGTTTATAGATTAAGAGAGCACAGTGGAAGCGTGGGTCGGACCCATGTGAGAAGGAAAGTCAAAGAGTTGATTGTACTTCTGTGACTTCGATATGACATCCAAAGAGTTGGATGAATGCCAATACTACAATAAGATGATGTGCTGATAGTATGACTATCAAGTTTGTCTAAAATCCTTAGTGAAGTACTCGGATAGAGCATCAGAATAATCTACATATAATCATTGACTTTGACTTACTTATTACATAAGATAAAGTCTGACAATTGTATCCAGATCATCTAATGACATTTGCAATTGGTTGCATATATATATTAGAAGATTAGAAATTTGATCTTAAGGTTTAATAGTCATCTACATTGATATTGATGTAATTGTTGCAACAATCTCTGTTGGATAGATAGACTTCATAGTCATAGTGGGAGAGCCCTTAGTCTTGGAGAATGTCTCTATGACCTGGATATTAGAATACACTCATTGTTTGTTTCTAAATGTTGGAAATAAACATGAATTCTGAGATAGAACTATCATAAAGAGTTATGATGGATATATTTCAGATAGTAAGCTAACATCTAGTGTACTTCACAAAATTAGAAATTAATGAATGATTCATTAAGATTTCTAATATTGAAAATTAAAACCTTTATAAGATCAATAGGAGGATGAAAATCATTTGACAATGATTTGGCATCATGTTTGGGACATATGTCTACTGATGAGATCAATAGACTAAGATATGAAACTTTGGAATGTCTAAAATTTCAAATCTTACATACTTGTGAATGTTGTATTCGACGAATATCCAATACAACCTTCTCTTAGGAAAGGTGTATGATGTCAAGGTTTTCGGGATCTCATACATATTGATGTATGTGGATCATCTATATCATGGTGAACATTATGGATATGTGATATCTATTGATGATTATGTATGATATGAGATTTCTTCTCTTCACCTGAGAAACCTTTGAAATGTTCAAAGATTTCATAATTTTGGTTTAGAGTCAAAGTCTGAAGGAAGATTAAATGAATTTGATCTAACCAAGGTAGTAAGTACCTATTAGATGAATTCAAGGAATACCTTATGAAGATATGAATATCATTTCTATCTCAATCCTCCTAACACACCTAAACTCAATGGAGTTGTAGGGAGATATGTGTGACATGATTTGATCAATGATGAATTTTAGCATAATTATCCCTTAGTTTTCAGGTATATATGTGTAGTAGAGACTACAATATATATCCTTAATAAGGTTCCATGCATGTAAGCTGGAATCTAACACTTGAGAGTGCTACTTCATTAGGAAAATAAAGGATGGTATTGGATACCTACTTTATGACCCTGAGATTCTTAAAAGATCTCATCTATGAGAATGTGTTTCTTAGATGATGACTCTCTTGAGAGTCAAGATGAAAAATGAAGTGTAGGAACTCATTTAATCTTTAGAAGATAATGAGGCTCCTGAAAATCGGGAACTAAAAGGACAATTAAAGATGAAACAATAATACTTCTTCAAATGATTTGAGGATGTATTCCATGTGTCAGTTAAGTCTGACAATGATTGGACTTCATGTGATGAAGCTCCTGAGGATCATGACAAGGACAGATGGATATTAGCAATAAAGTCTAAAGTAGACTTCGTATACAAGTGTTGTATATGGACCCTCGAGGATCCACCTATAAGGGTTAGACCCATTAAGGTGTAAATGAATCTTCAAGAGAAAGAGGGAACCTGATGAGAAGGTAGAGACCTTCAAAGTACGGTTCCTAGCCATGAGCTATACACCGGAAGAGAAGACATTGCTTGCAATGAGACTTGCTCTTCGGTGACCATGGTTAAAATAATCAGAATATTGCTAGCCTTAGCTACATAACTTGACTAGTGCATCTTCAAGATGTAAGTCAAGATTGCATTCCTATAAGAATATCTCTCTGAGTATATTCACATGAAGTAGCCCTAGGGCTTCATGATTGGGAAAAGTAAGGTGTGAAAGCTAAAGAAATCCATCTATAGTCTCAAATAAGCTTCTTGTTGTTGGAACATAAGACTTGATGAAATTATAAATGTTATAATTTCAGACATAATCTAGGTGTACCATGTGAAGCTTAGTGGGAGTGCCATTGTGTTGATCGTGCTAAATGTAGACAATATCCTAATGATTTAAAATGATATAAGGATGATAATAAGTGTTTTATGATCTGGCTATTCCATACCTTGAGATATGATCTCAAAAGATGCCTCGTGGATCTTAGTTCTGAAGGTGTTCAGAAGCAAAGAAAAGAGGGTATTGGGACTGTCACATTTGTAGTACACCTTGGACATGTTCCATTTTTCTGGAAATTCCAATAAAGGTTTTCTTACCTTAAGATTTGGTACTGACCTATCTAAAGGGATAGCACCTCAAAGAGTTGAGGAAGTGAATGCTAAAACTGGTTGCTTTTTTGTGCATTAGTTACGAGAAGCTGAAAGTATGCTAGATGTGTACAAAAGCTAGATGTCTGCCATGCAGTGGGAGTAGTAAACTGTTACTAATCCTACCATGGAGATATAATACTTGATTGCAGTAATAAAATATCTTCAAAGATGACAAGGCTTTAGAGATAGTGATCTCTAAGTCCTATCTTCAAGAAATTACGACTTCATAGATGGAGATCTAAAAGGTCTTAACTGTGAATTCCTTAGGAGATAGAGATCTCATGAATAAGGGTATTCTGATAAGAATAATAGAAATTACATACTTGTTATAATAATAATCTTTTTGAGTTGTAGTGTCAAGGATACTACGACTGACAAGATTGAGTATTGGTTGCATTAGATGCAGCATTCGCATTGGATGTGAGCACTGTAACTGGGGATATGCAAGTGTCAGAAAAGGACTTGGTGTAGTCTCGCGAGAATAGAGTGACTGATCAGCTTACCTAGCTATTTTCTAAATAGGCTATGATTGTCACATGAGTGTGGGTTTAAATGATTAGCCCATTAATGGCTCTTTGGGCTAGTGAGAGATTGTTGGACATACGATCCCACGGCGAGCCATTATGCAATAAATGTTATTGCACATATCATTCCCTGATCTGAAATGAAGAATAAATAATTTGCATAATGGGTCCCTCTGTACAATTAGGGTTATGTACCAAGGCCATCTTGATGATCATATAGCTGTTGATTCAATAATTGAATCATAGAGGCTGGTGTTTGAATAAATATCTAAAGAGTTAGATAGAGGACTCATCAAGCACCGTCACATGATTATTAAGAGATGATCTCCAGTCTGAGTAGGAGATGGCAATCCTTTCTCACATAGGCTGATATCTGATCGACCTCTTGATGCAGGTCCTCTGCATGGGAATAGTTATTCGGAGGTGTCAGATTAGTTAGGTCAAAGGGTTGACTTAACAAGATCGAGATAACCTATGTCCTATGTTGAATGCTGTCGCAGCATTGGCACACATCCTCTGACCAGAGACAGATGTGTTACTATAAGTCTGAGTGTGTACATTTTGGCAGACCAGTAGGTTGATGACCTAACTATGGTCTATACACCGGCGAGCTGGTGTGCATGTAAGGACATATGAGTAATACGATCTCTCAAAAAGGATCATACAGGTTCACTTATGAACTGGAAGACATGAGCACACTCATGAGGTATTGGGACCGATTAAATTCCATGCCTGGTCGTCGTGCTTTGGAAGCATGACAAGAACATGAAGGTATGATATATGCTTTGGGAAAGCATATGATCGATACCGATTCCCAATGACCAAGATTGAAAAACTTGGTGATCGAACCCTGAAGATGACAGTGTAAAATTTATCTTCATCTTCGAGTTGATCATTGGTCTTCCAGTATGCAGGATCTGCAGGTATTGGGAATACCTGAGGGTGATGTGATCATAAACGATTGTATAACCATGACGCTTTCAGTCTGAGGGAGTGATGAAACATGTCTTGATTTTTGTGACTCCTCTCAGTAGATAAGTAACTTGATCTTAGTCCAAGTGTTGGACATTGATCTGAATGTGATTCAGATGCAATGAAAAGATTAAGTATACGGACTTGGTTTAATCAAGCATCTGTGGGAGGTACGTTAGATCTGGATTTGAGATGAGATCTCAACATCCAAGTCACTATACGTGGAACAATACAATCGCCATGTCCTTATCTCCAAGTATCTGCGGAGAAAGCACATTTTTCTTGAAGGAGTTCAAGAATGATTCCTATGATGATTTAGTATCCAAGCAACAAGGTGTTGATGATTAAATGAGATTTAATTATCAAGTATAAGATGAACAAGATTCATATTGTGAGAATGATTATCCATGATAATTAAATGAGATTTAATTATCAATGAAAAGCATATCGTGGATAATGCTATCCATAATATCTGTGTATATTATAAATGTGATTTATAATATATATGAGAGAGAGAGAGAGAAATTTTGTAAATAGCATTTGTTAATTATTAATGTGGATTGGATTCTCATTAATTAATTAATTAGAAATGTAATTTACAAATTAGTTTGGGTTGTGAATATCATTCACATATTTTTCAATGGCACAATTGAAATATTCACAAATTAATTTGGTGGATATTATTGCAATAAAAGTTATTGCAATTTATTAAGAAATAATAGGATACAAATAAACAGGAGACAAATCACCACCAAAAGGGGTGACGTCACCAATGACTTAGTCATAGGTGACGCCCCCTATTTTTTAGGGATGATTTGTTGTCTCCCTTTTTTGTTATATTGTTATCTCATAATAATTAATTTATGTTAAAATTAAATTGTGTTGATAATAATGCAACATATATTTAATTTTATATAAATTAATGTTGTTGGTTTTTAACCAACAATAATCATGGCCGTTGATTGATACATGGATCAACCTAGCCATTGGATCTATGTATGCCATGGATTGAGATCCAATGGATCCCAAACTAATATATAAGGAGGGAAACCCTAGCTCTTGATAGGTAAATCAACACAACACAAGAGTACATGTCTACTTTCTCACTCTCATTCTCGCCATCTCTCTCTCTCTAAGGTGGTCGTCCACCTTGTGTATTGAGAGAGACCATCTCGCCTTCGCCTTCGACTACTTGAAGATCTCCATCTTCTTTGGGGCTGCTTGCTCTAGAGGAAGACGACGTATTTCATTGGACGAAATTAGGGGATTCTAGGCTTGGATCTTCATCAAGGATTGCAGGAGTCACGCATCTCATCATCGCGCCTGCAAGTGCTATCTTCGTGGATCAGACTTGAGACAGGAGGATCTCTTGCTTTAGAGATCTCGTGATCGCAACCACGCTTCGAGAGGTATTTCTAATACTTTGTGGTTTGATGAGACGATCCAAGAAACATTCTTGTGATCATGTGGTTTCGTGGTTTCATCATGTATTTTAAAAATTTTAAATTCTGTTGCACCTTGCGACTAGTCGACCCTATCGCATAAGATGCGATCGTCACGCTTCCGTGATGCGCTTGAGGATTCTCAATATCCTTCAGTTCTTTCTCATGAGCATCCCACTCACTTGAGGCCCATTTCATCTTGTTTCTACGTAATCTTCTTAGTTTAGTTTTTAAGTCTAAATTTAGTTTTTGATTTAGTCCTATAGTTTAGCATGTATTATAAATCCTTTGTTCGCCTGAAGCTCGAGCTCCATGCCTAGACTCATTGACCACCCCATTTCAGTCCCCCGCATCTTCTTCGCCCTTGTTTCCCACTTGAATCTTGTATGGATTTGAGGTGCCCGAGCTCCTTCCCTCATCGATCACTAGAGCTTCATTGACCCATCCATCCACGATGTTCCCAGCCTCAAAGTATGGACCACAACCTTCGTCTCAAGTTAGAGAACGTTTTGGTGCAGGTAGATGCCCAAGAGGAGGTTTGGAGAAGGGGATTCGATCCCATTTTGAGCCCAGGTCATGCAGAATTGAACGAGACCCCAAGTCCCCATCGTTTGGACCTATAACCTATCTGAGGACCCCTTTAGATGCGGAAGGACACCAGGAATCCAAGAGCCCCTTGGCATGTTGATCTAAGGTGGGATGAGGGAGATATCTCAGATCGAATCCATAAAAGTCAGTTGTTCTTGGTTGTTCTTGTTAACCATCCAGACACCGTCGGATTGAGAAGACCAGCCTAGATCTAATCTGGGTCATTGAAGATCATTCAAAGCAATACGCGCCATCAGTTGTCAGATCGTCATGAGTGGCATGATGTGGTGCGTACTGGACCACTCCATTTTGCTTCTATCAGGTATATTGCAATCAAGCCCTCCTACCTTTTTGATATTCTATATGTATTAAAATATTTCAGCTATATTGTAAACTAAATAGATAATTACAATAAAACCCCTATCTTTTATTT
The DNA here is from genome assembly GCA_037367405.1 of Ottelia alismoides. Taxonomy (NCBI): domain Eukaryota; kingdom Viridiplantae; phylum Streptophyta; class Magnoliopsida; order Alismatales; family Hydrocharitaceae; genus Ottelia; species Ottelia alismoides. Next base: position 933,647 of record JAZKJV010007596.1, on the reverse strand, counting down.
ATTTGTGATTTATTCCCTGCTAGGCATGTGCCCTCTCACATTTATTTTGTAAAACTTGCATGTATGCCCCTAAACATTCCAGATATGTTATGATTTGAATTAAAGTCTAATTGCAATTGCATGTATGTCCCTGAACTGCCTAGATTTTTTATTTCCTTTACCTATTTATTAAAAATAATCCCTATGCATGTTTAATAAATTATTTTAAGTGCCATAAATTAACTTTATTCACATTGTAAGACTGGATTTTGGCACTTGATTAGTTTTTCCATTTATTAAATTTAATTTAGGTGCTATTTATTCCTTGTTAAATTTATAAAACCCCAAAAAATATTAAAACTCCTCAAAAAATCCCAAAATAATGTTGTAGTTTTCTTCTATTATATTTTATTTTCAGACAAAAAATCAATCAAAAATACGAAAGAAAACACTAAAAATGAAAAACTTTGAAAAACTTATAAATTCAATAAAATATTCCTAAAAATCCAGAAATAGTGTTTTCTTCTCTGTTTTGTCACATTATATCTAGTATTTATTAAAAATAGTTATAGAAATTTATGGAACCTTTCTATATTTTTTATACCCAAAACAATTCAACATTTCTATATTTTGTATACTTAAATACTTAAAAACATATAAAAATTATCCAAAATCACCAAAACAAATCACAAAAAACATTAAAAAAATTAAAAAACAAAAACTATTTTTCTAGAATTTTCTATCTATTTGTGTATATATCTTATCTATACTCTATAAATATTTATATTTATATTTATATAAAAATTTTATATATTATTATATTATCTATCATATACATTAATAAATATTATTATATTTTATTCTGAAAATTAAAAAGAAATTAATATTTTGCCAAAAAAGAGAAAAAGAAAATCAAAGAAAAAATAAATTAAAAACCCACAAAAGCATAGAGTAAATAATGTGCATATATACCTCCATACCTATATTGTTTATTTATAAATAATATTTTGTGTGCTACCACATCTTCTTCCTTGTGTTAGACCCCTACCTGCTTGTCCACTTTACACTTGTTTGTCAGTTATAATAAATTCGAATTTGCTCCTCCGCTTTCATTGGTGGATTGATCTATTTTATGTGGGTTGATTGTTGGATTGTCTTGGGATCTTAGTGAGAGGTCACTTAGACGTCTTCGCTCCCGCTTTATATGGAGTGTACGACTCTCCACTCTGATCTTTGGGCCTCTTTAACTATTCGTATATTACATATTCATTCACTATCTCCGGTATGATTTTCGATCATCTACTTAAACACCTGCAGTGGTTTAGAGAAGGCAGTACAAGTTCAACGAGGCTTCAAAACCCCGACGAACCTATAATTTTTTTTACAGTTCTGTTTTTGGCGACCTCGGTATTGGGTATGGATTTTCGGGATTTTATTTTTAAAAAGAGATGCTGATGTTGTTTCAACCCAAACAATCACCAAACAAATTTTTTTATTTTACTCTCAAGTTGAAATAATTACAAAATGTAGCAAGAGAATTTTGCTATTTAGTTAAGTTGTATAACAACAGGTTTGAATTCAAGCAGGCTACAAATCTCGAGGGATATTCTAGTAATTGAGAAATCAACTAAAAGAAAAAGGGAATTCAAATGCAAACTATCTTGATTTTCGTGAGAATTTTATTTTTTTATCTTTTTAATTTTTTATATTATAATTTGTAATATGTTTTTTTTACTTTCTGATGTTTAATTTTTATTGATTTTTAGTTTTTGAAATTTTAAATTTGCAAAATAATTAATTTTTAAAGAAAATTTATATCTAAAAGGAATACAACTTTTTGGATTTCTCAGATATGACAAAATATCCAGGGAAGTCAAATACATTTTTTTATGATTTTTTATTATTTTTGTAATTTTTCAGAGATTTTTAATTTTTTGGGGATTTTCAAAATGAATAAAAACAAAATAAAGCAAGCAATGAACAAAAAAATATTTTCCAATTTAAAAATTTCAAATGAACTCAAAAATTACTAAATTTATTTTTCCTAAAACTTTAATGGATTATTTATTTTTTTCTAAAAACTATAATGAATTATCTACAAATCCGAAGTGAAATCACTATTTTTATATTTTTCTACGAATTTATGTGTTATTTTAAGATTTTTAGTAATTTGCAATTTTCTTGGAGTTTAAAAATGAGTAATGCATAAAAATTACATAGAAAATAAAATATAAAAAATAAAACTATTCTATTTTTTGGAATTTTTGATGCAATATTCATTTTTTTAATTTTCCAATTCTAAAAAATGAAAAATGCAGCATTATTATTTTTTAATAATATCACTTAACAATAAAATGCAATGACAAGATTACACTATTAAGAGACAAGCAACATGAACTTAATTTGATTTTTCTAGAATTAATTGACTAATGAAAGCATTTATTTTAATCATAAGAACAAGCAAAATAATGTTTGGAATTACAAGACTAAAAAGCAAATTTTCAATGATTTTACATTAAGATATAATAAGAAATAAAAATAAGGTGAAAATGCAAATTACCCAAGTAAAATGTGAAAATCACATGTTGGATCTAGACGTTGGCTTCTTTGTAATTTTCAAAACTTTGGGGGGTGTTATTGTAATTTTACCATAAAAATAGGGTTTGGAATTGAGATTTCTTCTTCGTTCTTGTTCTTCACACATCAGAGGGAGTGGTGCCCCTTCTTCCTTCAAGTCCAAATCGAGGAAGGTGGTATCTGCTGCTCCAAGCGGCAAAGGGAGGTTGATCAGTGATGCACAATGGTAAGGAGGCAGCGAATGATGGAGGGTTGCGATAGGACCGTAGGTGGAAGTACTATGCTCTACGGTTGGCGACGGTCGCGACGATGGGGGAAGACGATGGTGCTTCTAGCAAAGCGTGTGAATGGTCGATGTCGTCAAGGCAGAGATTGTGATCCTCTGGTGGAGCAAACAATGGGTGATGCACGGAGGATCTGATGGGCTGGTTGATGAACTTGTACGTGGGCGTGGAAGGGGCTTGGTAGAGCTCATGCCTAGCGGTGAAGATGGAGTGACGGAAAAGCCGCCTACATGGTGTGGCGGTTGGATGTGTGGCTTCTATGCGAGGGTGGATGGGAGACACTAGCCTAGGTCGGTGACGGCTATAGTGCAGAGCAGGGTGGGCGGCAGCGGCGGGAGTGCTGCCGCCCCCACAAAATTGTTTTTTAAAAGTAAATAACTTTCTCTCTTTTTTTTGTAAAACAACCAATGTATTTTTTTCCTTTTTTCATGTTCCTGCAATAAAATACAAATAGAAACTCACTCAAGCATGACAGCTCAATCCAAAAATTATTGATAGAAAATGTGAATGGAAAAGCGAATCCGGCGAGGTGGACGGATGGATCCAGATCTCCGGCCATCGTATGTGGCCATAGGTGAGTGGTTGTGTGAGAAAGAATAGGAACGTGGATAGATCGAGAATATGATATTGAAGATCAGATATGATCGGATTCAAATTGTGATGATTGATTACGGTGGGAAACTAAGGTCTACAATTTGAAAATTGACAATGAAATTAAAACTAAAATTAATACTAAAATTAACTAATTAAAAGATAGAAAATAAAATGATGTGGATCTCACTAAATGGGATCGGATAACACTGTAATGACCTCGACAAAAATCATCTCGCTATCACTAGACGACTCAGAGGCTAGGCACCCTTCTACCACAAGATTGCCCTTTGAGAATAGTCTCCTCTCACCAAAAGTTTGATCAAGAGTGAATGAGGGAAGAGGAGCCCAATAAATAAGAATAAAAAAATTTGAATTTCAAAATTTGAATTGAGAGGAAAAAAGGAAGGAAGCTAATGGTAGAATTAATATTATAAATAAATAAATAAATAAAATAAATTTCATAATTAATATAATAATTACTTATAACTTAATGAGCCACCTTAATGGTGGGTTAATTAAGGAATTTATTAAATTATTTTATACAATTATATTTTTTACATAAATAAATAGATAATTTTTGTCACTTTATTAATTTAAATAATAAATGTTAATTATTTATTTTTTGCAGTGGTTATTTAAGTAATTTAATTATATACATATATTATATACATATGGTACATTATATACATAGCTAATAAGGAAATTGTGTTATTTTACATTAAATATTTTTTTTATTTTTATTTTAAATTATTATTAGAAAATATTTACAATTATTTACAAATACATTATGTATAAAAATCAAGATTGATAAATATATATAATAAATAAATGGTAAAATTGCAAAAACCACCCTAGAAAATCGCCTTTCAAACCGTTACTCAAAAAATTATGAAACAACTACCATTTTAAAGATAATTTAATTTAGAATATGACGGAAGTGATTTTATTAAATTTGAGTTCATAAGGAGCCATAATTGGTCTTCCAATTATCGCTTTACGGTTTTTTCCGAGTGTGGTTACTTTCATTTTGTACATGATTTTATTTTATAATTATTTTTATTATTTAGAAACATTTTTATTTACAATTTATCTTAAGAAAATTATTTAATTTGAGGTCAATTTATGAACAAATAATATAGTGTAAGGCCTATACAAATTTACATAGAATAAATAAAGAATGAAAAGTATTCACAAAACATTTTTTTTCAGATTTTCTGATCAACGACCCTATCTCCCCCTACTTTATTCTTGGTCAATCATGTCAAGTCTTGACCTTCTCTCGGGGTTCAGGATAGCATGTATCTATTACATATATACAATCTTTTATTTTCTTTATTTTCCCTTTATTTCTTTATTTATTTATTTTAGGTTAAAAATAGTAATAAATGTGCAATATTTACAAATAGATGCAGGTTAGTAAGAGTACTAATTTATTAATATATACAAGTGTTTTATAAGGGATTATGGGCTAAAATAAATGAATAAAGATGGTGAAATGTATATTCACCATCCCCCTATGCTTTACCTTTGCTAGTACCTTAGCAAACACTTTTTTGGAAGAATAAGTGAATAAAAGAAAAAGAAAGGGAAAATAAAGAAACTAGGAAAACATAGAGTAATAAACGTATCTTCACAAAGTTGTAGTATGGAGCTCTATCAGACCTTTAGATTATTAGTGTGGCAAACCTTAATGGGAAATGGATTTAAAACCATAGAGCCTTCATGTTCCAGTAGACTCCTATTTAGGTTGCCCCAGCAGTCAGGTTAGAAGAAGTCTTCATACACAAGATCTTATGACTATGAAAGTTTACTTGTACGGTGTAAGTGAAATATAGCTCCCCATCTCAAAAGTAGCAAAGAAATAGCCTCTTTCAACAAGGCAACTCTAGTTCCTCGGTCTAGCAACTCTTTCGTTGAGGAGCTAGGATATTCCCTTCGAAGTTCAAGTACAACCAAATCAAGAAGAGGAGATGGAGAAAACAATGGATGGTAACCAATGTAGCTACCTATCCTTAGATGCATGACCAGTGTAGTCAAGTCATCATGCTGCAAGCTTACAAAAATTTGTCTTTGAAGCTCTTATTTTTTTATATACTTGTATATACACTCTAACAAGCTTTTTAATTTTCAATCAGGCATGTCTACTTTTGGAGATTCTGCATTTTTTCTTCTTCTTATTCCAAATATATACAAGGTACATGATTTCGCGGGATATCGATGGTCTTAAGTTCTAGACAAGGCGAGAACTCAGTCGATGCGTCGACCACTCAGAAATCCGCACTAAAGTCAACGACGAACCCACAACAATATTAATCAAGCAATGAAAAACAAATGTGGAGTCAAATTTATTTTAACTCTACGAATAGGTGTATAGTGTAAGTATGTACAGTGTCGAACTCAGGGAGCAAGCAGGAGAGATCAAGCAAAGTGCAAAGTGTGATGTGTGATCAAGTGTCTACAAGTATGCAATTTCTTTGTGGGTTTTTAATTGTTATTATTTTTAAATTTATATTTTTTTATTTTGATTTTTAATTTTCTGATTTTATATTTTCTTTTCATATTTTATATTTTTATATTTTCTTTTTTCAATAATAGAATATATATATGCAAGATAAGAGAAGAGAGGATAAGATATTTATAAAAATAAGGAAAAATGGCTCAACAATCAGAAAATAAAATGTTTTTTTGGTCTTTTTATATTTTATAATGTTTTTTTTATTTTTGGGAATTTTTCTGAATATTTTTGGTATTTTTAAAAGGCAAAATACATGAAAACAGTGAATAAAACTACTGGTCAAAATTAAAATGAGGATTAAAAATACTACACAGTACCCAAAATTCCTCAAATTAATTTTAAAATAAAGGAAATAAAATAAGGAAACTACAGAACCTGAGTTTGCATTTTTAGGATTTTTTTAATTTTTATGAAGTTTTTATGGGTTTTCTAATTTTTAAGGTTTTTGTTTGAAAATTTTTAAGATTCTTGGACAGGAGTTAAAAGACACTAAAATAGACCTAAAGTAATTTTTTTAGAATTTTGCAAAGAGTTTTGATATTTTTTTGGTATTTTCTAATGCAAACAGTAGAAAAAATGCATGTTTTTGATTTTTAATAACTACTAAAATGCAATAAAATGCAATACAAAAATGTGGCGTGAATCTACAACTGAACATGAGCTTATACTAATTTTTTTGGTAATTTTCCGAGTTAAAATAATGCATGAAAATAAATGCAAATAACCAATAAAAATCACACAACTGGTAGGGGTATAAGTGTAAATAGCAGGAAATACAAGGGCTAAAGTGCAATTTTCACGCAAAATATAATACTGAATAAACAACTTAGTGGATCAAAAATAAATTCCAAGACCCACAAGGGTGCGCCTGCAAATAACCCAACCAAGCACGTGACTAGCACGCGCTAGGGAAGGGTATAAATGTAATATTCCAAAAACACAGGGGCTGATATGCAATATACCCAAAAGTTTTACACAATGTCAAAATCCCTGGACTGTACTGATATAAGCAAACCCGCGAGGGGGTCCTTGCAAAATACCCTACGCCTCAAGTGTACTGGCCACGTGGGGTGATGTGGCGAGGACCTAAATGCAAATATGTAAAGTTTGGGGGCATGGATGCAAATATTACAAAAGTATTTAAACTAAAACTGAAAGGACTGAATTTGAATACAAAAATTGGAGAGGGTTGAGATGCAAAATACCCACGCCTAAAGCCTCGTGCGTGATCCGATGGCTGATATGAATCCACTTGCCACGTGTCAATGATCTGACGGCCGATGACGCTTCACTAGCGACGGGTGAGATTAAATCTCGGATGAAGATCAGACGACTGGTGTCGCAGCGAATCCAACGGCTGCTGAGCAAACTAGGGGAGCGACCCGATCCGACGGTGGAGAGCAAAGGGCCAAGAACATGGAAGAAGGTCGGCGAAGCCGACCTTCTCTAACCCCGATCTCGGTCTCCGATGATGCGTTCAAGCTCCAAAATGGCCGAGGATGCTCCTGGGGGTCTTCTCTAAGTGCTGGATGCTTTAAAAGTCCTCGGCAACTGCCGAGGTGCTCTCGAGGAGGCGGCGGAGCTTGGAGCTCCGCTAATCTCCGGTGAGCTATCAAAACTAGCTCCAACTGATCTTCAAAGTACTGGGACCTTTAAAAACGAGTGAGAGGGTCCAGGGCAAGGGTCCAGGGCAAATTGCCTGGACCCCGCGGCGATGGAAACGAGGCGTGAAGCGACGAGAAGGGGGTACTCGCCGTAGGTGCACTCCGGCGAGGTGTTCGTGTGATGCGATTCAATGGACGAGGAAACAAGATTCTTGAGGGGAAATGTTCCTAGGACTAAGGGGAGTAAAAATGCAAAAGAAACGAGGGGGAAAAGGGGGCTACCTCGACGTGGAAACCGGAGGGAAGAAGTACCTCGCCACCGATAATAGGCGGAGGTGGTGGAGCCGCCTCAGGTGTTGCTCGACCGGCCTGACATGCTCAAGAGGAAGCTGTCACCTCTTTCGAGCGATGGGGCACGAAAAGGGAGCTAAACCTATGGAATGAGGGGTTCAAATTCAAATCGAAGTCGGAGGTGCGTTATATGGGGTTGACGACCGAGCTTCAAAGATCGAGGTGGACCGGGAGGATCACTGATCCATTCCCCAAGAAATCGATGGGGCGTGAAAGAAGATTCAACGAGGAACAAAAGTTGCAGAAGGAGCATCATGAATGGATGCAAGGGGTGACCTAGAAAAATCCGCCAAAGCGGTCAAAAACTAGGTCTGACAAGGCTACAGGGGCTAAGGAACGACCAGTTAACCGAGGTCAACTCGGACCGGCACCTGGTTGGTCCACGTAGACCAACCAGGAAAAATCCCTGGAAATTATTTTGTAAAATCAATAAAAAATAGAAAATGAGTTAATTATTTTTTATTATAAAATAAAAAATGATTATTATTTTATAAGTATTTTATTATGATTTTGAATTATTTTTATGAGGTATAAAAATACAAGTTGTTATTTTAGGCTATATAAGTATATACATCTATATATTTTATTAATTTATTTTTATTTTATGATTTTAATTTATTTATTTTTGTTTATTTTTTTATAAATTTGTAAAGTATTTTTATACACTTAAAAATATTTTTATTTTATTTTTTTCTGATGTGTTTTGTACATTTAATAAAATATAAGTATATGTTATATAGGTATATATAGGTATTATACCTATGTAAGTTATATACAAGTATTTTTATTTTATGTTTTCTTTGAGTTTTTATTCTGATTTTAATGTATAAATATATTATAATTAATATTTAAAAAATTATAAAATTATAAAATTATTAAAATAATGGATAAATAATAGAATGAATATTTTAATCTGTTCAAGTATACAATATGGGTCCAAAACTCAACTTTCAAACCGTAGCTTTGCCAAATGCGAAACCACCGCCATTAAATAGCTTATTTTAAACTATATACAATTAAAGGTGAGTTTGATGCATTTGGAGTTTTCATTTGTGAGATACAGGTCTGGGAAGTTGGGATTCTGGATTTTTATTCAGACCATAAATTTTTATATGTACATTATTTTTGAGTGAAATAAATTTTGTATTTATCTTTATTTAATTATCTACAACTTTCATGTACAAATTTTCTTTATTTGATGTATAAAAAGTGGAACCAAAAATATGTCCCAAAATGAATAAAGAATGAACAAAATGAAGAGATATCTGGCCCTTATCTCCCCCTACTTTATTCCTTGTCGACCTAGTCATCGAGATGCCTAGGTCTCGGGGTTTCGAGTCATAAAATATTTACAATATTTTATTCTTTTTCTTTTCTTTTATTTATTCTATAATTTTTTGCTTTAATTACAGTATTTTATACACTATTTACATGCACATGCATGAATGCTAAGATGCTGGAATTAATGGGATTTATACGCAATTGTTAGGGTTTTTTAGGCCAAAATGATAGAATAAAGATGATGAAATGTAGATTCATCATCCCCCTATACTTTACCTTTGTTAGTCCCTAGCAAACACTTATGCAATAAGTGCAAAAAGAAAAAATAAAGAAAAGAAAAAGAAGAAATTGGATTTAGTTTAATTCTCTAACTTGTCTTCTCAAAATCAAAGTTTGGAGCTTAAGTCGGATCTTTGGGAATTTTAGTGCGGGCGGAACCTTGTTGAGAACCAGTTCTGAAATCCAACAGTCCCTGAGAATCCCAAGACTCTATTCAAGTCTCCTTAATAGCCATGTCAGAAATATTTCAACTCATACGCAAAACCTTACGACTATGAATCTGACTCGTACAATGTAAGTGATGGTGGCTCTCCCTAGCTAAAATGACAAAGAGACTGACTTCTCCAGTATGACAACCCAATGATTCCCCAATCCAATAACTCCATCCTCGAGGAGCGGGGTATTCCCTTCTAAGTTCAAGTGGCAACCAGCTCAAGAGAAGGGGGTGAAGAGAAGAATGGACGGTAGCCATTGTTGCTACCTATCCCAGGATGCAAGACCAGTGTAGTCAAGTCATCCAGTTGTAGGCTCACATATTTGACTTTGGAACTCAAGCTTGCTTATTGACTTTACATATTTGTACATACATTGCAGGCATTTTATTTTTATACAAGCCTGCCCATTTTTTTAATACTATTCACAACAGCATTTACATAAGGAGTTTTTCCTCTTGAGCCAGTAGACTATCCCTCTTTTGAAGCTTTATTGCAACCTACACTCTCCTGTCTTTAGACTTCCTCATCACTGGACGGGTTGGGGTGCACATCCCTCCCTAGAGGAGGACAAGTGTTTTCACTTATGTGCGTCTCATACCGGCAAATCCAATCCCCTCACCACTCTAACTGAGTTGAGCCATGTGAAAGGTGCAGGTGTCCAAGTTAGGTCATTATCTACAAGAGTCGTGTTTGTGCTCCGAAATACTCTACTTAGGCAGTCAAGAATCCATTGAACTAAGTCTCGTGATCCTCGAAGAATTAAGTCAACTAGACCTGAAGTACCTCAAACCCAGTTCCTATAAGGTTCCTATTATTAGGTAGATTTTAAGATCCAATCAAGCTCCAATCATCGGATTTTATTTAGACTTGTTAAACTCTCAAACTCAATCCGAAAAATGCTAATGCTATGCAAATGCGATGCAGGAAATATTTTTGTGATGCAATTTTCAAGATTTTAAACTTTTTATGGATTTTGAAAAGATGATGCATATGATTTTTTTTATTTTTCAAAAATATTTTTCAAATGTTTTTAGATTTTTAATTTTGCAAATGTTTTTGGGATTTTTGAAAACAAAGATTTTTGGCTAAAAGCTAGGTTAAAAATATTTACACAGGGATGCTTCTTATATTTACAAGAAGTGGATTTTAAGAATTTACGAGGGTAAGTGATCAATTTTATAAGTATATATAGTAAGGAATTTTTGGTGTGATGTATCTATTCCTAAAACTTATTTGACACAGGTTTTTCAAACAATTTTGAAAACTATAGTCCAAAATAATTTTTACAAACATTTTACAAACATGTACACATTTGAAAATAATTTTTTTGCAAAGGTTTTTCAGACAGTATATATAGATTTTTTCAAAATATTTTTGCAACCATTTTTGAAACCATTTGCAAATCATTTTTTAAAACATTTTATTTCACACAAAGAAAATAAATTTAACAAACAACACATTTTTACAAAGGTTGAAAACAAGTAACAAAATGTTTTCAAAATAGTTTTCAAAATATTTTTCACAATGATTTTCAAACTATTTTTCAAACATTTTGCAAAAAAACATTTTCACCTGATTTATTAATCAGTAAATACAAAAAGAATTTGAGGAACGATAACATCTTTTTATTAAGGTTTTTTAATGAATTTTATTAGCCATATTGTTAGGAAAATACGAAAGTACGAGTTATGGCTAAAGTATATACGTAGTATATACGACCCCCCTATACTTATCTTGAGCTATGTCCTCATAGATTGGAGAGAAAAGAGAAGACAAAACTCGTACTAAGTATAGGCATGTCTAAAGAATAAATAAATAAAGAAGAATGAACGAATGAGAAGTTGACCATCCCCCCTATACATAGGATCAAATAATCCTAAGTATAGCAGATTGTACACAACGCAAGGAGGGTCAAGGGTGGGAATGAACAGATCGTACTCCGATTGTCTCCCCCTATACTTAGGGTAAGATCTCCCTAAGTATAGACAAGAAGAGGAGACAATGGAGAGGATCGAAATGAATGAAAAACTCGAGGTGCACACCCCCCTTTACTTAGGAAAAAGTACGTCCTAAGTATAGAAAACTAACAACAAGGGGTGGCACCTTTTTGATAGATAAAGAAAATAGAAAAGGAAAAGAAGAAAAGAAGAAAAGAAGAAAAGATATCAACAGATGAAAGAATGATCTGGACAGATGGATCTGTACAGTGGAAGATGGAAGTGATCACCATGTATGAGATGCAAGTGATATGAGTCAAAGAACGCATCTCATACCAGAAGAATGGGGGCAATGTCAACGGTAGGCGGATCATGGTCTAGATATAGCTTCATGCGCTGACCGTTAACACGGAAGGTAGAGGAAGATGACGGCTCAGATATATCAATACTGCCATTGTCATGTACCTTCCTGACCACATATGGACCTTTCCACGCTCTGTAATTTCCCAGGAAATAATTTCAGCATGGAGTCAAACAACCATACGCGCTGATCTGGCTCAAACTATTTATGGCTGATATGGGAATCGTGCCATGTCTTCACTTTTTCCTTATATTGTAGGCTGCTAGAAAAGGCTGTGTCTCTTAATTCCTCCAGGGCTGCCAAATCTGCTCTCCTCTATTCTCCTATACTCTCGGGATCCAATAATAACTCAATGACTGCCCAAAGTGACTTGTGCTTGATTTCTACAGGCCGATGGCACGGCTTGCCATAGACGAGATGAAAGGGAGATGTCCCTAAAGGATTCTTGAAGGAAGTTCGATAGGCCCACAAGATCGAGTCCAAAAGCTGTGACCAATCCTTTCGATCTGGGCGGACAACCTTCTGTAGGATAGTCTTGATCTCCCTATTCGATACTTCAGCAAGACCATTAGTCTAAGGGTGGTATGGCGTAGCAACGCGATGGTCGATGCCGAACTCGTCTGCAAGGGCCCTAACCTTGTCATTGATGAAGTGAGACCCACCGTCTGAAATCAAGACTCTAGGTACCCTGAACCGTGAAATGATATTTTTCCTCAAAAATCGACACACAGTCTTAGCATCTGCAGCTCGGGCGGGGATGGCCTCAACCCATCGGCTGACATAATCTACAGCAAGCAAAATGTGCTCAAACCCCTGACTCTTAGGAAATGGGCCCATGAAATCAATCCCCCATCCGTCAAAAACCTCACAAAAGTGGATGGGTTGCATGGGCATCATGTCTCTCTGTCCGCAAGTACCCATCTTTTGACAATCAGTACATCTCTTCACGAACTCATCTGAATTCTTGAAGAGAGTAGGCCACCAAAGGCCGAATTGAAGCACCTTTTGTGCTGTCTGTCTCCCAGAATGATGTCCTCCTACCTCAAGCTTGTGACAGTATGTGAGGACGTTATGCTGCTCATCTTGAGGAATGCACCTCCTCCAGATGCTATCCCCCCTTCATGATAAAGGACGGGATCCTCCCAATGGTAAAACTTGGCCTTCGCCAGGAAGGTCTCAAGTTTCTGCCTGGGCCAACATTGTGGGAACATCTTGGCAACAAGATAGTTCACAATGTCGGCATACCATGGGAGCGAGGCGATAGCCAAGATCGCCTCATCTGGAAACGTCTCTGTGATAGTTGCGCTGGGCTCAGATTCCTCAAGGTTCTCTAAGCGGGAGAGATGATCTGCCACCACATTCTAAACTCCATGCTTATCCTTAATCTCAATATCAAATTCCTGGAGCAGAAGGATCCATCTAGTAATGCGTGCTTTGGCATCCTTCTCGGCCATAAAGTACCGGATGGCGGTGTGATCTGTAAAAATAGTCACTCTAGATCTGAGAATATATGATCGATACTTATCCAAAGCAAAGACTACGACCAGCATCTCCTTCTCTGTCACAGTATAATTCCGCTGAGCGGCATCCAAAGTCCGGCTGACGTAGTTAATGGCAAACGGCACATCATCCCTCCTTTGTCCAAGCACAGCCCCAACGGTAAAATCAGAAGCATCCGTCATGATCTCGAATGGGAGAGACCAATCGGGTGGCTGAAGGATAGGAGCCGTGGCAACCATACTCTTAAGAGTCTCAAAGGATGCAAGATACTTATCATCTACAATGAACTCGATGTCTTTTGTCAGCAAATCAGTGAGCAGTCAGGCAATACGACTGAAGTCTTGAATGAGCCGTCAGTAGAAACCGACATGCCCCAGAAAAGACCGCAATTGACGGAAATTGGATGGTGGATTGAGTTTTCTAATAATATCCACCTTGGCTGGATCGACCTCCATGCCCCTGTTGGAGATGATATGACCAAGGATTGTCCCTTGAGTCACCATGAAGAGAATCTTCTCCCAAGACAAGATAAGATTGACCTCTATACAGCACTGAAGCACACGGTCTAGGCAGTCAAGACAAGCATCAAACCCATCGCCATAGACCGAGAAGTCATCCATGAAGACCTCTAAAGAGTCACCTACCATGTCCGAGAAAATGGACAACATGCACCTTTGGAATGTCGCGAGAGAGTTACATAGACCAAAGGGCATCCGTCTGAAAGCATAAGTCCCAAACAGATAGGTGAATGTCGTTTTCTCCAATTCTTCGGATGCAATGGCCACTTGATTGTATCCGGAGTACCCATCAAGAAAACAGTAGTGACTCTTCCCAGCTAGCCTCTCGATAATCTGATCAATGAACGGCAGAGGGAAATGATCCTTCTTGGTGGCCTGATTCAATCATCTGTAGTCCATGTAGACCCTCCAAGAAGTGGGTACTCGGGTAGCGATCCCCTCTCCAGACTCACTCACAACTGTATTAATACCCATCTTCTTGGGTACCACATGTAATGGACTAACTCACTTGGAGTTGGAGATGGGGTAGATAAAATCGACGCTCCACCACTTTGCTATTTCTTTCATGACCACATCTCGAAGATTCGGGTTCAGCCGTCGCTGGAACTCACACGAAGGCCTAGTGTCCTCCTCAAGATAGATGTGGTGGGAGCACAGAGCCAGACTAATCCCCTGGAGATCAGCTATACTCCATCCTATTGCCTTGCGGTTTCATTCAAGAACCTCCATCAGACGAGATTCTTGCTCTCCAGTCAAACCTGCTGAGATAATGACTGGGTGCATATCTGGCTCGCCCGCAAGGAATCTATACTTCAATGACTGCGGCAAGGGCTTTAATTCTGGACAATTGGGAGGTGGCAGATCTGGCTTCTGATATGTCTATGTGAAAGCTACCAGGTCTGCATGTGAGAACTCTCACTGTGCATGAACATCTGACAAAGGGAACCTTGCCGAATCATCTATGGACTGTACTGGCTCGCACTTTGTCCTAGCTGTCGGCTCAGTAGGAATCAGACACAGCAAATAATCAGCAAAATCATCCCAATCAATGCCTGAATCCGAGGGATCTGAACTAGATGAAAAAGAATGAAAATCAGCATCACCACTCGTCCCACAATTGTCAGCCTCAATTGTATCCTCGTCCAGGGGTGTGCTCTCCAAGCTCTCAACTGCCATAAGCTGTAAGTATGGTGAATCAGTGGGCAGAGCAAGGGCTTGTGCTACTGGATCTGTCCAACTGGATTCATCATTTGTCATCACAAACTCACACTCCTGGTAGATGTCTAGCTCATCCTCTGTCATATGCGCGGCTTCGCTGGACTGCTCTGAGCATGCATATTCTCTCGCTCTGGTCTCCTCGATCGTCTCTATTTGTATGGTTTCACCCTCTACACGAAAGCATACCTTCCCACTGTCATGATCGGTCACTGCCTTGGCTGTGGCCAAGAATGGGCGTCCATGCATGATGGGGGCATCGGTTACCGACTCAGGGATCTCCATGTCCAATACAACAAAGTCCACGGGGAATTTCAGGCCCTGAATGGTAATGACCACATCTCTCAACATCCCCTTCGGTCTCTTAGTCGACCTATCATCAAACTAAAGGACTGTCCTGCTCCTAAGAAGAGGACCAAACTCGAATCGGTCGAGTAAGGCTGCTAGAAGATGGTTAATAGAAGAGCCGTTGTCTAATAGAGTACGATCAAACTGCTGCTCCTGAATCTCGCATCTGTTGTAGGGAGCTCCTGCATAAGGTCTCTTGGCTGGCAATCGGTTCTGAATGGTACAACAAGTTGAATGTGTGAGCACATGGATTTGATCTCTGTGGTTCCTCCTCTTCTTGCGGACTGTAGTTTTCTCCTTCAAGTTCTTTTTGAAGAGGGGGATGTGCTCAAGTGCTTCCTGTAGAGTCAGCTGAATGTGGAATCTATTAATCATCTGGTTGCTGAACTCTACCTATTGGGTCTTTTTAGGATTTTCTCTTTTATTCCCCTTCGCCAAGCGTAGTGCTTCAGGGAAGGGGATGGAAGGGGCCTCCTCAGATGGAGGGCTAGGAAGAGGTTCCTGCGCCTGTGAAGGAATAGAATCCATACCATGATCATCATTCAACACATATGCATCTGAAGTGTAAACAGAAACCTTTCCTTTATTCATTTTTTATTCTTTTTGTTACCACAGTCCTTAGATACAAAAGGTGGCAACACAACATGTGGGAGCTCAACAAAAGTGGAAGTGGTGGCCTTAGTACCACCAACGGCACCTATCTTCGCGGCATCAGCACCACGCTCTCGTTTTGCATCAAAAATGGTGGCATCAGCACCACTGTCTGCATCAGGTATCACGACGGCCTCAGTACCGTCGTCTGGATCTCCATCATTGGTGGCATCAGCACCACCGTCATCAACATCATCAGCGGCATCAGCACCGCTACTCTGCTCATCTGGCGCTAGTGGTTTCTTGTGTGGCTGTCGCTCAGATGAGGCACCGCCGGCTGGCATCCTACCGCTCCTAATAGTCACAAAATCAGCATCATACAAAGAAGACATGTCACTCAAATAATCACTAGGAGAGGCATCCTCTGTGAACTGTACCTGCTCAGACTTCCTCTTCAGATTGTTCGGATTTGGTTCACTCTGAGCTGGTATGGCGGCTTTGCACTTGATGATATCCCTCATCTCCTGTCGGAACTCATCCATTTCCTGCCGGAAGGATGCTCGATGTTCAGAAAGCAAGCGTACAAGGTCATCTAGAGCTGGGTTCTCAAAGGCAGGAGCCTGAGAACCGGAAGTGTTTCCCTGCTGGAATTGAGGCTGCTGCTGCTACTGGTACTGGGGAGGATGGGAGTATGTCTATTGAGGTTGCTGACGCTGCCTCCACTGTTGTCCCTGATAGGCAGGACGAGGACCATGCTGGTTCTGCTGGTGGGCATACTGGGACTGCTGTTGTTGCTGCTGGCTGTTCTGATATCCCTGAGCCAGAGGTTGCTGCTGAGAAGAGGTCCCTCTGGTGGTCCAACGGAATCCGAGGTGATCGTGACGAATCTCGAGATGTGGGTACCGGTCATACCATATCCCATTGACTTCCATCAATGGCTCCTGCTCATAGGATGGTGGAGGTAGAACCACCAGTGGTTGATCAGGCTGATAGACCACCATCTGAGTGTCTTGAGATGGTGGCTGTGACGGGTAGTACTGCAGCGGCGGGACCGGCTCTGCCTGAATATGGTTGACCTGGCGTTGTGAGGCAGAGCGCTGGTTTAAACTTCTACTGCTGGGATCAGTGACCTGGGAGGCTGCTGAGTAGACATTTGTGCCTCCTGGATGTAAAGAATCAGCGTCTTCAGGTCATTCATGGTCTTGGTTATCTGGTCCATCTGGGCTAGTCCTTGCATCTGCTTTTTCTCGAGGATCTCCAGACGGTACAACTTCTCACTAATGATGCCCATGTCGGCTGCGGCTGATTCGGCTTGGGCTATGGCTGCCGACGGAGTATGAGGACCGGCATCGATGCAGGCGATCCTCTGAAATGATCCAGCTCCTTGGGGGGCTTCTGTTGTGTGTAGACTTGAGCTTTGGCCATGACTGTCGAGTTTTCTGCCATCCCTTCATTGGTGGCCCAAACGTCGTCTTCACCCTTGGAGAAATAGGACCCACCACAAGAGGCGTTTACTAGCTCCTGCAGCTCTCGTGTCAGCCCACAGAAGAAACTCTGAACTAAGTTGGGCTTGGATATGTCATGATGTGGACACCAGTCGATGAGCTCTATGAATCGATCCTAAGCCTCATGGAACTGTTTATTAGGGATCATTGTGAAATTGCTGATCATAGCTCGTGCTGCGTTAGTCTGGCCGGGCGGATAATACTTGTTCAAGTATGTGGTCCAGAGTTCTACCCAAGTATCGATGAACCTCCCCAAATATTTTAGCCAGTAAGCGGCTCTATCAACCAAAGAGAAGGGGAAGGCGATCATCTTGATGGTTTCCTCAGTCACTAGCCAGTCATGAATTATACTGCAGATCATTTTAAATTCTTGCAGATGGAGGTGTGGCTCTTCGGTAGCCAGCCCATGAAATTTAGGCAGTAGCTTAATAGTGTGTTGGCGAAGCTCGAAGTCTCCATGGATGGGGGGGAGTCAGATCCATCGATGAGTGAGGGATGCCACTGGATTGTGTAGTTCTCTCATAATTGTCTGTGGCGGCCGCTCCTGATTCGGTTCTCCTCCCTCGCCTGCCACTACTGGTATGTCACCGCCTCCGTCCCCAGATCTGTCTTCTCTTGCCTCTCGCATCTACGCAATCTCCCTCATGAGATCACCCAAGAATACTCCCTCGTCTCGGATCTGTCTCTGCATGGTCTCCAGGGATGCTAACAATGAGTTGTTGATGGCAGCTTGATCATATAGAAATGGAGGGTGCTCATGCTCATCTGGGTGTTCTCCTATGTCTGCCATTGCTGGATTTTCTGAAAAGGCAAAAGAACCCATCTCAGGTGCCATCAAATGTTCTGAGCTCTGTGATGCACTAAACTCTGACACTCTTGGACTAATGGAAGGAGAAGGGTGGTCGAGGGGGAACAGGGTGAAAGTGAACTCAAGCTCGGAGAATGGGTCTGGACTCCCCGAGGTTGTCCTAGATGAATAGGGAGGAGTACTGGATAGCGGTGCCGCCAAAGACGGCCAAGAAGACCTCCTTCCCATCATCGTGATTATTGAGAAGAGCAAGGTTGAGAAATGAAGAAGAAGAAGTGGGGGGCAAAATTGCGCACAATTGTGTAGTGTTCTTGATCTTGACCTAAATCCAACTAGCAATCAAACACAAAACAAAGGGTTCACCAACTCAACACATGAATCCGTGAAGGTTCGGCTTTTATCTTTGTAGTTTTTAGCTTGAATTCAGGAATTTATCTTTCAACGAGTCCTTAGAGCGCTACGCCTATAGGAGAGAGAGTACTACCGAAAAAGAATCTCGTACTTGTCCTCCTCCTGTGTAACCTGTAGTCTGCGCTTTTTAAGGTCCTTATAACCCTTCCTAGATCCCTACTCAGCAAAAGAAAAGAGGGAGGAAGCCAATAGGCGAAACCGATACTTCAGATCTCGCTCGCAACGGAATCACCCGTAGGCGTGCAATATCCTACTCGGACGCAAGACGATGAGACAGACACCCTCGTGAAGGCGTGGCCTATGCTCGATACTTCGGACAAGGTCGATGCTCTACTCAATAGAGAGTCATCAATGGCGACCAAGCCCTACTCGTCTACATACGATAGTAGCGCCAATACTTCATAAATCCAGGCGATACACAAGGTAGCCACAGACTGGGTTTTGGGCTCTAATCCTTACGAAGCCGCTCTGCTCACTTGAAAGGAGACCTTCTCATACAACCTGAATACAAGTGAGGGTATTACTCACCCCAAGCAATGAATCCAATTAACCAATTTTATTTAGGTCAAGTTTTCTTTAGCAGCCCCTTTTTTAATTTTTTTGGTCTTATCACTTGCTTTGAGTCAATTCAAACAAGCGCCTAATGTTTTTGTATTTTCTTTGATTCCTATTTGATCCAAAAGAAGGGGGAGAGAGTCAAAGCTATGCAAGTTGGCACCAAGATGGAAATCTCACCTTTGTACCGAAATGATGAATGCTCAAGTAGAAAGACTTACAGCGCCTCCAGCTCTCTTCATGCTGGATGCAACGCAGGAATTTTTAAACCTAATCTAAATGCCAATATGCACACGGAAATCATCCTAAGGAGGCAATTGCTAGCGTGAAGAACCACAAGTCGATCACCAATCCTCAATCCAAGAGTCCGGTCTAGGCTCACCCCTCCTCCTCTCGACACATCGAGTTCAGGAGCAGCACTTGGCAGGGTGGGCTCGCGGCACGACGGCTCAAAGATGATGAAGCGACTGTTTAATTTAAACTAAGTCCAAAACGCACTATAGGTACATGCAATGGTTATTAGGGTGTTTGTACCTAATTTACTCGATCAAGCAAAGCCTAAAGACTAAGGGCTCATTCCACAAAAGAAAAGAAAAATAAAACAAAATCGGAAAATAACAGCGAGAAAACGCGATGAAAACCACGGTGAGCCCCCAGGTGTACAAACACCTGGAAATTAGGCACGAGTGTTCGAAGTGTCCAAGTACATGTTTTATTACAAATTAATAATGGTCTCTCTCACACAAAAATAAATCACTATCTAACTATCTCTCTCTCAACTCCTCCTGCCCTCTCCTGCCGGCTAGGCTAGAATAGCCGACTCCGCCTCCCAAGGATGCACCGGATCTCCTAGGCAATCATCCTCGATCCGCGGTCCTTCGCAAGAAGACAAGAAAGACAATGGTTAGATAGCTCACAGATAGATATCAAAAATAGAGAGATAAACTAAAGCAATGATGAAGACAAGCAAACACAATCACTCAAAAATGCAATCTATACGCTGTTGCTCCCCGGCAATGGCTCCATTTCATTTAACAAGATATCGGTGGTCTTAAGTTCCACACACGGCGGGAACTCAGTCGATGCGTCGACCACTCAGAAATCCGCACTAAAGTCAACAATGAACCCACAACAATATTAATCACGCAATGAAAAACAAATGTGGAGTCAAATTTATTTTAACTCTACAAATAGGTGTATAGTGTAAGTATGTAGAGTGACGATCTCATGGAGTAAGAAAGATAGATCAAGCAAAGTGCAAAGTGTGATGTGTGATCAAGTGTCTACAAGTATGCAATTTCTTTGTGGGTTTTTAATTAATAATTTTTTTTAAATTTATATTTTTTTATTTTTAATTTTCTCATTTTATATTTTCTTTTTGTATTTTATATTTTATATTTTATATTTTCTTTTTTCAATAATAGAATATATATAAACAAGATAAGAGAAGAGGGGATAAGGTATTTATAAAAATAAGGAAAAATGCTCAAAAATTAGAAAATAAAATGTTTTTGGTCTTTTTATATTTTATAATATTTTTGTGATTTTTGGGAATTTTTATGAATATTTTTGGTATTTTTAAAAGGCAAAATACAAGAAAACAGTGAATGAAACTACTGGCCGAAATTAAAATGAGGATTAAAAATACTACAAAATTCCTCATATTAATTTTAAAATAAAGAAAATAAAATAAGGAAACTACAGAGCCCGAGTTTGCATTTTTAGGATTTTTCTAGGATTTTTTAGATTTTTATGAAGTTTTTAAGGGTTTTCTAATTTCTAAGGTTTCTATTTTGAAATTTTTAATGATTTTTGGATAGGAGTTAAAAGACACTAAAATAGACTTAAAGTAATTTTTTAGAATTTTTCAAAGAGTTTTGATATTTTTTTGGTATTTTCTAATGCAAACAATAGCAAAAATGCATGTTTTTGATTTTTTTAACTAATAAAACGCAATAAAATGCAATACAAAAATGTGGCATGAATCTACAACTGAATAGGAGCTTATAATATTTTTTTGGTAATTTTTCGAGTTAAAATAATGCACAAAATAAATGCAAACAACCAATAAAAATCACACAGCTAGCAGGGGTATAAGTGTAAATACAGGAAATATAGGGGCCAAAGTGCAATTTTCACGCAAAATATAATACTGAATAAACAACTTAGTGGATCAAAAATAAATTCCAAGACCCACAAGGGTGCGCCTGCAAATAACCCAACCAAGCGCGTGACTAGCACGCGCCTAGGAAAGGTATAAATGTAATATTCCAAAAACAGAGGGGCTGATATGCAATATAGCCAAAAGTTTTATACTTAATGTCAACATCCCTAGACTGAACCGAAATAAGCAAACCCGCGAGGCGGTCCTTTCAAAATACCCCACGCTTCAGGTGTACTGGTCACGTGATGTGACGTGGCGAGGACCTGAATGCAAATATGTAAAGTTTGGGCGCTTGGATGCAAATATTACAAAAGTATTTAAACTAAAACTGAAAGTTTATGGACTGAATATGAATACAAAAATTGGTGAGGGTTGAGATGCAAAATACCCATGCCTAAAGCCTCGTGCGCGATCCGACGGCTGATGTGAATCCACTTGCCACGTGTCAATGATCTGACGGTCGATGACGCTTCGCTGGCGACGACTGAGATGAGATCTCAGATGAAGATCGGACGGCTGGCGTCGCAGTGAATCCAACGGCCGCTGAGCAAAATAGGGAAGCGACCCGATCCGACGGTGGAGAGCAAAGGGCGAAGAACATGGAAGAAGGTCGGCGAAGACGACCTTCTCTGACCTCGATCTCGGTCTCTGATGATGCGTTCAAGCTCCAAAATGGCCGAGGACGCTCCTGGGGGTCTTCTCTAAGTGCTGGATGCTTCAAAAGTCCTTGGCGACTGCTGAGGTGCTCTCGAGGAGGTGGTAGAGCTTGGAGCTCCGCTAATCTCCGACGAGCTATCAAAACTAGCTCCAACTGATCTTCAAAGTATTGGGACCTACAAAAGCGAGTGAGAGGGTCCAGGGCAAACTGCCTGGACCCTGCGGCGGTGGAAACGAGGCGTGAAGCGGCGAGAAGGGGGTACTCGCCGGAGGTGCACTCCGGCGAGGTGTTCGTGTGATGCGATTCAATGGACGAGGAAACGAGATTCTCGAAGCCAAATGTTCCTAGGACTAAGGGGAATAAAATGCAAAAGAAACGGGGGGGAAAAGGGGGCTGTCTCGATGGTGGTAACCGGAGGGAAGAAGTACCTCACCGCCGACAATAGGCGGAGGTGGTGAAGCCGCCTCAGGTGTTGCTCGACTGGCCTGACGTGCTCAAGAGGAAGCTATCACCTCCCTCGAGCGATGGGGTGCGAAAAGGGAGCTAAACCTATGGAATGAGGGGTTCAAATTCAAATCGAAGTCGGAGGTGCGTTATATGGGGTTGACGACCGAGCTTCAAAGATCGAGATGGACCAGGAGGATCACTGATCCATTCCTCAAGAAATCGATGAGGCATGAAAGAAGATTCAACGAGGAACAAATGTTGCAGAAGGAGCATCATGAATGGATGCAAGGGGCGACCTTGAAAAATCCGCCAAAGCGGTCAAAAACTAGGTCTGACAGGGCTACAAGGGCTAAGGAACAACCAGTTGACCGAGGTCAACTCAGACCGGCACCTGGTTGGTCCACATGGACCAACCAGGAAAAATCCCTGGAAATTATTTTGTAAAATCGATGAAAAATAGAAAATGAATTAATACAATTTTGATTATAAAATAAAAAATGTTTATTATTTTATAGGGTATTTTATTATGATTTTTAATTATTTTTATGAGGTATAAAAAAACAAGTTGTTATTTTAGGCTATATAGGTATATACATCTATATATTTTATTAATTTATTTTTATTTTGTGATTTTAATTTATTTATTTTTGTTTATTATTTTATAAATTTGTAAAGTATTTTTATACAATTAAAAATATTTTTATTTTTTTTCTGATGTGTTTTGTACATTTAATAAAATATAAGCATGTGTTATATAGGTATATATATAGTTATTATACCTATGTAATTTATATACAAGTATTTTTATTTTATGTTTTCTTTGAGTTTTTATTTTGATTTTAATGTACAAATATATTATAAGTAATATTTATAAAATTATAAAAATATAAAATTATAAAAATAATGGATAAATAATAAAATGGATATTTTAATATGTACAAGTATACAATAAGGGTCCAAAACTCAACTTTCAAACTGTAGCTCTGCCAAATACAAAACCACCGCTACTAAATAGCTTATTTTAAACTATATACAATTAAAGGTGAGTTTGATGCATTTGGAGTTTTCATTTGTGAGATACAGGTCTGGGAAGTTGGGATTCTGGATTTTTATTTAGACCATAACTTTTTATCTGTAAATTATTTTTGAGTGAAATAAATTTTGTATTTTCTTTATATAATTATCTACAACTTTCATGTAAAAAGTTTCTTTATTTGATGTATAAAAAGTGGAACCAAAAATAGTTCCTAAAATGAATAAAGAATGAACAAAATGAAGAGATATCTGGCCCTTATCTCCCCCTACTTTATTCCTTGTCGACCTAGTCATTGAGATGCCTATGTCTCAGGGTTTCAGGTCATAAAATATTTACAATATTTTATTCTTTTTCTTTTTTTATTTATTCTATAATTTTGGCTTTAATTATAGTATTTTATACACTATTTACATGCACATGCATGAATGCTAAGATGCTGGAATTAATGGGATTTACACGCATTTGCTAGGGTTTTTGAGGTCAAAATGATAGAATAAAGATGATGAAATGTGGATTCATCAGTACAACATGTACATAAGGAGTTTTTTCCTCATGAGCTAGTAGTCTATCCCTCTTTTGAAGCATTATTGCAGCCCCACAACACCCCATCTTTAGACCTCAATGCTATTAGATCAGGTTGAGATGCACTACCCTCCCTAGAGGAAGATGGATATTCCCACTAAATTTTACATGCACGTGTGAAACCCCAAGCCAAATGATTCTCCCTCCTCGCTACCTCATCCATGAAGAGCTACGCTTAGAGTGTTTGTCCAAGATAAGCCATGGCCTAGAAGAATCACACATGTTTTGTTAAATATTCTACTTAGACTAATCAAGACGGCATGTGAACATAGTCTTATGGACTCAAAGAATTAAGTTGCTAGGACCTGAAAAGTCTGAATTCCATTTCTTATAAAGTTCCTCTGAAATTAAGTGGATTAAGGTCCAACTAGGCTCCATTATTTCAATTTTATTCCGGACTTAGTTTAAATGTCAATATTGTCCTGAAAAATGTGCACGAAAATGCAAAAAATATATACAAAGAAATTTTTTTAAAGAAAAAAAAGGTTAGTAAGATATATACAAGTATATATACAGATTATAAAAATTATATATATATATATAAGAGGAAATATTTTGTTGTTTTTGTTTTTTCTTTTTGGTTTTGTTTTGTTTTTTAATTTATTTTAATTTTTTGTGTGTTTTGTGTTGTTTTTTTCAAATTAATACGGAAGTTGACCAAAATATATATACACACATGTATTTTACGCATTTATATACATATACCAAAAATAATCACATTTTAAAGTGTGTGTTATGTCTAAAGTACATATACAATATATACGACACCCCCTATACTTAGCTCGAACAATGTCCTCATAGTGATCAGAAAGCGGCAAAGGAAGACATAACTCGTGGTATGAATAGAAGAGTGAAAAGAACACTATAATTCAAAGAATGAATAGAAGTTAGTGATCCCCTATACTTAAGGTAAAGTAATCCTAAGTATAGAATATTATACAATAGGAAAAACTGGAGGAAAAGAATTAACTGACTCAATGGTTCGTCTTGCCCCCTGAACTTAGTGTAGAATAGCCCTAAGTATAGAATATCAACAAGTTGAGGGATAATCGAGTGATCAGATGAATAAAAACACACAAGGGACAATATGAACAACATCATTCCCCTTATACTTAGGGTAGAGTATCTTTGAGTATAAGCAACAACAGGAGTGATGAACATGACGAATATAAACAACTCAAATCATTCACCTCCGCAATACTTAGGGTAGAGTAAATCCCAAGTAAAGCATACATATACAGACAATAGGTAATGATAACACAGAAGAAGGAAGACGAAACATATATATACAAGGTAGACATTATTGAGGTGCATCTCAACAAGCGCTATAGTTTACGCCCCCAGCTGGGAGCAAAGGCAAGGACAATGAAGTATCAAGGTTCAGAATGGCATCTGTAATACGAATAACGAACTATCATTGTTTTCTCGATGTGAGAACAACAATGTGGTTAAAAACGTGAGTAGGGACACCAAGATAAGCAATCAGGCGGGTGTCTGCTATTGGGTAAATAGATGTATAGATAAAATCGGGCACCGATAGCACAAAAGAAATCTTTGGCTCATGGTCAGAGTGGAGTGAATGGTTGCAGTCAAAGAAATCAAACGTGGAGAAGGAAGGATCTGTCATGGAATCCTCTACGTCAGTCACCGTCTCGAAAATGTATGGCAGGTCAAGATCAGGAGACTCGATAAGAAAGCAGATATCTGATGCATGTAATGAAGAGAGATCAGGTACATCATCGAATAACTCAAGGGTCGGCTCATCCTTGCGAGAGTCATCAAGGAGAGAAGAAATATCAAGCTCAGAAAAATTAGAATACTCGGTCTCGTGATTCGATATATCGCATATACAACCAGGGAGTAAAACCGAGTACATAGTACACCCCGCCTGTAGATAACCCTTAGGGAGATGTGAGAAATAAGAATGATTCGAGTAAGAAAATGAATGCTCATATTCAAATAACAGGTTCTCTCTCGAAGTCATAGAAAAAATCGTCCAATAGATCAGGATATGTAAGCTCATAGAAATCTAGGTCTAGATCAAAGAGATCATTGTTCTACCAAGTGAAGAGATCTGAGCCGCAAAGGAAGAGATCTTGTGGTTCCCACCATGATGAGTAATTAAATCAGAATAGAGTAGAAGGGAGGGATGAAGGAGTATGTGACTGCTATTGATGTAAAGAGGATGATCGTAACCAACACCAAGCACAATGCAAGCACAATGCAAACCCCCAATTTACCAACTCAACGCAATGTGAAGATCGTGAAAGTTCGGTCAATTATCTTGTCAATTTTAGAGTAAGGTGATCAAACAAAAAGTTGTACAAACATGTGGTAAGTCCTGGGATTGGGGCACTAATTTTAGTGTATACGTGGCAAAAAAAATGTGAATACAATGAGGGGATTGCTCTCCCAAGACAATGATGTGAATTAATTATGTTTAATTTTAAGGGTCCAAGTGATATTAGCAGTCGCCAATTTTAATTTTTCAATTTTCACTTTTTTTTTATTTTTTTGAAAAAAATGTCTAACGTGTTTTTCGATTTCCTTTTTAAATTATGTCAGTGAAAACAAGGAAGGAGATCAGAAAAGCCAATGCACAATTAAATACAATGATGCATGTAGGGGTTAGAGATGCGTACCTTGTCTCCAGCACTCTACATGTAGGGCGATCTGTGCAGAATTGAAATACATAAAGTAAACTATCCTAAATGATGCATGTGAACCGTACTAGCAATATCTTCTTTTAGAGGGAAAGAACATGTTAATTTGACTGTCCAATACGCTCTACTCTATAGATACGGATATTCTTGTTAAGGATTTTGGACCTAATTAATACTTGGCTCAATTAAGTTAATAAATAAATCAATAGGTGTCTCATGAAATCCGTGTGAAACAAATAAAAATAAAGCGATGAAAAACAAAACTAGTGAGGTCCCCCAAGTGCACAGACACTTGGCAAAACATACCCACAAATAGGGTATATAGTGCCCTTTTACAAGAGTTCAAATGCTAAAAATAAATAAATGAAAGTCTATGAATTTTTTTTCAAATGCTTGGTCTCCTTCAAATCTACTTCTCCTCCTCTTAGTCACTACTGTGGCTCGGTGAAGAATCAAGCTACCTCCACTTCGCTTGGCTGCACCAGCTCTCCTAAGAAAGACACCCTCGCTCGTCGGGCCCTCGCAAGAAAGAGAATACAAATAATGTGTAAAAAACACCATTATAAAAATATGATCATAAATAAATGAAATAAATACATCAAATATAGACAATGAATTAATTGTAGAAAAATATAAAAAAAAATTACAATCAAGAATAGTAGGTCAAAAGAGAAACTTTACTACCCGTCGTACCTCCCCGGCAACGACACCATTTTGTTGGGCAGGGATCTTCAGGTTTTTATTTTTGAAAATAAATGTGTGATGTCGTTGTAACCCAAAAAAAATTTTTATTTTATTTTTAACCTGAAATAATTACAAAAATGTAGCAAGAGAATTTTGCTATTTAATTAACCTGTATAGCAAAGGGATCGAACTAAAAGAAGCTACAAATCCCAATGGTTATTCTAATACTTGAAAAATCAACTAAAAGAAAAAGGGAATTTAAATACAAACGATCTTGGTTTTTGTGAGATTTGTATCTTATTTATATTTCTATTTTTTCTATTTTTATTTTTTTAATATTTATTCTTATTTTTAATTTTTATTGTTTTTTGTTTTGTAAATTTTTAATTTTCAAAATAATTAAATTTTAAAAAAAATTTATAGCCAAAAGAGATACAACTTTTTGGATTTTCAAATATGATAAAATGTCCAAAAAATTAAAATAAAAATATTTTTGTGTTTTAATTATTTTCTACTATTTTTGTAATTTTTATGAGATTTTTAGATTTTTAAGATTTTCAAAATGAATAAATAGGGAATAAAGTAAAAAGTGAACAAATCTTTTTGTAATTTAAAAATGTCAAATAAACTAAAAAATTATTAAATTTATTTTCCCTAAAAACTATAATGAATTAATCTACAAACATGAAGTGGAATCACTTTTTTAGATTTTTCGACTTTTTATGTGATTTTTTAATATTTTTTGTAATTTGCATTTTTTCAGATTTTAAAAATGATTAATATGTGAAAATTGCATAGAAACAAATATAGAAAATAAAACTATTCTATTTTTTGTAATTTTTGACAGAATATTCAATTTGTTATGAAATTTCCAATTTCAAATAGTGAAAAAAGCAACATTTTTTATTTTTTTATAACATCAAATGACTATAAAATGTAATGATAAAAGTACACTATCAAAGACAAGCAATAGGAAGTTAAATTGATTTTTCTAGAATTTATTGATTAATAAAACATTTATTTTAATGCTAAGGACAAGCAAAATAATGTCTGGAATTACAGGACTAAAAACCAAAATTTTAATGTTTTTACATTAAAATATAATAAGAAATAAAAGCAAGGTGAAAAATGCAAATTACCCATGTAAAAAGTGAAAAGTATGTGTTGGATCTAGGCATTGGATTTTTTTGCAATTTTGAAATCTTTGGTGGTGTGATTGTAATTTTACACCAAAAGACGAGGTTTGGAATTGAGGGTTCTTCTTCATTCTTGTTCTTCACACAACAGAGGGAGTGTCATCCCTTCCTTCACACTCAAATCGAGGGCGATGGCATCGGCTACTCCAAGCAGCGGAGGGAGGTTGATCGTTAATGCACAATGGTAAGGATGTGGCAAATGGTGAAGGGTTGCGGTGGGACCACAGGTGGAAGTATTATGCTCTGCGGTTGGCGGCAGTCACGATGATGGGGGCGGATGGTGGTGCTTCTGGCGGAGCGTACAGATGGTTGATGGTGTCAAGGTGGACATGGGGCTCCTCTCGCGGAGCAAGCGGCGGGTGCTGCACGGAGGATATGATGGGTTGGCGGATGAACTCGTGCGGGGATGCGGAAGGGGCTCATTGGAGCCCCTGCTCAACGACGAAGATGGATCGACAAAAATGCCGCCTACGTAGTGTGGCGGTCAGCTGTGTGGTTCCTGCACGAGGGTGAGTTGGGCGACTGATTGATCTGCTGAGCACGTGATGTAATTTTTACTCATTGTAATACGGGTACTTACCGAATCAGTTAGAACCTTGAAAAGATCTCCTTGAAGAGGACTCAGCTTAATTTATATCATGGGCAAATCCGGGGTCAAACACAGGGAGGCAAAGGAACAACTCTAGGTTAAATCAGGAAACTTAGGTCTAGGTTTCCAACGCGGATTTTTTTGAATTGTTGTATGCAAAATGAAATGCAAATGCAAAATGCGGGTGAATTAAGTTAATAAGGAAACACACAACTTAGCCAAATTAATTTTAACAGGAAATAAGTCCAATTTAGCTAAATTATATTTTTTCCTAAAAACATAAACCAATGATGAATGCAAAACACAATTTTTTTGGAATTTTAGGGGCGAAAATGCAACAATGAAAAATGAACACTTTTTATAGGTTTTTCACACAAACGGAATGCAAAAATTATGAAAGTTTTGCTAGAATTAAAACATGATGCAATTTTTGGAACATTTTGCGGTTGCGCATCCGCGGTAGGCTGTGGAGGCCACGAGGACGTAGAAGAGGGGCACCGCGGCTGGGCGGCTTGGAGGAGGCACAACCGTGGGCTGAAGATGCAGGAATCTTGCACGACGAGGAGCTGCGTAGGGGGCGAGGGTGTCCGCACGTGGGCATGAGAGGGCACAGCGGTCGTGGTTGGTGAGCGGCAGCCAACGACGATGGCTGGAAGGGGGCCGGCCAAGTAGCTGTAGTTTTTTTTCTTTTTCCTTTTTTTTTGATTTTTTTAATTTTTCTATTGTGTGAATTTTTAATTTATATTTTTTTTATATTTTTATTCTTTAAACAAGGAATAATAAAAATATAAGGAGATCAGTTGGTGGAGTAAAATAAATGGATTTGTGTGGTGAAGGTGATGATATAGAATAAACAAATGAAGTTGTGTGGGTGGTGATGTGTTGTGAAAAAATGAGAAAATCAAAACGATGATGAATGATAAAAAAGGGGTTAATTACCTATGATGGAAGCGGGCACCTGTGGTATGCTTATGATAAGTACGGTCTTCGCTCAAATCACCTACCTGTGATGAGCTCGAGCAGCACGCGGATACGGCTACGTTGTTGGCCAAGAAGCCAACGGATCTCATCAGAGAGAGGGTTGTCGTCGCTCGATCGTGGTTGCGTCACTATTACCGATTCAACTCTAGGAACTAGGCTCTCCACACATAAAGATGGATCCAGTGCAAAATGAGGAAGATGAGATCTATATAAAGAAAAAAATGAGAAGTTATGAAAGTGGTGGAGGGGTGATTAATAAAATGGAGTTGAATTAGAAGTTAGAAAAAATGGTGGAATGATGGAGTTGAATGAGTGGTTATTTTAGAGAATAGAAACTAAATAAAATAAATAGTTGCCTACTTTAAATAATAGAATAAAATAAAGAAGAAAATAAAATGGAAGATTTACAATAGTAGGTCATAAAAACACTGTACATGGAATTTTTTTTATTTTCTATTTTTTATTTTTGGTATTTTTAATAAAAGATATTTACAAACAAAAATAAAATAAAAAATTAGAAATAAAACAAAACACAAAATTGATTTTTTGGATTTTTATTAATTAAGAAAATTAAAATAAAAAATGAGAAAACAAAAAATATGTACAATACATACAATGTACACCTAATTCCCAAAACCCAAATTTTGCAAAAGAGCTCCGATTTCAATGAAACCACTTTCATTGGATAGATAATTTTCTAATTAAACTTTAAAGTGAGTTTGGTGAATTTGGGGTTCATACGGAGTGGGAACATGGACTTTATAGCTTTTTCTCTTTGGGATCTAGGAGTATTTATTTCAGGTGAAATTTGTTTTATATTTTTCTATTTTTATATACATTTTTATCAACAAGTCAGAGAAAGAATTAGCCAAAAAGGGTATGAAATGAATTTATTAGAAATACATGAAGTTTTGGGCTATTTATAGGTGAAAAACTCCTTGATTTTGTGGCTTTTTATTGTTAATTTATTTTATACAATATAATATACCATAATTAGTGTATTTTATTTACAAGAGTCATTTTGTTAATATATTGGTTTTATGGACATTTATTTGAGATTTTACTCAGGGATTTTGCTAATATTAATATATTAAGATGATGAATTGCGGATTCATCACCCCCCCATACTTAAACTTTACTAGTCCTCGAGCAAATAAAGGATGAATAAGTTAGATTAACCCCTGACTGTGCATGTGAATACAAGGCTTGATCCATTCAAGAACTCTCGGTTTTAGAGATCCTAAAATTCTAATCTGAACCATGCTCTAGTCAAAAGGTATCCAATTTCCCTAATCATCAGACTCTCTATGTATACATATATAATAGAGATATGTCTTTAAATGTGGACTACAGTTATAAGAGTAGAGTTGCAACGCCACCTAAGATTCCAGTCCAAGATACTCTCCTAAGAACCCGATCCTCAACACTAGGGAATAAACCCTTTCTTGCATCCAATCCACCGTCTCTTTAATTGCCAGACATCAAAGTGTAGATGGAAGGTCAGTTGATGGAGGGCATAGGATTGTGTCATTTCTTCTCTCTCTCATTGGAAAAAGGATCCTCTCGAGTACCTTATTAACTCAACACATGTATTTTTTTTGTTGTTGATCAGTGTGTCCGTCAAGAGAAGTTGGAGTCGTCTACACTTGTTTTCCTGGGAGTACACCGGGGTGTGTCTTTTCTGAGTACCTATCATACCATCTATACCCAAACTTGTATCACTATAGGATGCAGAGCCCTTTTTTGGTGCTAACCTGACTCCTTGGTCCTAATAGTGGTGATCCAAGTGAACACTTTAAAATGGTTGGGAGCACTCTCCTTTGGGAAGCTCTTTGATATTTGACTTTGTATGGTGAGAGCTTTTCTTTCAACATTTTTTTCTTTTCTTTGCTTTTGGCTAGCTCCACTGCTTTTACAAGAGTTGGCGTACACTGATCAACATGTTTTTAGATTTTATCATGCCCTGGCATATAGGTAAATGTCAAGAGATAGTTAAGAGCCATGTTCTCATACTGGCGAAAGGTGTTGACGCTCAGGTTTCATGAAGCCTTCATTGATTTTATCCCATCCTCGAGCATCATAAAATCAAGTCCAAACTCAAATCCCTCATCTCAGTTCCTCAAGTGAAATTTTAACTCATCTCATCACAACTACAGTCGTGTATGTGAGGTGTTGATCATATTCTTAAGGTAGATACTAATCATGCAATATAGCACACAAATCTTTCAAACTAGGGAAATGTGGATAATTAAGTCAAAGACCCTAATGACTAAGGTTGGTTAACTCAAATTTTCAAGACCTCATAAACCAAATGTTCTTGAACATTACAAGTCTTGTGTAAATGTGCAAGTGTTGGGTAACCAACTTATTAGTTAGATTTTTTTGATTTTTTTTTATGTTTTTTAAAAGAAAAGAAAAAAGATTTTTTTTGAAAAAGGTTTTTGCATTTTTTAAGTTCTTTTTTAAAAAAAAGAAAGGTAAATAAGAAAGGACACATTTTTTTGTAAAGAGATTTTTTTGAAAAAGTAAAAAAAAACAGATAAGGAAAGAAAAGAGAAAATTATTTTTTTAGAAGTTAGTTTTTTCAATTTTTTTGGAAATTTTATCTACCCCGTAATTACTGTATAATATATATAAAAAATACGTCTAAGTACGAGCTATGGGTAAGGTATATTTGTAATATATACACACCCCCTATACTTAGCATGTGCTATGTCCTCAAAGCACAAGAAGCGAGGAAAATACATAGCTCGTGCTAAACGTAGGAGAGTAAAAAAAATTAAAAAAAATGTTTAGAAGTCGATCCGCCCCCCTATACTTTGGCTCTGGTCAACCTAAGTGTAGAAGAAGAGCAAAAATGGGGTGTACGAAGTCAAGGGAAGAAATGGATGAGTATATACATATGGCGGGCATCGATCCCCCCATACATAGGCTCTGGTCAGCCTAAGTGTAGGACAGGAGTAAGTGTGAGAACCAATATGATCTGGAGAATATACAGAGAAGGGAGAATGTGCAAGAGTGAATGAAATTTCTAAGCTGTTGAATCTTGATGCTGCATCTTCATGAAGAGTAAAATGATGTATCTGCTCTGTGCTCACTCTACATGAAGTTGATGACCTCGACTTGGACCAACTGCTCTTTAGAATCTACAAATGCTTCAACAGTTGTCCATTAACCACATGGGATTGTGCACCATTTGTGAGATCAGCTATCTCTACACTTCCATTCCCGTGCACTTTCTTAATAATAAAGGGACCCATCCATTTAGATTTGAGCTTCCCATGGAACATCTTCAACCTGGCATTAATGAACCAAACTTTTGCCCATGGACAAAGTCTTTGCACCTAATGTGCTGATCATGCCATTTATTTACATTGTCCTTATAAATCAAATTGTTGTCAAATGACCTATTTAGGATTTCCACGATCTCGTTCAAGTTCAGGTCTCGTTAAGCTTCCCTATGTGACAACTCCAATTAATCTGCTTAATTGCCCATTCGGGTTTGTGAATCAGCTACGCGGGTAAATGGCATGGCTTGCCATAGATCATTCTGAATGGTGAATACCCAATGGTGTCTTGTAGGTTGTCCTATAGGCCCACCGAACTTGGTCCAAGAGCTAGGACTAGTTCTTCCTATCGGGGCGAACCAACTTCTGCAAAATACTCTTCACCTCTCTGTTCGAAACCTCTGCCATGCCATTGGACTGTGGGTGGTAAGGACTAGTAACTTTGTGCTCAAATTTGTAGTCCTTAGCTAATGATCTCACATCTCGATTCACAAAGTGGCTACACCTATCAGATATCAAAACTTTTGGCACCCTGAACCTAGCAATAATATGGTCTCTCACAAACTTACATATAGTCTTGCTATCTGCGGTTTGGGTTGGGATAGCCTCCACCCACCTAGATAAATAGTCAACCGCCAACAAGATGTACTCGTGTATTTGGCTGCTGGGAAAGGGACCCATAGAATCTATGCCCCATGCATCAAATACATTACAAATAATCATCGATTGCATGGGAATCTCATCTCTCTGTCCAACTGTCCCTCCCATCCTTTAACAAATTGGGCATGATCGTACAAAATCAATGGCATCTCGAAATAGGGTTGGCCAATACAATCCACATTGAAGTACCTTGTGAGTGGTTATCTTTTCCGAATGGTGTCCTCCAACCTCAAGTGAATGAGAATATGTGAGGACACTCTAGTACTCCTCCTGAGTAATACACCTTCTCCTAATACAACAAGACCCTTTGATGAAATGGAAAGGATCGTCCCAGTGGTGTCTCCTCAAATATGACTTCAGTTGGTCAATGCTTCTCCTAGTCCAACCATGGGGAACCTGCTTGGAGACAAGATAGTTCACCATGTTGGCATACAACGGGGGTCAATAAAGCAAATTGACTTGTCTAGGAAGGACTCTAATCCGCTCATAATCAGGAGAATCCTTAAGATCATTGTGAGAAAGGTGATCAACCACAACATTCTTCACTCTAGGTTTATCTTTTATCTCCAAATCATACTCTTGGAGGAGTAAAATCCACCTAAGAAGACACACCTTCGCATCCTTCTTTTCCATTAAATATCGAATAGTTGTGTGATCAGTGTAAGTTATCACCTTAGAGCTCAGAATATACGACATGAACTTCTCGAGGGCCCATACTACAGCGAGCATTTCCTTCTCAGTCACGGTGTAATTCTTCTATGTAGGATCTAATACTTAACTTGCATAGTGGATAGCAAATGGGATCCCCTCTCGTTGTTGTCCTAACACAACTCCTATAGCGAAATCTGAAGCGTCAGTCACGATCTCAAAGGGGAGAGACCAGTCAGGAGCTTGTAGGATAGGAGAGGCACAAATCTTCCTCTTCAAGAGCTCAAAGGCATACAGACACCTGTGATCTACAACGAACTCTGTGTCTTTCCCTAAAAGCTTAATCAGTTGGCGGGCGATCTTTGAAAAATCTTGAATAAATATCCTATAGAATTCAACATGCCCTAGGAATGACTGCACTGACTTCACGTTGGTAGGCGGATCGAGTTTCTTGATCACTTCCACCATGGCAGGGTCAACCTCCATTCCCCTTTTGGAGATGACATGCCCCAATACAATACCCTTCGTCACCATAAAGTGGCTCTTCTCCCAGGAGAGTACCAGATTCACCTCTCTACACCTTTTGAGGACTCGGTCCAAGTGTGCCAAACATGTATCAAAGGAATCACCATGGACCGAGAAGTCATCGATGAACACTTCCAGGAAATCTCCCACCATCTCGGCAAATATGGCTATCATGCACTGCTGAAAAGTGCTCGGGGCATTGCAAAGTCCGAATGGCATGCACCTGAATGCGTAAGTGCCAAATGGACATGTGAATGTGGTCTTTTCTTGGTCCTCAGGGGCTATGGCCACCTGGTTGTAGGCTAAATACCCATCAAGAAAATAGAAGAACTCTTTCCCTACGAGTCTCTCCAAAATCTGATCAATAAAATGTAAGGGAAAGTGATCGTTATTGGTCACAGCATTCAGGCTCATGTAGTCTATACAGACATTCCACGACGTGGCTACTTGTGTCGCAATCTCTACCCCCTCCTCGTTTGTGACCCTCTGAATTCTCGACTTCTTCTAGACAACATAAAGCAGGGCCACCCACTTGGAGTCAGAAATAGGGTATATAAACTCTGCTTTGCATCATTTCTCAATCTTGTTCTTCACTACTTCCCATAGATTGGGGTTAAGTCTCCTCTAAAACTCACGTGAAGGTCTCACATTGTCCTCAGTAAAAATGTGGTGCAAGTAGAGAGCGGGGTAAATCCCCACGGGATCCGACAGTTTCCAGCCTATTGCTTTGTTGTTCCTCTCTAAGAACTCTAACATCCTAGACTCCTGTTCTAAAGTAAAGTCTGACTAATTATAACATGATATCTCTCTTTGGGTCCAGCAAGGAAGGCAAACTTGAGTGTAGGAGTTAGTGATTTCAGTTCTTGCAATGTGGTGTCATCGAGCAAATCTGGCTAAACTGAATATGAATCTGGTTCTGTACTGCATGAAAGGTAGGCTAATATATGTAGTACTTGCCACCAACTCAGACGTATCGGGAGTCGGATTGCCAAAGAAATGCAGTAAGTCGGCCAAAATCATGTCTGACTCATCATCTATGTCACATGACCATTCCGAAGGGGATGGAACTGACAGATCCAGATGGATCTCCCTGTCATCACGTGAATAGGTAGATGCATCTCTAACAAGATCATGCAACATCTAGCAAACTGCATCATCCAATATATCCTTTCATGATGAAGGGGTCTCGCTCTGTCTTGAATGAACCTGTCTCGAAATCCCAACAGTGCTAATCATTCTGCAATCTACCTCTGAAGATGAGTACTCTGTGCTACTCTCTGAATCGAGTCATTGACACTTGGTTTGCTTCATCTCAAGGTTCACTTCTCCGCCTGGAGAATGCAACTTCATCATTCCCGTACCATAATCAAAAGTTGTGCCTGTAGTCCTAAGCAAGGGCCGTCTAAGAATGATTTGAGATTCTCTCCAATGATTGGGGGTCTCCATGTCCAAGACTATGAAGTCAACCTGATAGTTCTACCCCTCAATCGAGAAAACAACATTCTTCACTTCTCCCTTAGGCCTCTTCACTGAACAATCTGCGAATTGGAGTAAAGCTCTGGATTTGTGAAGTGATCCAAACTCCAATTTCTGATATAAAGCTAAGGGAAGTAAGTTGATGGAAGAACCTTTACCAAGAGTGTGCGTGCAAACATGATGTCGTCAGTACGACTCTCCACATAGTCAGCATCCATGTCTCTCTTTTTCCTTGGTAATGTCAGATTCTTAAGACAATATGTTGTGGCTACTAACGAGATTTGTGTGCTCACATTTTGGTTCTCTTTCATCCTGCTAACCCTGGTAGGTGTGCATCTCACCTTAAGGTATTTCTGGAATGTAGGATGGTTAGCCACATAGTCATCAAATGGCACCTTTACATTGATATTCTCTTTACAAAATCGTGCCATATCGGGGTCATCTTTTTGAATCGTTCTGATGCGCTTTCCTACCGTAAGAGCATGAAGAAAGGGATTGAGGATAGAGAAATAGGAGATGAAGAATCTGAATCATGAACTCAAAGATCATTCTTGGCATTAACAGAAACATAGTTCTTCATACAGGAATCTTTTTGATGCAACACAGAATCAAAATCTAGACTATCTACTATAGGTCGTGGAGTAAAAGCTGAAGTGGTATCCGCCACAACCGGAGATGCAAGGTCCTCCATAGACTCGGAAGTATATCCATGATGCTGATGTTGCATACGTGTTCTCCTTGTCCTATCGGCTCCCTGAGTAGAAATGCTCAAATGGTGCTGATGGGGCTCCAGAATATGTTGCCTCTCCTCCTCTCCTCTGAAGACTCCTCAGGTAAAGCTCCAGAGATGCCCTTCCTCGTATTCCTCGCCTGGTTAGGTACGGTCATGGTCCTTCTGCTCCTGAGTGACATGTATAGCCCCGTTACACGAAAGAATCTCATGTTCAGATGTAGGAGATGTTGAATAGTATACCTGAGCAAAGTGTTGTTGAGAACTAAATCAGTTCAAGCTATTAGGGTTTAGCCTAAACTTGGGTTGGGATCGATGTAGAGGGTGCAGTTTGCTCGTCTCGTCATCTGGACAGGCAGTTGACATCCACCCATAAGTCGTGAATTTCGTTCCTGTAAGAACGGAGCTCGTCAAGTATCTGTTGTTGTATGTCTAAGGGACCAGAAGAAGAAGGAAGGGGATAAGACAAGGAAGAAGAACGTGAAGACTGGCCCTGCTGGGCTGGGTACTACCTCTGTTACTGATGGTGTTGGGGAGTCTGCTAAAATTGCGGGTCATGCCGGCTCGCCTGGTAATGGCCCTGTCTGCCATACTGTTGGTACTGTTATCACTGCTGCTGGGGTGGCTGGAATCTAGAGCTCTACTGTAAAGGAGGAGGTGCAGAGGTGAATACAATGTTGTGAAAGGTCGGGGGATGTTGGTATGTCTATCTGTCCCCCGTACTTCACTACCTGGAAGGGTCCTGAGTATACCATACTCCATTCACCTCCCAAACCGGTGGAGGCTCCTCCTGAACTGTATCTACTAATGGAGGGGGATGCTGGAAAGAGTGGGCGTAGGACTATTCCTGCTCTCACGATTGGGTTGCCTTGACACCAACTGCTCTTGAACATGGTGAACTTGGTATGTTGGAGCAGCGGGTGCAGTCACGGTAGGTATCCTTATCTTAGATACCTTCTCAGTCAACTCCTCCATTTTTTTTTGGAATTTTGGAGACGCTCTGGTCTAACTCATCAATCCTCCTGTCAATCTCTCTACTACTGTAAGCTTGTCTGTAAGGAGTCCAATGCTAAGGATCATGCCCTGAGAGAGATCGATTGCAGCTGACTTTCCCCCTTCAGTTAAGAGTGAATTGGGGGACGATGTATAGGCCCTACTAGCCATTTGTGAGCAGTTTGTTTCAGCCATCTGCTCGAATTCCTTCCAAACTGTATCTGATCCTAGTGATGTATAGCTGCCTCCATAGGCAGCTCTCCCTAAACCATGCATCTCAGGGTTGAGATCAGTGAAGAACGACTGGACCAAGATGTTGTCATCTAATCCATGACAGGGACACTTCTACAGGATGTCCTTGAACCTTTCTCTTGTATCATAGAAGGCTTCAAGGGGTGATTGGAAAAAGTTCGTAATGGACGTCCTCATCATGTTAGTCCTACTTAGAGGGTAGAACTTCTTCAGAAATAGGTCCTTGAACTGGGCATAAGTGGAGACTTCAACTCCCAAGTTCTTTACCCAGTAGTTAGCTTTGTCACCCAAGGTTAATAGAAGGGTTGCGGGCCTAATATAATCCTGGCTAACATCAAGATGTCTAAGGTTAGCGCAGACGATATTGAAGTCCTTTAGGAATGCATATGGCTCCTCAGAAGCATTCCCATCAAAGTGTGGCAGTAGGTTCAGAAATTGCAACTTCAACTCAAAATCAACTATGGGTACGGCCGCGCTCAAGTAGTTTCGAATTCTGTATTATCCGGGGTTGTACACCGCATCCATTGGTGGTTCAAACCCAATATTGAGTTGTCCTAACTGAGCTCTGAGTAATGCTTGTTACTGCTCAGATGTAGCTAATTTGGCTAGTACCATTCTCATCGGGTCTTCAGGGTGTTCTTCTTCCTCTTCTGTCTTCTTTGGAGGCATTTTACTTGAATCTTTTTTAGGACCTGATCAACAAAGTGGTCTTGATTAGAAGATGTTTTAGGCATGAATATATTCTTACCAAGGCAAAGGTCTTCCTCGGCAAGGTGGGAGGAAAGAAAGGGAATGGATTGAGAGTAACCATCATGAGAGTGAGTGATCCTCTGCTCAAGAGGGTCATGAGTCCAAGTTGTCCCAAGTTGCACTTGGACCTTTGAAGATGTACTTCTTGGAGGTTTCAACGAGAGATTCACAATGTCTGAATAAATATCCCCCATTAGTCATCTTCGATGTCAAAAGAACCGAGTAGAAGATGCTATTCAACGAGGCGCTAGTTCTACGGTGCACGTGAACGTGCAGAGAATACTCACACAATACGAACGTAATTCAAACCCTTAGTTTCACCAACTCAACACGTGATGGCCGCAAAGGTTTAAACAAATTATCTGGTTAATTTTAGCTGGTGATAAATGCAATCTTGGAAAGATTAACGAGCTGTTAGGTGCCTGTATTTTCCTACAGATCGGGGGGCAAGCAGCTGTAGTTTTTTTTCTCTTTTTTTTTATTTTTTTGAATTTTGTTGTTGTGTAAATTTTTATTTATTTTTTAACTTTTTAGCTTTGTTTAAATAGGAAATAATAAAAAGATGAGGAGATGAGTTATTAGAGTAAACAAATGGATGTGTGTGGTGATGGTGATGATATGAAAAAACAAATGAAGGTGTGTGGGTGGTGATGTGTTGTGAAAAAATGAGAAAATGAAAACAATGATTGATAAAAAGGAGATGATTACCTGCGATGGAAGCAGGTGCCTGTGGTGTGCTTACGAGAAGCACCATCTTTGCTTGAATCACCGACGAGAGATGTGCTCGGGCAGCGCGTGGATGCGACTGCGATGTTGGCCAAGAAGCCAATGGATCTCACTAGAGAGAGGGTTGTCTTCTCTCAACCGTGGTTGCATCGCTGTCACCAATTCAACTCTGGCAACTAGGCTCTCCAAACATAAAGATGGATCCAGTGCAAAATGAGGAGGATGGGATGTATATAAAGAAAAACTGAGAAGTTATGAAAGTTGTAGAGGGGAGGTTAATAAATGAAGGATATGTTAATATCCATAAGCGCGTCACGGAAGCGTGAAGATCGCATCGTATGCGATCGAGAGCGACTAGTCGCACTAGTGCTCGAGGCAGTTGAATTGAAATTTTTTTTCATGTGATGAAAGCACATGATCCAAGAACACTTCTCGGATCATTTCATCTAAACCTCAAACAAGTATTAGGGTTACCTCTTGAAGTGTGGTTGCGATCGAGTCTCTAAACGAAGAGACCTCATGTCTCAAGTCCGATCCCACGGAGGAGACGCTTGCGAGCGTGTTGATGAAATGTGTGCTCCTTGCAATCCAAGTTGATGATCCAAGCGATGAATATCCAGATCTTGTCACACGAGATACAACATCTTATTCACGTGGGAGGCGCACCAAAGGATAAAGAGATCCACGAGCAAATGATCCAGCAGCATAACGATGACGCTGCAGCAATGGAGACTCTCTATAGAGCATCCATGGTGGATGGCCATATGAGAGAGAGAGGGTGTGTAGAGAATGAGAGAGAGAGAGAGACTTGTTCAAACTTGTGTGTATGTGTGTTGTAACTTTGAAGATGAAGGGGTGTCCTTCTATTTATAATATTTTGGGAGTCCATGGATCACAATCCATGGACTACACAAAATCAATGGATGAGATTGATTTTTGTCTCTTTCAATGGCCAATATTTTATTGTAAAAAAGGCAACAATAATTAATTTAATTTAGATTAAATATATATTGAAAAATCAATACAAATTAATCCCAAATTAAATCAATCAAGCATGGAGATTATGGAATGAAGATTGCCTCCTTCCATAATTTGGGAGTTGGTAGCATTCTCATATAATCTCATGAGATCTCATGAGATTACATTATTCCATGGAAATCTCCAAGATTTACAACAACACTTGTTGTAAATTATTCTACAAAAATAATTCATAATTATTTTTTGAATATTGCAATGTTGCCATTGAAAATTTGTGAATCACGTTCACAACCCAAAATAAAGTGTAAATTACATTTTCAATTAACTGTCCAATGTGGATCCAATTCACATCAACATTTTATTAACAAATGTAAGTTACAATTATCTCTCTCTTATATATTATAAATCTCATTTATAATATATATATATATATAATTAATACAGATAGTGCTATCCACATTATTCGTATCCATGATAATTCAATCACATTTAATCATCTTGGATCTCTATTGTCATGTTCCCAAATAATATGAATCACATTCACATAATTTACATCTATGATAATTAAATCACATTTAATTATCTTAGATAATTCTCTTTATAATATGAATCAAATTCATATTATTCGTGATAATTATATCACATTTAGTTTTCTATTTTCTCAATGCTCAAATACATATATCAAACTTTCGCAAACGCTAATGAACCCAAGTCGCCTTAGGTTACGTATCGTATCTGAAACCTTCGACCTATGGCTCTGATACCACTTGAAGGATGGTGTAAGATCCATAAGAGCATCACGGAAGCATGAAGATCGCATCGTATGCGATCGAGAGTGACTAGTTGCACTAGTCGCTCGAGGCAGCGGAATTTAAAAAATTTTCATGTGATGAGACCACATGATCCAAGAGCACTTGTCAGATCGTTTCATATAAACCACAAACAAGTATTAGGGTTACCTCTTGGAGCGTGGTTGCGATCGAGTCTCTAAATGAAGAGGCCTCTTGTCTCAAGTCCAATCCTACGGAGGAGATGCTTGCGAGCGCGTTGATGAAACGCGTGCTCCACGCAATCCAAGTTGATGATACAAGCGACGAATATCCAGATCTCGTCACATGAGATACGATGTCTTCTTCACGAGCGAGGCACAACGAAGGAGACAGAGATCCACGAGCA
The DNA here is from genome assembly GCA_037367405.1 of Ottelia alismoides. Classification (NCBI taxonomy): domain Eukaryota; kingdom Viridiplantae; phylum Streptophyta; class Magnoliopsida; order Alismatales; family Hydrocharitaceae; genus Ottelia; species Ottelia alismoides. The sequence goes on along the minus strand of JAZKJV010007596.1, from coordinate 891,018 downwards.
AATGATCTAACAACATAACGACGACGATGCGGCGATGGAGACTCTCTTTAGGGCATCCATGGTGGACGACCATATGAGAGAGAGAGAGAGAGGGTATGCAGCGAATAAGAGAGAGAGAGAGAGAGTTGTTGTTCACAATATGTGTGTTGTAACTTTGAAGTGCAAGGGGTGTCCTTCTATTTATAATATTTTAGGAGTCCATGGATCACAATCCATGAACTACACAAAATCAATGGATGAGATTGATTTGTGTTTCTTTCAATGGCCAAGATTTTATTGTAAAAAAAGACAACAATAATTAATTTAATTTAGATTAAGTATATATTGAAAGATCAATATAAACTAATCCCAAATTAAATCAATCAAGCATGGAGATTATGGAATGAAGATTGCCTCCTTCCATAATATGGGAGTTGATAGCAATCTCATGTGATCTCATGAGATCTCATGAGATTACATTATTCCATGGAAATCTCCATGATTTACAACAACATTTATTGTAAATTATTCTACAAAAATAAATCATAATTATTTTGTGAATATTGCAATGTTGCCATTGGAAATTTGTGAATCACGTTAACAACCCAAAATAAAATGTAAATTACATTTTCAATTAATTGTCTAATGTGAATCCAATTCACATCAGCATTTTATTAACAAATGTAAGTTACAATTAGCTATCTCCTATATATTATAAATAACATTTATAATACATATGATTAATACAAATAGTGATATCTACATTATTCATATCTATGATAATTAAATCACATTTAATCATCTTGGATCTTTATTCTCATGTGCATAAATAATATGAATCCATTCACATTATTTACATCTATAATAATTAAATCACATTTAAATATCTTAGATAACTCTCCTTATAACATGAATCAAATTCATATTATTCATGATAATTAAATCACATTTAATTATACATTTTCTCAATGCTCGGATATATATATATATATCAACAATGAAACTATCCATGAACTCTTTCAAGGATAATGCGCTTTCTGCGCAGATACTTGGAGATAAGGATAGGGCGATTGTATTAATCCACATATAATGACTTGTATATTGAGATCACATCTCAAATCCAGATCTTGCGGACCTCCCATAGATGTTTGATTAAATCAAGATCGCAAATCTAATCTTCTCATTGCATATGAATCACATTCATATCACTGTCCAACATTTGGACCAAGATCATATTACTTCTCTACTGAGAGGAGTCACTATAATCTAGACCTGTTTCATCACTCCCAACGAATGGAAGCCTCATGGTTATACAATCATTTACGATCACATCACCCTCAGGTATTCCTAATACCTGTACTTCCTACATACTGGAACGCCCAGAATAAACCCCAAGTGTAGGATTAATTTTACACTATCTACTTCACGACTTTATCATTAAGTTTCTCATTTGACTATTGGGTGTTGGTATCGATCATATACTTTCTAAAAGGATATATCATACCTAGGAGTTGATCATATACTTTACAAATGCATATGTCAAACCTTCAAATTAAGTCAAGCTTCCAAAGCGAGACCACCGTGCACGGAATTTGATTCTTCCCAATATCCTATGAGTGAGGTCATGTCTTCCGGTTCAGTAAATGAACATGTATGATCCCTTTGAGAGATCGTATTACTCATATGCCCTTATATGCACACCAGCGCACCGGTGTATAGACCTTGATTAGGTCATCAACCTATTGGTCTGCCAAATGTACATGCTCAGACATATAGTAACACATCTGTCTCCGGTCAAAGAATGCGTGACTATATTGTGACATCATAGGACACCGAACTTTGGTTATCTCGATCTTGTTAAGTCAACACTTTGACCTGACTAATCTGACACCACTGAATCTCTATTCCCATGTAGTGGACCTGCATCAAGAGGTCGGTCAGATATCAGCCTAATGAGAAAGGATTGCCATCACCTACTCAGGATGGAGATCATCTCTTAATAATCATTTGTCGGTGCTTGACGAGTCCTCAATCTAACTCCTTAGGTATTCACCCAAGCACCAGCCTCTATAATTCAATAATTGAATCAATAATTGTACGATCATTAAGATAACCATGGTACATAACCCTATTGTACTAAGTGACCTATTATGCAAATTACTTATTCTTCATTTCAGATCAAGGAATGATATTTGCATTAACAATTATTGCAAAATGGCTCATCATGGGCTCGTATGTCCAACAATAAAATGATGGAGTTGAATTAGAAGTTAGAAACAATGGTGGAATGTTGGAGTTGAGTGGGTGGTTATTATAGAGAATGGAAATTAAATAAAAAAATAAATAATAGCCTACATTAAATAAGAGAATAAAACAAAGAAGAAAATAAAAATGGAAGATTTACAAAAGTAGGTCCATAAAAACACTATGTACATGGAATTTTTTTACTTTTCCAATTTTATTTTTTTAGTATTTTTAATAAAAGATATTTACAAACAAAAAATAAAATAGTAGAAATAAAACAAAACAAAAAATGTTTTTTTTGGATTTTAAGCAATTAAAAAAAGTAAAATAAAAATTGAGAAAACAAAAAATATGTACAATATATACAATGTAAACCTAAGTCCCAAAACCCAAATTTTACAAATGAGCTCCAATTTTAATGAAATCACTTTCATTGTATAAATATTTTCTAACTTAAATTGTAAAAGTGAGTTTGGTGAATTTGGGGTTCATATAGAGCGGGAATTTGGCCGGGAAGTTGGACTTTATGGCCTTTTCTCTTTGGGATCTAGGAGTATTTATTTGAGGTGAAATTTGTTTTATGTTATTGTAATTTTATATACATTTTCATGAACAAGTCCGAGAAATATTTAGCCAAGAAGAAGTTGAAATGAATTTATTAAAACACACACCCAGGTCGACGACGGTGATAGTGTAGAGCAAGGTTGGCGGCAGCTGTGCAAGTGGTGTCGCCCCCACAATTTTTTTAAAGAAAATAAGTTTCTCTCTTTTATGTAAAATAGTTGATGTATTTTTTTCTTCTTTTTTCTGTTCCTTCAATAAAATACAGATAGAAATTTCTCGAGCACGACGACTCGATCCAAAAATTATTGATAGAAAATGTGAATGGAAAAGCGGATCCGGTGAGGTGGATAGATGGATCCGTATCTCTAGCCACCATGTGTGGCCAGAGGTGAGTGGTTGCATGAGATAGAATAGGAACGCAAGTAGATCGAGAATATGAGATGGAGGATCGGATCATATCATATTCAAATTGTGATGGTTGATTACGATGGGAAACTAAGGTCTACAAATTGAAAATTGACAATGAAATAAAAACTAAAATTAATCCTATAATTAACTAATTAAAAGAAAGAAAATACAATGATGTGGATCTCACTAAATGGGAGCGGATAACACCTTAATGGCCTCGACGAAAATCGCCTTGCTATCACCGGACGGCTCGAAGACTAGGCACCCTTTACCACAAGATGGCTCTTGTAGAATAGGCTCATCTCACCAAAATATTGATCAAGAGTGAATGAGGGAAAAAGGAGCCAAATAAATAAGAATAAAAAATTTTGAACTTCAAAATTTGAATTGAGAGGAAAAAAAGGAAGGATGTTAATGGTAGAACTAATAAAATAAATAAATAAATTTTGGAAATAAATTAATAAAATAATAATAATTACCAATAACTTAATGAACCATCTTGATGATGGGTTAATTAAGGAATTTATTAAGTTATTACATATGGTTATATTATTTACATATTTAATTAGATACATATAATATATACATATGGTACATTATATACATAGTTAAATAAGGAAATTATGTTATTTTATAATTTAAATTTTTAAAATTTTTTTATTTTTATTTTATATAATTATTAGAAAATATTACAATTAGTTACAAATACATTATGTATAAAAAATAAATATGGATAAATATATACAATAAATAAATGGTAAAATTACAAAAACCACTTGGAAAACAATATTTCAAACCGTAAGTCCAAACTTTATGAAACAACTGCCATTTTAAAGATAATTTAATTTAGAATACAATGGAATGAGCTTGATTCAATTTGAGTTCATATGGAGTCGGAATTTATCTTTCAATTATCTCTTTACGGCTTTTTCCGAGTCTGGTTACTTTCATCATGTACATGATTTCATTTTACAATTATTTTTATTATTTAGAAAACATTTTTATTTACAATTTACTTAAAGAAAATTATTTAATTTGAGGTAAATTGATAAACAAATAAAATAGTGTAAGTTTTATACAAATATACATAGAATAAATGAAGAATGAAAAGTATTTACAAAATATTTTTTTGATTTTCTGATCAAAGACCCTATCTTCCCTTACTTTATTCCTGGTCGATCAGGTCAAGTCTTGACCTGATCTCAGGGTTCGGGTCAGCTTGTATCTATTACATATGTACAGTCTGTTATTTTCTTTATTTTTCCTTTATTTATTTATTTCTTTATTTTAGGTTAAAATAGTAATAAATGTACAATATTTACACACCGATGCAGGTTAGTAAGAGTATGGATTTAGTAATATATACACAAGTGTTTTATAAGGGAATGTAAGCTAAAATAAATGAATAAAGATGATGAAATGCAGATTCATCACACGAGTGCTTACTAAAGGTGCTCTCCCAATGATGACTACAATATCATTTAAGATGAGTTTGGGAGAGCACAAGGGTGAGCAAAATATATTCACCTATTTTCACTTGTGTCGACTGAATTTGCAGGTGTGCTTGCAAGTTTGAGATTGTGTCGCGTAGCATGCACAAAACGAGCGAGCACATGTGCTCCCCATTGATCTATAGAGCACTTTACGATTACATGGTAAGAACTTAGCGTAGATAAACGTGCTCATTGATACTATGCTTTTATAATGTTGATTTGAACTAGGAGTGCATCTCTACCATCCAATTTGTTATAAAAGAAATGCTAGACCTATCTCTCTCTTTTACAACAAAAAGAAAAAAACAAGTATCTCTCTCTATACCTCTCATACACGTCCATATTGTCTCTCTCTCTCAATATTATGGCCACCCACTTTATTGTTATTGAGAGCATCATCGTCATCACATCGTCATTGTGTTGCTGGATCAACTTCTCATGGATCTCCACCTTCTTCAATGCTTTTGCTCGTGAGGAAGGCCACAAATTTCATGAGATGAAATCAGGAGGTTCTGAGCTCAGATCTTCAACTCGGAATGTGGGAAGCACATGCCTCATCCACATACCCGTAAGTGCATCCTTCGTCGGATCGGACTTGAGATAGGAGCAGTCTTTGTTTAGAGATACGCAATCGCAAACACACTTTGACAGGTAATTTTATTTCTCATCTGTGATCTTGATGAAATGATATGAGAATGGTTCTCTTATCTTGTGGTTTCATCTAATTTTTTTTAAATTTCCACTGCCCTGAGCAACTAGCACGACTACGCTCTTGATCACATGTGATGTGATTTTCATGCTTTCATGATGTGCTAAGACTAAACCTGAGCCTTAACCAATAACCGTGTGGTTTTTAGGTCTAGGCATAAGCTCCCATATGCAGTTTCTCTCAAATTCAACAAGTTTATCTTGCACTGCCATTAACCAAGAACCAATGTTGCAAGCCTTATCAACAGTCTTCGACTCCACTGAGGATACAGATGCAAATAGTGCAAATGAATTGTAAGTGTGATATTGTTTAGATTCCTTTCGAGATGTCCCCAATCACCAACTCCTTTAGGTGATCTCTAACAAAATTAAAATCCTTTGGTAACCCATGAGAACCACTATTCTCATGGACACTGGAAGGATCATCTTAAGCATTTTCTTCATATTCTATTTCACGTAGCTGTGGATTCTTGCTAAAGTCCACATCATCTGAAACTCTGATCACTTCTATAGCAGTCATTGTTTTCTTATTGAATATCATGTAAGAATTCCATCTTGAAGAGTAACCTAAGAAGATTCCCTCTTGACTTGTAGAATCAAACTTGTCAAGATTTTCCTTACTGTTAATAATAGAACACTTACTTCCGAAAACATAGAAATAGCCTATCCTTTATTAGTATCCATAATAGAGCTCAAAAGGTGTCTTATTTAGTCTTGGTCGGAATTAGGTCTTGTTTAAAACTAGCAGGATGTGTTTACATACTCTGCCTAAAAATATTTAAGTAGATCGGATTCGCATAGCATTGTAAAGGCACATTCCTAACGAGTTTGATTTTTCCCTTTAACTACTACATTCTGTGTTTTTGTTCTCGATATAGAAAATTCATGCTTGATCTGAGCCTTAGCACAATTGTCATAAATTTTTAATTCTCAAACATTCTACTATGATCACTTCTTAACTTAGTAATGGTAGATCTCTATTCATTCTGAATCAGTTTGGCTAGCTTCTCAAATTCAGAGAAAACTAAGTCCTAAGAAGGAATGAACAAAACCCAAGTATAATGTGAGTAGTCTAATATTATGACAAAACAATAGTGATAACCACTTAAACTTTCATATTGCGTGGGTCCAAAAATATCTAAGTGTAAAAGCTCTAATGGTCTGTCTGAGCTAATATACTTCTTATGGATTAAGTTTTCTATGGAGTTTTCCTAATTCACATGATGGGTACATATTTTACTTCTTATGGGATAGTTTAGAAAGATCTTCAACTAGATCAAGTTTGCTAATCTTGTGGATTAAGTTAAAGTGAATTTGACCTAATCTTTTGTACCAGAGCAAAGGTTCTTCTTCTGTTGCCAGAAGGAAATCTACCAACGAACACTCATAGAATCTAAGTGTGTAGATAATTCTGTGCTTATCTCCCTTAAGAAATAAGTCCATTGTGTTTTTCTTAAGTATGTCAGAACCAGAAAAAGAAATACTACTTTAAAACCTTTATCATAGATGCGAGGCATGCTCAAAAGACTGGGTTTTAGACCATCAACAAGGAAAACATGATTAATAGAAGCTAAAAGGTTTCTGATTGTACCTTCACCACTTATCATACATGTGTGGTTATTACTAAAAATGATAATCCCACAAACTTTGGTCTTGATGTTGAGGAAGAGATCCTTGTCTCCAATTATGTGTTGCGAGCATCTGTTGTCCATGATCCACTTCCCTGTACGGTCTTACATGACACCCTATTCTCCTTCAAGAGCCATGAATCTGAGCAGGGCTTCTTCTTTGCTTTAGTCATCTTACTCACTTGTAGCAGATGTTGAAGTGTTTAAGTTGGAGTCGAAAAAAACTCAACTAGCTTTGAAGGCTTTCCTCATTAGATACTTGTGATGGTGTTTATGACCTTTTACCCACTCGTCATAGGCAATTTTCTTTCCTTTGCTGGAGTCGTGAATTCAAGGCTCTTGAGAGATTTTGAGGAGAGGATATCTTTTCTAGAATTGTCCCTTCTTCTTGTAGTTGAAGCACTTGAATGCTTTCTTACTTCACTTCATTCTTCTTGAATCTTCTAGTGAACATTGATAGGTTATCCTCTGATTTCTCTTCCAAGGTTGATTCAGGTTCTTAGAGAGCAAACCCTTTTTTCTTTTTGTCTTCTACATCTACTTCAGTTTTTTGAGTCTTCTAGACATCGTAGTCTAAAAGCTTGCCAACTAGATCGGCAACAAGGAGAGAGAGATAATGGCATTAGCTTCCTTGATGACAGTTGATGTAGTGCACCAAATCAGTGTAAGGGATTTGAGAAACTTCTTCACGTGTTCGATATTGGTGATCTCAACCTCGAGGTTCCTGATTGTTTACAATAGTTGAGAATAAGGTGTACATGTCTCTAATGTACTATCTGCTTTCCATCTTGAATAAGTCGTATCTCCATTATTGTAAGTTCATCTGAGATTCATCGAGTTTGGTCGTACCTTCTTATGTAACACTAAGCTTGTTCTAGATATTGTACCTTGTCGTTGAAGGTTGTAGGAAAAACCTTAAGTGCATCATGAAAGCATGAAGATCGCATCATATTCGATCGAGAGGGACTAGTCGTACTAGTAGCTCAGGGCAACGAAATTTTAAATAAAATTTGAAGAGGATGAAGCCACATGTTTCGAGAACACTTCTCAAAACATTTCATCAAGATCACAAATGAGTTCAAGGAATAGCTCTTAAAGCATGGTTGCGATTGCTAATATCCAATGTAATAGATTTTTCTGTCTCAAGTCTGATCATACATAGATCACACCTGCAGATGCGAGGATGATTCCGTGCTTCCCGCAATCCAGGTTGATGATCCGAGCAAGGAGTCTCATGATTTCATCTTATGAAATCTGACATCTCCTTTACGAGTGAGGTACACCAAAGAAATTAAAGATCGACGAGTAGATGATCTGGCAGAATAACAATGACGCGACGAATACGAGGATTTCTAGGTCAATAATATGGATGGCCATATTATTGAGAGAGAGAGAGGACAACTAAGAGAGAGAGCTGTTGTTATATTTTAAGTGAAAATAAAAGGCTAGAGCTTCTTATTTTATACTATTTTGGATGCCCATGGATTGACATTGATTTGTGTTTTCAACTAATGGCCACGATTTTGTTATGTTTTAGTTACCAACAACAAATTTATTTACTTTAATTCAAATTAAATATATTGAAATCCTTGTGAAATTTTTAACTACTAGTCTCCCTTAGCAGATTGAGTGGTTCAAGGACAACACATAAGGCACCGTCCTCAAGTAACATGGTTAGCCATTTTACGGTATGTACTTACACCATACTGGTTAAATGTAGACGCAACTAGCCTTAAAAATTCAAGCCAGTCATCATTTCATAATTAGGTTCATCTAGACTACCAGTGTGCTTGATTTGTATTGCAATAAAAAATAAAAATTTGAGGAGATAACTGCTTCTGCAGAAACTCACGTATGTTGATGAATCAATCTTGCTTCATGTGTTGCTTTGTGCTTTGTGTTTGCATTGAATTTCCTCTTCGAAATGACTCCTAGTGAACAAATTTATGCCTGCGTGAAGAGTGTGTCAAATACCAATTCTGCATTGTAATATCCAGACTACTCTGCACAATATCAATCATCTTATGAGGGTGATTTTACCCGAACTATGTCGGTTCACAATCAAATTTTGGGATACAACCCACCCCCAATTGGGGAAGGCAACCCAACCCATTTGAGTACTGAAGAATTAAAAACCCTCCACAATTCCAACCATTCTCATATCTAAATGATGATTCTTATAACTTGATGATGTATGATGACACATCCAAATCTAGGTTTGGGTCTACACCATAAAATCATTGCACCTCTTCTCCATCTCAAACTCTTACCAACCAAGTTGAGGAGACAATCTTTGAAGGATTAAATACCCTCTTGAATTAAATGAAAAACACTAAGATTGGTATTAAAGAAAACACGAGGAGAACGCTCGCCAATTCGTTGAATTACATGAGCTTGACTTAGCTTGGGATGAATTAGAAAAGACAATCATATATAAACTTGAGTATGAGGTAAATTTTTTATGACAATATATGGAGATTTTTTATGATAAAAATAATGGCATAAAACAAACACAAATTGTTAGAGGAGAACCATACCAAAATGAGGATGTTAATGAAATTTTTTGATGAATAAATCGGGATACAAATTCTTCCAGCCTCTGGCTCAACATGATTTTGAGCCTAATGATTTTATGTAACCCAGATGATACCTTTGCCACAATGTTCAGACCTAATTTTATTAGAGATTATTATTGAACATCAGGTCGAACATGGACCTTTGATCATAAATAATAATTTCAAAAATGAAGATTTAGATGATAATCCTAAGTGGCATGAAATAATTACTGATCATGAGGTTAATCTTGATGCTGAAATGGAAGATGGAATAAATGAGTAATCAACTCACAAAGATTCTGAATCTTGTGATATTTATGAAACCCCAATACTCTCCTCATCTCTATTGGGTCCTAATTAAGAATCAATTTCTTTATATTGAGCTCATGTTCTGATCCTAAAGAAGATATCAAAATTGAATCTGAGAAAGAACATTAGAATGTTGATAGACATAAAGATGAATATGATAATAAAATCGAATTGGATTATGAACATGATGATAATTTTGAGCGAGAGAGAAAAATTGAGATTGAGATACCACAACTTACTTTCCCACTCACCCCTAGCCAGATGTCAGAAGTCCTCCCTGATGACTCTCTCAAGGACGATCATAAAATCTCTCACTGCAATCCCACATCCTATAGTGAAGATAACAAATTTTGTTCGACCTTTCACTTGCTATGAGCATCCCCTAGTATTACCTTGATTTCAGTTCAAGACGACTCTTTGTCTCTTGATAAATTTTGGGATGAAAATGAAGAGCTCCTTAAGAAAATAGAGGATGAATGATCAACTACCACATTAATTATGCCATGGTAGGAACCAACTTCTTAGTTGATTGAAAATATGGCATAAGGAAAAGAAATAGTTTCTTCGAATGATATGGATGATTCACGTACTAATAATGAGCATGAGCATATGTTGAATCTGAGTATATATGAACCCACCCTCCCACCCTTACACTTTCAAGTTAACACAAATTTCAAGGCAATAGTTCATTGGCATGATCAAACCTCTGAGCTTTGTGACACCACAGAGGCCATCGATGTAGAAAATGTTGATACAATGGGTGGAAATATCAAGGACTCATTTGTTATGTTTAAGGAAAAGGATTTCATTGATAATCATTTTTATGTGATGAATACAAACTTTGTAACTTTGGACCATCTTGAACCCAACTACTAATTAGAGAAACTATTATCGAAACTAACTCCACTCTTTTCACTCACAACTTCACTCGAGTCACCTATGTCATTCATCATACCTATAGAACCAATCACTCAGTCATACTTCATCCTACCAGTATCACCTACCTACCCCGAGCTTCACATGATTGGCTCCTCCAAATCTCTTGAGCCAAGTTTTATATATCATCATTGATTTCCAAACATAGATGATGTGCATAGTAGAAACAATGTATACCTAGACCTCTGCTGGGGGAGTTAAAACCGACACATTGTGGGACAACCCCTACAATTATCTTTTAGGTATTTTCTCTAGCTTACATTTCTTATACTTCATGTCTCATGCAAAGAATATAATGAAAAACAAAAGCATCCTTCATCATTTGCATATATGCACTCTTAAATCATTTTATCCTGCATTTTTATGCTCTACTATCACCATGAGGGCATGGCTCATGCTAAGCATGGGGTCGCATTGCATTTCATGCATTTTGTTTCTATATTTTCACATTTTTTCCATTTCATTTCATGCATTCCATATTTTTTACATTGCTTTTATTCAAAAATCCAATTTTTTTCATAGCATTATTTTTCAAAAAAACATAAATTTTCAATTTTTTTAACATTTTCCAAAAAATTCCATTTTTTTGCATATTTATTTTAAAATATTTGTTGAATTTTTTCAAAAATAAAAAATATTTTCCTAGTTTTCTCCTAACATTTTGGATTTGAAGTCAAATTTTTAAAAGTTCCAGACTTAGACCAAGAAGGTCTTAATCCACTTAGTTTCGTAGGATTTCATTTGGTTTAAGTTTTCAGATTCTTTAGATCTATTTTAGGCTTAATTCCTTGAGTTATGATAATTTTATGTGGTGACCAAAATATGTTTCTAAATAGATCATCTTGACAACTATCTCACTCTTTTACTCGTAATTAATTTTTGAACAAACTGCATCTTACACCTTAGTTCAACTTAGTTTGCTTGCACAAGGGACCGTTTCAATCTATAGCAAGGGAAGGGAATGACTATGACTTTCAGGTTAAGCAAAATTGAGGGATCTAAGTTCAGGAACCACTTATTCTCTGAGTCTGGTCTATTAGCAAACTTGCCTTGTACATGTATTTGAAAGTCACATTTTATACATGTACACTCTAAATACTCAAAGCCAGAAAATCATATAAAAAAGAAGGCACAATAAGGGAGGCCTATTCCAAAAATGCATATGCAAAGCAAAGCTTTACAAAGAAAATTCTACTCAAGTAACCCAGCTCAAGCAAACAAGCTAAGTAGTAGACCAATGTTGTTACTAGTTTAAAAGTGGTCACAGAGGCCTAGGGTTATGCTCTGCAAAAAGAAAAAAATGAGAGCAATTGGCTAAAGTGGTCTATGGAAAATCCTAGAAAATCCAAGTTCTCTATAATTTGCACCCATCATTTTTATCGACGGATTCAAGTCAAATGAGAATAAGCATAGACTTTGAGAGAATAGAGGCTTTAGATTCTGTGAATCTCCTGGTACCTTACTTAAATGTTGTATGGTGTACTTATCTCGCAAATTGGAAATAGCTATAACTTTCATTTACAGTTCAGAATCAACTCAAGATTAAAGAGAATATATATTGATATTGATGAGGATGATATGACTTGATCTAAGGATGGAACTGAAGAGGAGATTCCATCATTTTTATTCTTTCATTTTGGTATTAAATCCCTAGCTAAATGCATGCATATATCATTAATTTGTCAAAATAAACACCTATAAATTGTATAAAATATTGTATAATTATTGTATTTAATTCCAAAATAAAAGAATAAATGAATAAAATAAAAATAAATGAAACACCATAGGTATTGAGTGACCTAGATCCTGAGACTGGTCATCATGATGACTTGGTCGACAAGGCATAAAGTAAGGGGAGATAGGGCAACCAGATGTACATAAGATACACTCAGAAACTCTAAAATTTATAGGCCAATCATTACAGGTTGGGATCCATCTTATTTTATTATTTTTACACCTCAAATTAATAAACTTTAAACATTAACTTTTTACATAAAAATATAAAGAAAATTACAAAATTATTTTCACATAAAAATGCATAGTGTGCCCGGGACACACAAAATAAAAACTTCGCAGACCTGTATCTTCTCCATAATATACGAAATGGACCAAAATCATCTTTAATTGTATATAACTTTTAATGAGCTATTTAAGGAATATGGTTTCATTTAATTTGGAGCTAAGACGGAAAAATTATATTTGTCCCATATTATGCAATATACATGTATATATTTTATTCAATATATCCATTCTTTGTATTTTTCAAATTCTTTTATTTCTAAAAATTATAAATATTATTTGAAACACATGTATATAATTAAAATGAAATAAAATCATCAAAATAAAATAAAAATAAATAAAGTATTTTAATATAAAGATGAAATATACAATATTATACTAAGAAAGAATATGTACATAATTAGTTAAGGGCACAAAGAGACTCATAAAAATAAAATGAAAATACCTAAATAAGTATTTAAATAGGTTAATATATATAATAGCTGTATATAATAATAAAATAAATAACACAAAATAAAATAAAAATAGAAAAATTCAAGATTATTTACCTATACTAATACATGGTAAGAGTAATTTATAATAAATCACCTCAAAAAAATACAAAATCAAATACTGCATAAATATAAAAGCATTTTTTATGTTTTAATCAAAAAATAAATAAATCATTTGATATTTTTTATCGAATTAGTAAAGGATTTATTAATCCTTAATTTTTGGTTGGTCTATGTGGACCAACCAGAATGTGCGAACTGTTGACCCAGTGAGTCAATTGTCTAGCCTCCTCCGCCACCTTGTCAGAGGTCTCGTGGCCTCTGACTTTCACCATTTTTTGGTAGAGATCCAGGGCTCGATGGCCCTCGATCCCTTCGCCAAACATGTTCCCCATACCTCCCTCTACCTCACCATCTCCCTTTTCCTCACCAACCTGCTCCCTACTTCACGCCATTGATGTGCTCTTTTAGGTCGGAGACCTCCCTATAAATGTACCCCTCCATCCGTTGTTCTCTTTTTGATCTCTCTTCTCCCATCATAACCCCCATTGTAACCCACCATTGAGCTCCTGATGACAACAGGATTTGCTCAGACCATTTGCGGCATCGACAAGATGGAGGAGAGCCAGATCCAGGTCCTCCAACTATCCCCTCTTGCGACCTACTCTGCCCCGAGCCTCCCAAGCTCGTCAATATGTTAGGTTAGCATTTTTCTCTTGCCCTTAGTTCCTGTATCTTAGTCGTAGGTTTAATTTCATTTCTTAATCATGTCTTTATTTTAATTTTAAAAATTGAATGTCGGAGCACTAGGCTTTGGCACCCAAACTTGCCATGACTCTACGTCGTTTTGACCCACTTCCGCCTCCATTCTCTTCGCCTCACACTTCTCCATCAAAGACTCATGTAACCCCCTTAATTCTACAAGAATCTTGTTGTGCTCGGCGCTCCCTCTGTTGTCTTCATCAGAGCTCGCCCAACTCGCTCATCCAACATGCTTTTAGCTTCACTCTAGGGTCGAGCTGGTCCAGCTCGAGCCCCTCAACCTTCGTTGTGCCGGTGTGTGCACGTGAAGTCCCCTCTAGAGCTCCATTCTCGGCTTTGAACAAGATCTCTAGGTCCATCGAAGTCCAAGGTTCCTTCAGTGAGCCCGTTACTTTGAGAAGACCCATGTCGAACGCACGAAGCTCTTAGGAAGCTTGGGAGTTGATTACATAAGAAGGAGGACGTCGGACAGAGGAGTTATCAAGAATCAAAGCTCGGTCGAGCTCTGTTCTTGAGGTTTTCTTCATGAACCCTCGAGAACCATAAGATGACAACTTCGACCCATATCTAATTTGGGCCATCGAATCAAAAGCCGAACCGGTGCCTCGATCAACCATCCAACGCACCACATGAAGCATCGTTAGCCCTCCGATAACGCACGTTTCATGTTTACATTTATTAGTAACCCTCCACTTTTGTAATTGTAATATTTAGCCCTTTTAAATATTTTATTACATTCAAACTTTTGTGTAATATTTACAATTAGGCCCTCGTGTATCATGTATATTACATTTGGTTCCCGTGCCATGTCGACTCACGTGACACCCAAGTGAGCCGGGTATTTTGCAACCAAGCCCCTCCAGGTTTAGTTATTTAGTTTTAGTATTTAAAATTGTATAAATATTTCAGAACTTTAGGAAATTTTGTCATGTACCCTCTACACTTTCATTATATTGCTAAATACCCCTGCCAGTTTTGTGTATTTATTTTTGTGAATTTTATTTTAGATTAAATAACTCCTTTGCATGGAAAATTATGGAAAATAGGGGATTATGCTTCACTTGTGCTAGGTCACAAGGATATTTTAATTTTAGCATTTCATCTCCTTTTCCATTTATTAAAAATCATTTTGGAGTTAGTTATTCATTGTTCAGAGATAAAAATACAAAAAATAGAAAAAAAACAATTTTAAATTTTTCAAAAATCATCCAGCCTATTTATAAAGGCCCAGATTTTGTATATTTTGGACTTTAAAAATACTTAAAAATTATAAAAAATACCCAAAAATTCACAAAGATGTTGGAAAAATAAAAAAACTCAAAAATAAATTATTTTTAATTTTTTGACTATTTATTACTATATTTATATTGATAATATCCTATATTATATTATATATAGGTATATATTATTAGTATTATTAATTAATATAAATAACTTATAAATATTTTTAACTTTTAAAAAATAAAAATGGTTGTTCTTTCTAGTTATTTCCTTGTTTTTGTAATATATATTTTATACTATATATTACTTTTTTCTTTCGTACTGCTTTTTCTCTTGTATATATACCTTATATACATACATATATAATCTTATATATATATATTATTTATATCCATTATAAAATTAAATTGAAATTAAAACTCAGAAAATTAAAAATTTTAAATATATATATAACTAAAAAAATATTTTATTAAAACCCACAAAAACATTAAGTAAATAATTAAGTGAATATTGTACGAATTTACATATATTATTTATTCATTATTTATCTATAAATAATATACCTGCTACCCTGACTTGTTCCATGTCTTCGACCCCTGCCCTACTTGTCACTATATACATTTTGTTGTAGGGTAATAATAAATCTTGATCCACACATCTACATTGCATTGTTTGATTATTATATTATGGGTTAATTGTTGATTTTGTCTGTTGAACTTCACGTCGATCACCATAACGACTGAGGTCCACCTTGTTTGACCTGGAGACAGCTCCGCTCTACTCTTTTGGTCAATATCAAATGGTGTTGTTGTCGGGGATCAACAGAGTGTATCATCTTTTTGTATATATCTGCAAATTATTCCTCTTTTATTTCTGCCATTTATTTTCTATAATTATTTTAAGTGTTCTGACCCATATTTCTTTGTTTCTTTTCTTGCAAGGAACTATGTGATGATGATCGTCTCTCAGGAGGTGAACGCACCTGAGCCGCGAGGAGGATGGATCTTCTACTTGTGAGCCAACCAGGAGAGAGGAGCAGAGAGAGAAGGAGAAGAGCAGCCAGTAGCATAGTTTTTTATTTTGTGAGGAGAGATTTTTATTTTATTTTTGTAAATAATTTTGTAATAATTTTGGACTTTGGGCACTACCATGCTTACGAGGTCCATTGCTCGATTTCTTTTCACATGGGGGCCTCATCGCAGTTTTTCGTATTTTATCACTTTTATTTATTTTATTTCACGTGTTTTGAGCTTTTCACCTTTATTTTTCTTTATTTTATGTGATTGAGCCCTTAAACAGGATTGTTTGGATCTGTAAGCTAGGTCCAAAGCCCTAATGGGAGCATGGATCTATAACCTTTGACGCTTGGATCTAGTCAAAATTTAACGTTAATTACTTGAATTTAGAGCCACGAGCTGTGAGAGACTCCACATAGTGCTTGCAGGACCCGTTGTGGCGAGCATCGAGGAGTGTCCAAGACCGGACACTTAGGCTCTATTTTTTAGTAATTAACATTTGGTTCTTCCCGATAATAGCAATTACTATTTAGGGTGCTTGTATCGCTTGCATATTGCACATGTAATATAGGTTTATATAATATGTTTTGCATACCGCAAGGAGAGAGCTAGGTAACATTGTAAGTCCTTCTAGCTTTGCATGCATCATTCAATACTAAGGTGAGATTTCCACCTTAGTGTCAACTTGGACGACTTTTCAACTCCTCTATTAGTTTTGTATAGCTTAGGACTCAAAGAAAAATACAAAAAAATTGTTAGGCAGGTTGTTCCAAAATTACTCAAAAAAGTGAAGACCAAAAAAAGTAAAACAAGGGGACTATTTAATAAACTTTGACCTAAATTAGAAATTGTAACGAACATCACTATTTGGGGTTCATAAAGCCCACATTGTTTTCAGGTACCTTCTAGATCGAGTGAGGTACGACCACTAAGGATTAGAGTCCCAAACCCGATCTATGGTTTCCTTGATAATAACCTGGAACGGTGAAGTATTGACACTTTCGTATGTTACTGAGCTTATGTGGAACACCTGATTGGTCTGAAGTACTTATCTTAGGCCACTCCCTCATAGGTGTTCCCACCTTATGTGGAACACCTGACTTGGTCTTAAGTACTGAGCTTAGGCCACACCCTCATAGGTATGTCGGTCTCATTAGTTTCGTCTAAGTACCTCACTTGTGTGGGAAGTATTAGTTTTACCTATTCGCTTCCTCCTTTATTTCTTTGGTCGAGCAGCCCCATAGGAACGAGATCAAGGACCTCAAAAAGCACAAATCACATGTTACAAAGGAGGTGGAACAAGTACGAGAAACTTTCCTGGAAGTACACGCTCTCTATAGAGATAGCCCTCTATGGACTTGCTCATATATTGCCTGAAAATAACAATAAAATTGAAAAAATAAAAATAGCCGAACTCTTAGGGCTTCACATTGTGTGAGTTGGTGGACCCTTACTTGTATTGTGTTTGTTTGATGTTAGTCTAGGTTAAAGATTCAGTCTTACGCACTTGCGCCCTGTTTCTTTTCACCTTTTTTGATTTCTTCTTGCCTCGCTCATTGTGAGCCTTCCTCTATTCCTTCTTCATCTATTGTTTATCATCATGTTCCATTCCTCATATACTCCATTTCTCTCTAAGATTACATCTCATCGAAGGTTTAGTTGGGACCCCCTCGACACCCATATCGATTTGATGAATTCTACATCTTCAATAATTCGAGGTGCCCCAAAAACCCGATTCAGATCTTACGAACCCACCTCCAAACTCCTTGATTTCTTACTCTATTTCAATAAACCAAGATCACTCTTGTCCCGCTTTTCGCTTTTTGTGGATGATCGATTTCAGTCAATATCAAATGCTCCATTCACATAAATCTAGAATTGAACCTAATTGTATATCATCCACTCCATCTGGCGCAGAAGATTTTTAGTCTGAATGGAATACATCCTTTTGTACAGAAATGACACTGGACCCCGTGCAGATCACATCTTATGAGTTTGATTCAGAGATGGATCCTCAAGGGAAAGGAAAGGGACATACATCGCCAGATCAGGGACAACCTGATTAGAATATAATCAATGCTCAATTTCCCGCTTCCATCTAGGTCATCCAACCTCAGTTGACCGATCATGCCTTAGCCTAAGTTGCTTTCCAAGAAATGTTGAACGATCCAAGGAGAGAGAGAGAGAGAGAGAGAGAACAAACAAGGAGGAGGAGGAGAAAAATAAGAACATGAAGATGAGAACCATGGAGAACCCACAGATGAGTCACGTGGGGGGATGCCAAAGCCTAATCTAAAGGAAACCTAGAATCCTGGCGATGGTTAGATGACATAGTGGATACAGATCCATGAAGTCCACGGACATTTCGAGCTCAAGCCTCAACTCCTTGCTCTTCTGCCTTCATTCCATGCGAACACTAATGAGGAACCATACATCCATCTTCAACAGTTCTCTTACATATGCCACACCCACTCACTACCCCAACATTCCATTGGGCATAGTCAAAATTATTGCATTCCTCTTTAGCCTTCAAGATAAGGCTCTCTACTAGATTAACCATATGGGGAAGGTCATAACGATATGGAAGGAGTTAAAATTAGCACTCCTCCAGAAGTACTATCCTTTGTGTCATCTGAATCAAATGTGAGCTTGGATAAGAAATTTCTCCCAACGCCCACATGAATCAATAATGAAGCTTGGGAGAGATTCTGGGATTTGCAAGAGAGTGCCCCCACCATGACATCCAGCGGACCAGCCTGGTCTAGCATTTCTTCGGGGACTCCTAAAAGCCAGAGGTTAGTAGATGTCGCCCGTGGTGGCTAGCACTTCAACAAGGATGAGGATGTTGTCTTACATATTTTCAAAAAGATGGCCGAAGGAGAGGCCGCTCTATCCTCATCTCGAGCTTATCAGCGTTAACCACCAGTCCACCATAAGTCTGTCAGCATGATGACAACTAGCGAGCAAGACAAGAACGAGAACTCTAATCTCAACATCATCGGGAGCCACCTGTCTAAAGTTGATATTATTGAAAAGTGGTCACATGACTTGGAAAAGTCGTATGTGATTAAACAGAGGCCCCATCACCTGGACAATCTAGATCAGATCACAAAGTAGTTGGAACTGCTCATTAGCACTGTCAATGTCATACAATCTGTGAGTCCGGCCACCACCAGTCTTGTTGAACCGAAGGAACCATCATCTCTAAAGCAACCTCAACCAAGTGTGAGTCAGCCTCACGTCTCGCATGTGTACTACGTGCAGGCTCTTGACCAGTCACAACCTTCTCAGTAGATTATTTTGTATCAACCAAGCTCCATCGTCCTATATATGATCCATTCTCACCACCACCACCAATCATCCAAGATATGAACAACATCTGCAACAATGATGCCCAATTGGCCCGTCTAGGCGGACAACAGCAGGGCCAATCATCATCCATCTGTCTGTATCACCAACATCAAGGTGGGCGGTTTGTCCAGGGATCTCACCAACCTCAGCAACAACCTCTATAGTATTAGAACAATTGGAGGCAGTACCAATAGCCCGCGTACTGTCAATATCAACCATGCCACCAGTATGCGAGTACTTTTATAACTAGTATCCTCCTCCACCACAATATCATCAGCAACAACTCCCTCCTCACCAGGATTCCCAAAATTCCCAGCTTCACCAATACCATTCATAGTGTGGCCAACACGTTGATCCATCAAAGGCCACTCCGGTGAACCCGATGCTCAACTGCTTGACCCAACTCGTCAAGGGCCTATCAAAGATGTCCCAGAAGCTAGATGACCTCACTACCACCAAGATGCCCATTCCAGCGTAGGTTGAGGAAAACCCTAATAATTTCAAGCGTAAAGAGCAGGTAGTTTGTGATGTTTCCACCAGTCTGTCAGAGTCATATATTTCAAATTTATGCTTTGTTTCATGCAATGACTCTTAGGAGCAGTAGAGCTTTGCATCCATCCACCACCGCCAAAGAGAAGAATAAAACAACTTCTGGAGAATCATCTTCTACATCATGCTAAAACAACAGTGTTGGGGTGAGGAAGAGGATGATGGAGAAGCAAAAAGAAAATTCATAAAAAGAAATGAAGAGTCGAAGCTAAGAAGGACTAGCAATGGAGAAGCCAACACATCCAGCAACTGATCCAGAGCAATCTGACGAAGCTCAAGATCATGGGCATAAATTTTTACCTGTTTTGAATGATAGCCCATATGTTGGCCAACCATCTGCAAATAAGTCTATAATTAAGAACACTGAATTCCTTCTGTGGATATTTCATTTCCTGTAGTAATTAAAAATATCAAAAAAATTAAAAAGTCAAAAATAGCATTGTTCGACCCTTGAGTGGTTGAAATTAATGATAATCTTGTTCTAAAAATACCACTCGTGAAGGCCATGATCTACATGCTTGTTTTCAAGAAAGGGTTGAAAGAAGCATGTATCTCCAAGCATTCGAACCCTAAGAATATGCGCAACATAGGAGAGAAACACATCTTGATCATGGCCACCGTCAATGCAATTAGTGCCCCCCAGAAGAAGAAAGACAAGGGAGCGCCCAACAGTAAATGCCAAATTTTTAACCAAGTATTTGAGCGGACTCTATTTGATAGTGGGTTTTCAATAAATCTCATGCCTTCCTCATTTTTTCAAGAACTTGGGTTTGGACCGCTTCTGCAGTTCGCAGATCGATCTGCGAAGCGACCTAGAGGTATGCTAGAGGATGCTATCGTAACTGCGTATGATATGAAATTTCTAGTTTATTTTGTAGTCCTAGACATGGACTCCCCTACAGCATTACTCCAGACCCCGATCATTCTATGTTGACCATTCCTTCTTACAATCGAGGCAGTCGTCGACTATGGGTCTAGGAAGGTCACCTTTCTCTCCAGCGTCGACAAAATAACTATAGATATGGTCAGCGAACCGAAAGCATCATCTGATGAAGGGAAGCAAGAATCAGCAATTCAGGACTTTGACATCATCGATATCAGCGATAAGAAAATCTCTTTGAATAATATCTTCACGCAAGAATTCCTCTCTTCAGGCGAGGACTTGGATAACATAGCCATTGCTTGCTTCCTTGACTATTTGGAGATTGAATCAGAATTTGAGTCATTGAGCAGCATGTTTGAAGAAGATTCAAGCTAGTCTGAACATGAAGAGTTCATTAAGAAATGTTCGTCACATTCATTTCAGAGCAAGGAGTGACAGAGGTAGATAACACCTCATTCAAATTAGCAATTCACACAACTACCATCATAGTTTCTGAAGTAGTTGTGAGCAAAATCAATTAAATCAGAACTCAACCCGCTCCCGACATGTCTGAAGTACATCTTCATTGTGGGTGAAGAGAACATGTATCAAATTATCATCAATAGATGTCTGACTCTAGATCAGGAATCTCGATATCTCAAGGTTCTAAAAAAGAACTGCAAGACACTTGGTTGGAGCATATCCCATCTCCGTGGGTTAACTCCAAGTATATGTTCACATCACATTTATGTTGAAGAAGATTGCAAGCCATCTCAAGAGTTTCAAAGAAAACTGAATCCAAACTTCTGGGATGTACCGATCAAAGAAATCATGAAGTGGTGTGAAGTAGGCTTCTGATGAATCTACATTTCATCATTTTTATTCATTTATTATAGCTTAAAATCCCTTATAAAACACTTGTATATAATACTAACTGCATATTCTTACTAACTTGCATCTGTGCGTAAATATTGTACATTTATTACTATTTTAACCTAAAATAAATAAAGAAAGAAAGAAAGGGAAACTAAAGAAAATAAAAAGAAAAGTAAAAAAAGACTGTATATATGTAATAGATACAAGCTGACCTAAACCCTCAGAGAAGGTCAAGACTTGACTTGACCGACCAGGAATAAAGTAGGGGGAGATAGGGTCCTTAATCAAGAAATCCAAAAAATGTGTGTGTTGTAAATATTTGTTTACTTACACAATTTTATTTGTACATAAATTGACTCCAATTAAATAATTTTCAAAATAAAAGTTGTAAAAAAATGTTTCCTAAATAATAAAAATGGTTGCAACATAAAATCATGTATAGAATAAAAGTAACCACATCCGGAAAAAGCAATTAAGCGAGAATTGAAAGTTCAATTATGGCTCCAAATGAATTCAAATGAATCACACTCACTTCCATTGTATTCTAAATTAAATTATCTTTAAAATGGTTGTGATTTCATAATTTTTGGAGTTACGATTGAAAAGTCAATTTTTCTGAAGTGGTTTGTTTAATTTTACCATTTATTTGTACCTATTATATTTGTAAATATTTTTAATAATTATTTAAAATAAAAAATATATAAACATTTTAAAAAACGATAAAAACTAATTTCCCTATTTAAATAAGTATATAATGTACCATACGAATATAGTATATGTATATAGTTGTTATTCTTAGATAGCCATCACAAAAAAATTCTTTATCTATTAATATGGCTCCCTCTCCATCATTTCTTATCTCTTATCTTTATTCAAAATTTTAAAAATTCAAACTCCACTCTTTATCTATTAATATGGCTCCCTCTCCTCATTTCAACTTGATCAATCTTTGGTGAGAGGAGCCTATTTTCTGACAGCTATCTGGTCGTAAAAGGGTGCATAGCCTCTGAGCCATCAGGTGACAACGAGTCGGCCTTCGTCGAGGAGATCACGGTTTCCATCTGCTCCTAAGGTGAGATCCATTTTTCTTCTCTTATTTTTAATTTAGGTTAATCGTAGTTTAATTATCACATTTTTATTTCATTGTCATTTTCTTTTCTAGATCTTAGACTCACACAATCCGAATCCAATCCGATATTTCATTTCATTTTCTTTATCCCTTCGCTTCGTGTTCTACCTCCACGATCTCTCACCTCCGACCATGCATGGTGGTCAGAGACACAGATCCATTCCTCATTTTTCATCGGATCCCCATTCACTTATTCCATTTTTGATTTTGGGATTGAGCCGTCATATTCGCATCCTAATTTGTCTATAAATAAAAAACAAAAAACAAAAAAAATATCATTTATCTTTCTAACATTTTTTTGCCGGAATAAAGAAAAAGATTACAAAAAAAATTAAAAACAAATAAAAGATATATATTAAATAAATGATGTCTGTAGTTTCTGTTTAAAAAAATATAAAAAAAAATTATTATTATTTTTCTTCTATATCTGTTTTATACAAAAAAAGATAAAAAAAAGCAGCAGCAGGCGCCGCCACTCCAGCCCGCAGGCAGTGCCCGAAACAGCTCATCCCTCCTGCCCTCGACCATTGTCCCTGATCGCCTCGTCTCTGCTTGAAGGAGGTCCACGACCGTCCGCGGTCGTGTCCTGCGCCACCACCGAGCCGACGCAGCACCATCGTTACCCTCTGCCCTACAGCAATCCCGCAACCATGACCACGCCGCTAACGCGAGCCGCAGACCAGCGCTCCTCCACGACTGGGCATGTATCGCTCAGACTTCACTAACTGTATCTCAACAACCGCACGACTCCACGGCGGTGCCCCTCCTTCGCTTGGAGCAGGGCATGCCTCCATATCCGCTGGGAGCCCGCCATGAGCCGCATTGTCGTGCCTCCAGATCGCCTGCACCCATCCGCTACCTCACGAGAAGCTCTGTCGCCGCAGTTTGTCGCCCGAGGCTTGAGAGAGGAAGAAAGGGGAGGCGGCGCCCTTGGCCCCCCTTTGCCCCCTTTACTTACTGGAAAATAGACGAAGTGACAAAACTAATTGGAACCCTAGGGGATTTAAAATAAAAAAATGGGAAAATTACAAGACATCCCATGACAATTTTGAAATTGCAAACTAGACCCTGTCAGAGCCAAATCACGTGCATAGAACGTTTCACTGAGTAATTTGTATTTTTTCCGCACTTTATTTCCTATTGAATTTTCATGCAAAAACTTTGACTATTTACATTTCACTCCTTGCTTTCCAGATTCTATTTTGCATGCTTCTTTTCATTGAAATAAATATTATTATTGTTCAATAAATTTTGAAAAAAATCGTGTTATGCGTCTGATGTGTGTCTCTTTATAGTGTAATTTTTTAATGTATTATATCATCATTTGTTATTATTAAAAAAATTAAAAATATTGCGCTTTTAACTATTTGAACTTTGAAAAATCCTAAAAATCTGAATATTGCTTCAAAAATTCCAAAAAATTAGAGTTGTTTACTTTTTATCTTTTATTTTTTGTGCAATTTTCACGCATTAATTATTTGTAAAACCCCTAAAAATGCAAAATACCTAAAATCTTATAAAAATCATAAAAAATGTAGAAAAATCCAAAAATAGTGTTTTCAGCTCTTGTTTGTAGATAATATCCTTTAGTTTATAGGAAAAATAATTTTCGTATTTTTTTTTGTTTCATTTCATATTTCTAAATTGTGAAATAGTCTTGTTTGTTCATGGTTTGCATTTTCCATTATTTTTGTTCATTTTAAAAATCCTAAAAAAATCAAAAAATCTCTAAAAATTATAAAAATAGTAAAAAATTCATAAAAACATAAAAAGATTTTCTTTAGACATTTTGAGCATTTTTATTATATTTGAAAAATTCAAAAAAATATTTCTTTTATGCATGAATTTGCTTTAAAAGTTATATTTTTAAAAAATAAAAAAATGCAAAATTAAAATCACTAAAAATTTGAAAATCAAGAAATAAAAAAATAGAAATAAAAATTTTAAAATGTAATAATTTCACAAAAAAACTAAGATAGTTTGCATTTGAGATTCCATATTTCTTTTAATTTATTCTCTCGATTATTTGAATAACCCTCGGGAGTTGTAGCCTCACTAAGTTCGATCCTAGTGCTATAAAGGTAAATAAGTAGCAAAAAATTATCTCGCTTCATTATTCTTATAATTAATTATTGGCTTGAGAAAGAAAAGAAAAAAATTGTTAGTTTAAGCTGGGAATTTTGGGGATCACAATGACAACTATATCATTAATAACCAATCCTCGAGATACCTCAACATCTTTTGACTTGACCCTCGTGCTCTCCTGATCCCGTCTATTGTTTCGGTGAAGGCCGACTGGAGTTATTTTAATCCGATCTTCGCAGATCTCTCACATTCTCCAGTCGATACACCTTTCTTTTTCCAGGAGGACATTCCTCCTGATTTTTGTGCATATCCGCCTAACCCATTATCTCAGGAACCGGACTTTGATTCTCACCCACCCTTGAAGATCTACACTCAACAAAATGGCGTTGTTGCCGGGGAGGCACGATGAGGGTAGTTAAGTTTCTCTTTTGACCTGTTATTCTTGGTTGCATATATTTGTTTATAGTTTTCCACATTTACTCCATTGTTCATATTCACTGTTTTTATTTCATTTTTTGCTTATATTTTATAATTATGTTTCTTACACATTCTTTCTTTCCTTTTTTCTTGCGAGGGCCCGAAGAGCGAAGGAGGTGATCCTAGGAGAGCCGAAGCACCCAAGCAAAGCGGAGGTGGCTTTATTCTTCACCGAGCTGTAGGATAACGTGAGAGGATGAGAAAAAGAATTGAAGGAGACCAGGCAAAAAAAAGACTTTCTTTTATTTCTAGCATTTGAACTCTTGTAAAAAGGACATTCATTTTTTGTGGGGTTTGTTTCGCCAAGTGCCGGTGCACTTGGGGGACCTCACCGATTTTGTTTTCATCGCCTTATTTTACTTTGTTTCAAGTGGATTTCATGAGCTACCTATTGATTGCTTTAATTAATTTGCTTGAGCCATGTCTTTAATTAGGTCCAAACATCCTAAGCAATAATTTCTGTACATATAGAAAAGAGCGTAATTAGACTTAGTCAAATTTAATTAGTTTTTCCCCATTAAAAGAAGCAATTGTCAGGACGGTTCACTTGCATTTGCATATAGGTTAGTTTATTTTTTATGTATTTCTATTATGTGCGGATCACCCTGCATATAGAGTGTTGGCAGCAAGGTACGCATCTCTAACCCTTGCATGCATCATAGTGTCTAAATCGTGCATTGGCATTTCTGATCTCCTTACTTGTTTTCACTCACATAAGTTAAAAAGGAAATTGGACACTCGGTACGCGATTCATTGAAAATATTCAAACCAAGTGATAACTGCCTAAAATTCGGGACTGCTCAACCCTAAAACAAACGTAAGGAAATATCATTATTTTGGGGAGAGTAACCCCCGCTTGTTTGATTTATCTTCAATGAAAGAGCGACCCACACACTAGGATAGAACCATGCCCGAACTCTCTTCATACTATTGTCTTGTGATTAGTTGTTCTCCAATGAGAACTTCACTGGGTAGCCTGTAATCGGTCTGAGATTTCCTTAGCAGAGTGGGCAGATTGGGTAGCTGGTAAATGGTCCGCACCCATACTGACTGGGAAAAACTAGTTGTGAGATTGGGACAGTCAACTGGGAGCATTGAGTTGCTTACAACTCGCTTTAACCACTCTGATAGATTTTATTCTCACCAAACTCTAAAAATTGACAAGATAATTGATCGAACCTTCACGGTCTTCACATTACATTGAGTTGGTGAACTGGAGGTTTGTATTGTGTTTGATTGCTAATCATAGAGATCCTTCCGCGTAATTTGTGCCTTCATTCACTTTCACTCTTGCATTGACCTTCTTGCTCTCCCATCTTGCCTATTGATTTCGAAGATGTCAGACCGAAGTATTTCTCATTTGGACTTTGTGAACTCATTCTACACTTCAAGTTGTTCACCTTCTATTCGGGGAGACTCACTACCCGAATATTCCCCTTTCTTCACTTCAGCCTTCACAACATCCATCAACCCACTATTTGAGATTGGCTTTAATCTCGAATTAATATTTGATACTTGATGAGTCCGGAATTTGCTGCGTTAAAGAGATGTAGTATTTATCGTGCATGCTGAAAATGATGATTTATTGTTTCGTTGTAGGCGGCAATTGGAATCGGTCAAGAAAATAACCACACAAAATTTATTCAATTTTTAATCTTGTGGTTTTATGTTTATTTTACTTGGGCAAGTCCAAAGGTCGAACACAAGGAGGCAAAGGAACAACCTAGAATTATGTCTATCAAAGTTCGTACGAGAGTCTATGATTTTATTTCCTGCAATTTTAATTTTTGTAATTAATTGTACATTTATAGTGGTGTCTATTTGGACTCTCGTGTGCGTAACAAGACCTTAAACGTTTTTTGTGATGTGTCGTGGCCTATTTCACTCTCCGGTGAGGGTGGGTTCCGACTTGAGTGACGCGTAGGTTAGACATGCACATACAGCTATTAGAGCTTTTAAAATTTTTGATTGTGCTCGTAGAACATAGGACCACACTTCACATTAATTGAGACGCACATTAGATCGTTCAACTTAGTCAAATTCAAATCAATTCTTCACGGCTAATAGAACTTTCTGCTAGGTGTGGTTTTCATCAGATTGCATTCATCTAGAACAATCTTTCAATTCTTGTTTTGCATCTCACATGGAGATTGCGAGGAATCATTGTAACTCATCTATATGAGCGCAGATGGGTGGTTTAAAGGACATTGTGTAAGGCTCCATCCTTAAGTAATATGGGTAGCTATTTTACGGTATGTACATACACCCATACTGGCTGAAAGTGGATGCAACTAGTCGTTGGAATTTGGGCCAGTCTTTAAGAACATTTCTGGTATCTATCAACTCTCTAATTATTTTCCAAGATTGATTTATCACTCCGTAAAATTGAAAAGATAATTGCAGAACTCTTGTTGCTTCATTGTGTGAGTTGGTAAACTTGGGGTTTGATTTGTATTTGTATTGGTGTGCTTGAACCGATCTTGAATATCAAAAATCGCACATTTGTGCCATCACTCTCCTAGATTTAATACTTCAGGTTTCTACTATTGAGTATCCATGCACTTGAACATTTTCAACAAAGATCTATCATGACAACTCATCCACCTTCTTTGAAGATGACGAGACATTTGACCGAGTATCCATCAGATCTATACTATGAAAATGAATTCGTCTCACTTATACCCAAAGCTTCAAAACCTCCTCCAACCCGACATCATCCAACTTTCACAGGAGATTCTCACCCACAAATAGATCCAACCTCTCTATAAATCCAATCTACTCAATGAATGACAGATCTTTATATTCGGATCATACAAACAAATAGCTGACTGAGGTCTCCATTTCTTCGTATGTCAATCCTCTATATTTTGATGATACAATCCATCCTTCGTATACTTTAAATATCAATCCATCATTCGTGGGAGATTCTAACCACAAGACGAATCCAATCAAATTTAACACTTCTTCACATCTTCCACCTCCCCAACCTTGACCACAAATGAGCAACTACCATCTTGGATTGACCCATTTCTCGTAGGAACTCATGAACCATTTGAAGATCATATGAATTTTGAGAC
Organism: Ottelia alismoides; assembly: GCA_037367405.1. NCBI lineage: Eukaryota > Viridiplantae > Streptophyta > Magnoliopsida > Alismatales > Hydrocharitaceae > Ottelia > Ottelia alismoides. The sequence goes on along the minus strand of JAZKJV010007596.1, from coordinate 862,279 downwards.
AAATGATCGGTCGAGACAACAACTCCATGTGACTTCAATCACTCCTCATCATATTGTTGGAACTGGTAAAAACTTCACAAATCCACAATTCGATTTGACCGTTGGGAATAAAATAGGAATCTGAACAGATCAAGAACATTGGCCCGCACCTGATAATCTTCCATCTTTGATTAATCATGACAATCCCATCTTAAGATATGATGCTTATACAGAGGAATGGACTGACGATATTGACACACACAAACCCTATATATTGACTCCACAATATAAAGGTCCGGCCAATCAAGATCAAGAAAACAAGTTCTACCAATTGTGCATACCTGAATCACACCATGTTTAGTATGGGACTGATAGTGGCCCTCACATCGACCGGACTCCTTCCATGATTTTAGAGGAGAAATTTTCAGAAGATAAAGATCATATATTAGTTATTCTAAGAAGATCTTCTCCCATCTCATACTTGAAAATGGAAGATGCAATGATTGATCATGAAAATTTTTTGAAGGATTACATTTCGAGGATTATTAAGAGATATGAATTGATGGAGAAAAACTTCAAAAATTTCACTGACCAATAATTTTATTTTACGGAAGCTTAGGCATTAAAGTAGAGGATGAAATAAATGGATCTAATGTTGAGAAACCCGAGGATATTCAGAAACCCATGGACTATGTTCACACTAGGGATGACTCTAACATCGACACTTCTACATATTACTCCCTTAGGAATATCTCTGACTCTAATTATGACTCAGCACATCAAAACCCCTCATCATCTATGAAAAACACCACATCTACACACCACACTAAATATACCAAAAAATTGAAATATTAAAAAAACCCAAAAAAATCGAAAATCTAAAAAATTCATAGAAATTGAAACTGAATAAGATCTGAAGAATTTGGATCCTGCTCTAAGGGAAGCACTAGAGAAAGATTGATTTTTGAACTTCCCTTGATACAGGCCATTGAAAACTTCCCCAAACATAAAGGATTTGTAATAAGAAAATTAATGATAACAAAGTCGGGTTGGATAAAAACAAACACTGAAAGACATATCTTTTCAATGACCACCTCCTTGGTATTAAGGAGAAAAACTAAGAGCCACATAGTAAAGGGGTTGCCTAGATTTGATTGTGGAACCAAAGAAATAATATTTACCCATGCTCGAATCGATGATGACTCACCTAACAATATTCTCCCGACCTCTATATTTGACAAGCTCAAACTCGGATCTATCAGGAAAATAAGAGAGATCGTTCAATTGGCTGATCGATCTATAAAGCAGCCAAGAGGAACAATTTTCGTCATCATTACATTCCAAAGTGCTCCGCTCAAAGTGGACTTCACAATCATTGATATTAAGCATCAAGAAGAATTCACCTAGTCTCCAATCATTCTCCGAAAGCCATTCTTAGCATTGGCTAAGGCAATTATTGAGTGTGAAACTCGAAAAATCTGTTTTACAGCATTGGGAGCACTTCGATCTCACCCAGTCTTTGAGGAACCATGATTTCCAGAGGTGACCCACGAAGCTGTCAACAGCTGTAATCACCAAACGGTAGAAGAACCCTACCCCGCTGCTGCACCTGAGATAACGGATGTTGAAGAGACTATTGGTTTAGATACTCTCCCCATTGTTCCATTTCCTGCATCTCTAACCATGGGAAATGACTTCTCATATGATCATGAGATGTATACATGGGCACATCCCGAGTCGGCCGAGATATCCTCTGACCACATTGATCAAATCAACCTGACATCGTAATGTACCAACATCAAGTCAAATGAGAATAAATATGCAGAGACTCTCCCCATTGTTCCATTTCCTGATGCTCTCACCATGGGAAAGGGCTTCTTAAATGAATCTGAAACATATGCATGGGCTCACCCTGAGCCGGTTGAAACCTTCTCTGACTACCTTGACCAGTTCATTCCAACTCAAGAGTGCACTGACATTAAGAAAACTAAGAATAAATATTTGGGACATGCACTAACCAAGGAGGTATATTTCAATGTTTATTCATCTGGAGACTCAATTGTGAACACCTCACTCGCAGGACCGGCACCTTCACAGACAACACGAAACATGTCTGCTCCTTCATCTAAAAAGAAAGTCACCTTCAACCTTCTAGAAGAGGAAACGTATGATGATTCCTCATCAGGTCTGGAAAGGGTAATATACAAGAGTGAGGTCTGTTCGACAATCCTAAAACCCTATCTTCGCAAGGATCCAAACATCGATTCCTGTTGGAAGACTCTCATTCCTCACTATTATTCATCCAAAGCCGATTGTCCTAGTCTCATTAAATATATTGGAATAATTTCTTATGAGTTGACTGAGACTGGTGCTTAAGAGTATTTATCATCTGAGGACGAATAGCTTGATCCCAAGAATGAACATATTTCAAGAAAACAACTAAAGCAACTAAAGAACAAGAATATTTGGAGTGCCTCCACTTTCAAATAATATTCCTCTGAGGATAACTCCGATGATGGTTATCTTTCATCTGATTCATACACTTCATCTACTCTCTAGCATGATTTCTCTGAGGATAACACTGATAATGGTTGGGAATCATATGCTTCATCTCCTTCTTATCATTACAATCTCCCACCCACAAGCTCACAAAAAGATCAGCCAAAAACCGCCTTAATCATCGGCTACCCACCCTCCCTTGACCCCATCAGTCTCCTTGTACATCTTCTTCCTCTACTTAGGCCAAGGCCTAAGTATGGGGGGGAGGGTGCGGACCGATGCCATTTGTACATACCATTCTCCCCATCTCACGATTGCCTCATTTTCACCATTCTTCTATACTTAGACTGACCAGAGCCTAAGTATAGGGGGAACTGATGCTCATCTGTATATATTCCCCTCATTCACATCTTGCAACCACCTCAGTTTCGCTCTTCTTCTATACTTAGACTGTTCACAACCTAAATATAGGTGGGCAGCCCGATCTATCTTTTTCTTTTTCTTTCTCTTACGCTTAGCCCAAGCAATGTCTTCTCTACGCTTCTTGTGCTCCAAGGATACAACACTCGCTAAGTATAGGGGGTGTATATATATACTATGTATATATATACTAGGGGGTGTGTATAAGGACACAACACTCGCTAAGTCTATATGTATTTAAAGGTGGGTAACTAACTTGAAGAAAAAAAAACACAAAAAAAGAAAAAAGTGTTTGGCTACTAACACTGATTGTGTCCAACCATTTTTAAAAAAAATGGTTTCTTATTCATTTTTATATAAAAAATGTGTCTGCATTTCACACACCTGCACTTCATCCAGCATTACATTCATTGTATATGTGAAAAGCCCTTGGGTTCTGAACTGAGTTATGAGCAGAAACCGAGAGTGGTTTGGACTTGACCTTAATCCACCTAATTTTCAAAGAAACTTCACCGATAAATAGGATTTTAGAAGCTTCAGGTCTTTGACTTAATTCTTCGAGTTCCACATGACAATGTGCAACATTTGACTCTTAGTGTCTAACCTAGTCTCTTCATTCTGGGTACGACTCTGGAATAGGGAATTAATTTGTACTCTCGCACTATGCACTTAGCTCAACTCATACTGGGTGTTGAAATATCATTTGAGTTTCTTTTCTTGTAGCATGGACATCTAAAGACCGGAGTACGAGTTGAAATAAAGCTTCGAAAAAGGGATGGACGGCTGGGCACAATTTTTTCTAAGACCCCAAAACATCTACGGAAAAAAATCCATATATGTAGGGGCACAACAAGATCCATGCAGAGCAATCAAAAATCCAAACACAAAGAAGCCTACTACCAAATAAATATTTTCAAGAAAACCTACAGATCTTGGTGGAGACTTGGCTAAACTGGCCAACTTCACAAGGAGAGGTGACTACATTGGCCACCCTCCGGTTCTTTTCTCCTTCTTCTAATTTATCCGTTTATTCGATTGTGAACACAACATGACAGAACTTAGAAGGAAATACCTGACTCCCCGAGGATGAGTTATTGGAGAGGAGGTTTGCATGGTAGTCCGGCATTCTGAATGGGAAGAGCGAAAACCTTTCACATACATGAGTTGATTGTTCAATATTTATGGGGTATGCTGTGGGAGGAGGAATGATCTAAGATGACTTCTGAGCTGAAACTGTGACAGTGATGTGTAGAACTTGAAAGATGTTCTTTTTAAAATTCTAATTCTTACAGAAGTTCCGCCACACTAATAATCCAAAGGTTAGGTCTAGTTCCATTTTCACCTTTTGCTCAAGATCTTAGTATGGAACCCAAACTCATTTCACCTCATTGCATTTCTTTTGATGCTTAGGGACGAGCATGGTTTAAATATTGGGGGATGATGAACCTCAGATTCATCTCTCTAAAAGTCATGAATTACACTCAAATCCCTAATATTCATTTGCATTTCTTCGTTTATTCTGCATAATTAGCATTCATGCATGTATTGATAATAATTGCATTTTATCACTCATTTTGCACAAAATAAGAATCCAAAAATCCGAGCCAAAATGACCTGTAAAATAACCTAAATTCCTTGATTTTTAACTAATTCATGCTAGCTCCAATTGACCTAAAACCACCTCCATTGTGTACATATTACAAATAAGAATAAGTTAAAAATACAAAAAAATCACTAACCCAAATAAGTGGACCAAAAGCCCAAAACCTAATTCCAATATTCTCAGACTAACCTTGATATCTTATTCATCTAGTGTCTGATTTGATCCTACTCACTTTTCAACTAATGCACTTTCAAATACCTTCAAAATTAGACCTAGTTCAAGTGAATCAGAGCTCGTATGTGAAAGTTGGGTTTTGGGCCTCTTTTGTACATTTGGTATTTTAGTGGTTTTTGACTTATTATTTTATGTACATAATTGAATCATTTTATTTATTTCTTTATCATTTCTTTACTTTGATAAAATTTTTATTAAAATAAGTAAAAATCCAAATACGAGCTTGAAATCAAAGAAATGAACTAAATCTGAGCCTTCACAAACCATCTTTACAGAAGTTGTCATTTTCGTATTTTATTTTATTTCTTATTTTTCTTAATTAATAAAAATCTTAAAAAATAGATTAATGTGTAAATCTTTATCTTTGTTTTTATCATATTTTTTCGAATTTTTATCTGGTCTAAAAATGAAAAAAATATAAAACCCAAAAATCAAGGTATTCTATGTACATAGAGTACCCCAAAAATATCACTTTGTATATCGATTTTGATTTTGGTCTCTTCATGCAAGTTATAGATCTCATTGATACGAGCAAATTCTTGAAGAAAATTTTTCGATCCGAGGTGGTTTGCTATTTCTTTTTTAATAATACTTATATTTATTTTTTTATTTTAAAGGGATGACACGTGGCATCTCCTAAAGCCGCCATATGTAAACTATTTTAGATTTTTATTAATTTTTTTTAAAAAATAAAAGGCTCACATGTGCAGCACACGTACCTCTTGTGCACGTATGCAGCACATGCCCTTCTTCTTCTCCAATCTGTGGTCGATCCCAACGCATCTGCCTTCCTATTCCGGCCGCTTGTCCTCCTTCGTGAATCATGCATCGCTGCCACTCAATATCTCCCATCAGATCCTCGTCCCATATCCAATCAGATCTTCAAACCTCGTCAGCCTTCAATCTAATCCCACATCGTTCACCAAACCCTCCTTCTCCTGGCCTATTTAAGCGACTGCGCCGCCCCGCTTCCACGATATACGTCGGTAGCATTAAAACGCGAAGAAGATTGGTGGTGACAGACTGAGATCCTCCCCTTTTGACCCGAAGAGATCCTAGGGATCTCCCCCTCATTGCAACAGCGGCCCTCGACCCCGTCGCTTTCGCTCTGGCCTTCGTAGTCGTTGAGCCAATGACGTTAGCTTCTTCAACTTCACCGTCAACTCGAACGAGCGACGTTTAGCTCCGACCTTCGCCGACCACGTTGCGTTGGCGATTCACCAGAGCCTCTTCGCCACCGCGCATGCTCTCTTCATGACGCTTTGAGATGCTGCAACTGTACGCCCTCAACCGTGGTCAGCCATCGCACTGCTTCCAAGTGCTTCGACAGACTCCTCCGCCTCCGCTTCGTCGATCCCACTACCTCTACTCCTCCACCATGTCAAGCTATGCCTCACCATCGCTGGGACCAGTCGTCGGTCCTCCATTATCAGAGAGTGCAGAGCTGCCATAGAAGGAGCACGACCACCGATCAAACACTGCCTCCCATCTCCGCTCCGTACCTCCCTGTTGCCAACAGCCGAGCACAAGGCCCGAGACCCCCATGCCTGTGAGGAGCATGCGTTGGGGGAACTTTTGCAGTGAACCCCCTGAAGACTGCTTATTTGCTCAATACTCCAGCACCCAAGGGTCACGTGCATAGAGCACGTGACCCCTTGGATAAATTATAGAAGCCGCCCCTGAGGGTCTCCCCATTCGTAGATACACCCAGCCATCCGGGGGCACGTGCTTCTAGGAAATTTTTCACATCTCCCTTTGAAGTTTAGTTATTTACAGAATAGTCCTTCTCTGTAATTTTTTATTTTTAATTTAATTATTGTTATTTGCACTGATACTCCTATTTTCTGCCTTTATTTTAAACCTCAATATTGCATCCTTTTATTATTTAAGAATTAGCATGATGTTCTTCAACTAATTCTTGACATTATTGATATGATGGATATTTCCGTGGTTTGTGGTTAATTATTAATTAATATTCTTGTGATAAATTGCATATTTTGCCCACTCTATGCTTGGAAATTCATATTAAATTAACCATTGCTCGAAAAATTACCAAAAATTCACTGGTTATAGAAGTAAGTATGTTACATCGTGCCCAAAAAGAATTGCATTTGCATGCATGGTTTGCCCTATAAAAATAAATTTGCTTATTTCAATCCTTAATTTTTAATAAGTATTAAATCTCATATTTTTAAGTTTAGGATTTTTCTGAGATCAATCACCTAGTGAAAGATCTTATATAATTTTATCCCTTGAAAATAAAAAGTTTTAATATTTATTATAGTTAATTATTGAAATTCACATCGTTTGAATTCATAATTCACAAAATATTTATCTTGCATCCAAAAATTCCAAAAAAAAATATAATACACTTATTTCATCATCATTATCATATCGGCCAAGTTTCATAGTTTTTGGACATCGTTTGATTGGAATTACATTTTAGTCCCTAAAACTGGCCTCATTTGCATTTTGCATCCCAAAATTATATTAAAAAATAAAAAAAATTACCGCCTTGAAAACCATGCATGAACTTTGACTGGCATTACTCTAGGTTGTTCCTTTGCCTCCTTGAATTCAACCTTAGGACTTGTCCAAGTAAAATAAACATAAAACCACGCTGAATAAAATTGATTAATTTATTGTGGTTATTTCTTGATCGATTCTGAATTCTCATCTACAATGAAACGACACAATAAAGCTTAATTCATGTAATTTAACCTAGGCTTTTCACGCCTCACCAAGTGGCCATTGACAATATATGTCTTTCAATCCTTGTTCTTTTTCTGCCCAACTTTTTCGGCATTAATTTACTCATTAGAAATCTTTCAATGTCGGGGAAGTGTCCAACGACCTTCATTAAGGGAAGCTCAAAAAGTAATATTTGATCCAATGCTTCTTTCTGAACATGATCCAATTTCTTCAAATCCTCCCCACTTTCAAATTTATGGTTTTTTTTAATTTTTTTGGATGTTTTCAAATTTTTCGTTTTTTTGGTCTTTTTGATGTGGTGTGTAGATGTGATGCTTTCCTCAACTGAGGAGGGGCTTGGAGGTGCCGAGTCAGTCCACCCTAAGGGAGAAATATGTAGAGATGTCGCTGTCAGAGTTGTCCCTGGGTATATAGAGTATGTGCGTTTCTAAGTATTCTCTGGGTATTCAACCTAAGATCCAATCATTTTATCTTCCATTTTCATCCATGAGCTAGGAGTAAATTCTCTCAACATATCTTGTCTCTGTCTTAACTTGTCATCCTCTAAACACTTTTCATCAACAATCATGGGTTGATTCTGCTCTACAGGAGGATTCATCATAAATATGTAGGTCTCATACTCGGCATACCATGACTCAGGCATGCAATGTTGGGTAGAGTATAGTTCGTGGTCGTGAATGGTCAGATCCTCATATGGTGTAGTTAACATAAAGGGTTCATGTGCGTCTATATCATCAGTCCAGTCCTCTATATGTGTAGATTATTCGATGGAGTGGTATACAAGTCAATCATTAAGGAGTTGATCATTACGATCAATCTAGTATGGATGATTATCAGGTGCAGGCAGCTCCATCTGGTTTGGTCGACTCACGGTGTTATTTCTGACGGTCAAGGAAAAATGTGGATTTGTGAAGTGTTGACCAATCCCAACAAAATTGTGATAAGAAAATGAAGTCGGTTGGGGTTGATGTCTCTACTAGTTGTTTGTCTCAATAGTAGATTCCTCTTCAAATGGTTCATGAGTTCTGACGAGAAATCGAGAATAAGATGGGTCAGCCCAAGATGGAAATTGATCATGTGTAGAGAAGGGTGGGGGAGGTGGAAAATATGAAGAAAAGTTGAATTTGGTCGGATGATCTAAGTAAATTAGATGGGAATCCATAAAGTGGGTTCACTCAAGGGTTAGAGTCTCTCGTGATTGTTGGAGGATGTCTGGATAAAGAGGGTTTAGATGATCGGGGTTTGATCGAAAAGAACTAATCTGATGGATACTCAGACCAATGCCCCATCATTTTCAAATGAGATAGATGAGCTGACATAAGGATATTGGTTAAAATCATACAAGAGCACATGATGCTCACTAAATGAAACCCTAATTTTTATAAATCAAGATGGGGGAGTGATGGCACAAGTGTGTGGTTTTTGATATTCGAGCTCAGTTTGTGCACACCAATGCAATCACAATACAAACCTCACATTCACCAACTCACACAGTGAAGACCACAAGAGTCCGACTAATTATCTTGTCAATTTTAGTTGGTGATAAAACCTTTAAGCAAGCTATTAGTGCTAGAACTTTTCCTAAAGACTGGCCAGAATTCGTACAACTAGTTGCATCTGCGTTCATCCAGTATGTGTGTAAATACAGACCGTAAAATGGCTACCATATTACTTAAGGGTGGTGCCAATCGCATTGTCCTTTAACCACCCACTCTTCTATGGGAGATCGTAATTCTCTCATTGAGAGGTACCTAGTCATTTTTAGAATTAGTAGTCTAAATGAATATTCCAAAGCTTGGCTCTATCCTAGTGTGCATCTCTCACTCTCGTATAAAGAAAAAAAGAATCCAAGGGCAGGGTTATTCTCCAGCAACAATTCTTGATTTTGTGATTTAATTAAGGTCGACCTTGTATAACAGCCCAATTTTAACTTAAGAGGTCACTGAGAAATTAGATGAGCACAAAATACATGTCTACCATCCAGTCCTAATTTCTTTTAAATGTTACGTGACAAAATAAGATGGAGAAAATTGGGAAAAGCTAATGCACATGGAAAATAATGATGAATGCTCAGTTAGAAGACTCACAGTGATTCCTCGCAATCACCGTGTGGGATGCATTGCAGGAATTGAAAATTTATTCTATATGGAATGCAAATCTACAAAAGTGCACCTCGTAGATAGTTCGATTAGTCGGGAAGAAATGAGTTAATTTTTTTGACTAAGTTGAATGAGCTAATGTGCATCTCAATTAAATGTAGTGCGGTCCTATGTTCTACAAGCACATACAAATAAATCCTAGAATATTTAATAGTCATAGTGTAGGTCTAACCTACGAACCACTCAAGTTAGTCCCCACCCTTACTGGAGTGTGAAACGTGCCATGACACACCATAGAAAAAGTTTAGGTCTTTTTACACGTGCTATATTCCAATCATAAACCACTATAAATGAGCTATTATTACAAATAATTAAAAATGGTGAAAATAAATCCTAGACTCTACGCTCTTCCATGACACAACTCGATCTTAATTTATGCGGCTTTTGGGCAGTCGGTGAAAATGCATCAGTTTCTGGAAAACTACTTCACGTACGTCAGGAATCTCACATGAAAAATGAGAGAGAGAGAGAGTGTGTGTGTGTGTGTGTGAGTGACACAAAAATAATCTAAAAATAAAAACAAGAAAATAAATGCTAAGAAGAAAAATTAAAAAATATAAATATAGGAAAAAATTGAAAAATATTCAGTGATAAGGCTCGGGGGACAAATTACCCGAATATGTAGCCTAACATTAAATTTTTTAGACAAAAAGCCTAAACTGTTTGCCTCCCATGCAACAACACCATGTAATGGATCTAGAATTCCCTTTTTAATTCATAAAAATTAAGAATTAATTACATGTAAATAATTTATCATTTGTGTTGTAGGCGGGTAATAGGAATCTATCAAGAAATTAAACCACAATTTACATAAATCAACTAATGCGAAGTAGTTTTTATGTTTATTAAACCTGGGCAAGTCCCATGGTCGAACTCAAGGAGGCAAAGGAATAACCTAGGTTAATTTCTATCAAATTTATTGCATGGTTTTCAAGGTGGAATTTTTTTGGTATTTTTAATACATTTTTGGATGCAAATGAAATGCGGACCAATTTCTAAGGACAAGAAAATTATTGTCAATGAAACAATATCCAAAAATTACAAAACTTGGTCGAGATATGAATAATAATGAAATTATTGCACTACATTTTTTTGGAATTTTCTGATGTAATATAAATGATTAATGAATTAAATACTATAAATGATGTTATTCACAATAATTAATTATAATAAATATTAAATCTTTGTATTTAAAAGGAATAACATTATCTAAGATAGATAAATGAATGAACTATCTTAGACAAACTTAAACCCTAAAAATGTTGAGTTTTAATCCTATTAAAAATTAAAACTCAAAGTCACAACATGAATTTTACAGAGCAAAGGATGCATGCAAATGCAATGCTTTTTCGATACTATGTAAATAATAATTAATTCTATTATACCTGAATTTTAGGCAATTTTCTGAGCTATGGTTATTTTTCTACGAATTTTTGAGCACAAATTTGGCAAAATATGCAATATTCCATGGAAATAATTATTAATAAATAACCATGATCATAAAAATATAAATCAAGTGCCACAATGTAGAGAATTAATTGATGAACGATATGCCATTTTTTGAATAATGAAACTATGTGAAATAAGGTTCAAATAATAGAAGAAATCTAGGGTTTTGTTTGCCAAATTACAATAATTAAGTAAAATAGAACATGTAAAGAAAAGGGCCTAAATGTGATTACCAAGACCGAGGAGAAGCTAGCTTGTAAAAAAACCAGATGATCAATTGCAAAGCACATGACCCTCTGGCAGTGGGACCTTCTGGAAATTGAGGGAACTAGAGGGGGTACTTAGATTTGTCCCATGTGCGTACGTGGAGATCACGTGGGGGGGGGGGGGGGGGGGGGTCCGTGCAGATGTTCCCCCAACCACATGCTGCTCACGTGGGAGGGGGCCGCGGGCCTCGAGCCCGGTGGTTGGTGGAGGAGCACATGGCATTGGATCAACCCTCAAGTTGAGAGAGGAGGGTCGTTGGAGGTGGGCGACTAGCAGAGGGGCTTTCAAGAGCGACAAGGTGCAGCACGTCGAGGGTGATGACATGGTGTCGCGGGTAGAGAATCCTTATGGCGATGTTGGCTAGAGGGTGGAGAAGCTTCCTGGAAGAGGGGCTCCATGACTGGATGTTAATGAGGAGCAAGACCTTCGTGGGGCTAAGGTTACGAGGCGGTGGAGGGAAAGTGGGACGTGGTTGATGCGGCGCTAGTTGTCGGTGAAGAAGCTCAACAGCATAGAGATGGCCAGAGCAAGCAGCTACTCTATGGAGAATGATGCAACTGTAGAAAGGACCAGATCTCACCACACGTCGGAGATGGCATCGAAACAGAGGTTGTAGAAGGGGGTATCGTTGGCGGTGGCTCAACGACCAAGACCGGAGCTGGTGGAGGCATTTGGTGTCCGGAGCTCGAGCTACAATGGCCTAGGTGGCCGGATCTCACCAGTGTGAAGGAAGAAATGGAACTGTGTCCGCCACTTCTTCAGCTTGTAGGGCTATCGACGGATGCGTATGAACGAGGGCGACATGAGGATTTATAGCAAACAAGAAGGCGAAGATGGCAAGTGATCATTGATGGGTTTGATGGAATGGAGATTGATCAGAAGATTCCAGAGGAGATTTGATTGGTTTTGACAGTGATATGGGAGGCAGTGAAGATTGATGATCGATTTGGCACACTAGATATAGAAGGTCGAGTGGCGGAAGCGCACATGTTGTAGTAGACAACATATGATTGACAATTAGATGAGGTAGGAGATCTGATTGGGATACGAAGGTGGCCAAGAATGGAAGGTAATCGGAGATGGGATACACAGGGCGGTGTGGCAGCAGCACCTGAGAAGGAAAGGGGGGCGACGAGTTTGGAAGAGGGAGAAGATGGAAAATTGTCCGATCGGCAGAGATGTTTAATTAATTTTTTATTTATATATTTTAACTTTTTAGAAAAAGATTTTTTCAAAAATAATTAACGAAATATAAAGACAAAAAATGAGTGACATGTGATGGCTCTAGGAACTTCCTTTTGGCACTCCCACAAAAATCGAAAAATAAAATAAAAAGATAAATAGAAAAGAAATAGAAAATGACCTCAGATAAAAAAAATCATCATAAAAGTTTCTCTTCTCACCAGGATCTACAACTTTCATGAAGATATCAAAACCAAAATAAGTCATTTGCGCGAAGTGATATTTTTGGGGGTACTCTATTTACATAGAATACATTGATTTTTGGGTTTCGTAACTTTTTGTCATTTTTAAATAGGATAAAAATCAGGGGAAAATATAATAAAATAAAAGACAAATATATACAAATTACTCTATTTTTGGATTTTTAGTAATTAAGAAAATAAGAAAATAAAATAAAGTACTATAGAGACGACATTTGTATAGACTTTTAGTGAACACTCAAACTCAGTTAGTTTCTTTCATTTCAGTCTTATTTTAAATTTGTATTTTTTTCACATTTTAATAATTTTTTCAAAAAAATAAATGAAAAATAAATAAAATAAAAATAGTTAAATATGTACATAAAATAATAGGGCGAAAACAAGTAAAATACACAATGTACAAAAGAGGCCCAAAACCCAACTTTCACATATGAGCTCTGATTCACTTGAACTTGGTCTTGTTTTGAAGGTAATTGAATGTACATTAGTATAAAAATGAGTAGGCCCAAATGAACACTATAAGGAAGATATCATCATTTTAGTATGATAATCCTGAAATTAGGGTTTTGCTTTATGGACCACTTATTTTTGTTAGTGATTTTTTGTATTTTTTCTTTATTCTTGTTAGTAATATGTACACAATGTAGATGGTTTCAGGTGACTTAAGGTTAGCATGAATTAATTAAAACACATGGAAGTTACATTATTTTATAAGACAATTTGGTTGGGATTTTTAGTTTCTTATTTTATGCAATTATGCATTATAAAATGCAATTATTAATACACTTGCACGAATGATAATTATGCAAGATAATTGATAAAAAGCAGATGAATTTTGAGGAACTGAGCTTAATTAATCTCTTTTGGAGTGATGAATCACATATTCATTAGCGATCCTCTTCCCGAAGTGGTGTCTTCCTACCTCCAAGGTATGGCACAGAGTGAGGATACTTTGGTATTCCTCTTGAGGAAAAGTATTCCTCCTGAGGACAACATCTCCCTTCATATACAATCTGATCCTTCAAAGAAAAGCAACTGATCCTCCCAATGGTAGTGTTTGAATTTCAACTTTAGTCGGTTGATTCTGTTCTTGGGCCAACCTTGGAAAACTCTCTCGGAGACAAGATAGGTAACCATGTCGTCATATCATGGAAAAGAATCAATAACACAAATTGACTCATCTGGTAAGGATTCACAGATCAACTCTGAATCATGGATCTTATCTTGCTCGATCCAGGAAGGATGGTCAACCACTACGTTCTTCACTCCAGGTTTTTCTTTAATCTCCAAATCAAATTCCTATAGTAGGAGAATCCATCTAAGAAGATGTGACTTTGCATATTTCTTTGCCACTAAATACCAGATGGATGTGTGATTTGTGAACACAATCACTGAAATGTCTCCCACCACCCTTATTAATTCGAGCAAATTAATGGTCAAATTAATTAATAATGTTCATTGCAGTCGTATAATGAGAGCAGATCAAAAACCACTTTTAATTAAAGCAAGTTAATCTCGAGCGATAAATTTTTTTTACTTGAGCAAGCCCAAGGTCGAACTCAGGGAGGCAGTTGTCTCCTTAGGTAAATTTTTGGTGAAGTCCAAGGTTTGATTTTCAGGGAATAATTTTTTGGTCTTTTTCGATTTTTTATGCAAGACACATGTAAAATCTAGCCAGTTTACAAGTTAATTCAGAAAGATGGTCAAAACAAGTCCAAAAATTATGAAACTTGGTCAGATGATGAAATGGGATGAAATTAGGCTACACTGATGTTTCTGGAATTTTCTGACTCTAAATAAATTTACTGTGAATTAAAAACGAATGCATGGTAATTTTGACTAAATTAATTTTAATAAATATCAAATCACAATATTTTTGGGATAAAAGTTACCCTAGATAGATCTGAAGGTGATGAATCCAGGAAAATTATTAAACCTAAATTTTGATGTGAAATGAACCCATTAAAAATTAATTAAGGAAATCACTAAATGAATTATTTTGGCTTCAGGATGTGTGCAATTGAGATGAAATTTTTATGCAAGATCAACCTAATTATCCTAGATCTAATGTGATTTTTCGGGGATTTATGGAGTCATAGAGAAATTACTATCAATTAAGGGGCATAAATGGGCAAAATATAGCAATATTGAACCAATTAATTAACAGAAAAATCCACTGATATTACAAAAATATGCTAAGCATCACATAATGAAGAGGGACAATATAAGCTACACAATACAATTTTCCAAACTAAAAAATGAATTAATATGAATGCCTAAATATGCGTGCAAAGACAGGGGTATAAATGTAATTACAGGAATTAAAATTGCTAAAAATAAAACATGCTGACATGGACCAATATGCAATTACCTATAATGTTGGGGTGGTGAATGCAAATTTTCCACGGGACACATGCTCCTCACGTAGGGTCTCCTAGCAGGGACTGAAATACAATTCTGAAAACCTTCAGGGGCATCGATGCAAATAACCTAGGATGGGCGTGCGGATCACGTGGGGGTCCGAAGCTCAGAGGTCGTCGGAGGCTCGGAGCGAGGCTCGGGCGGCTCTGGAGGTTCAGATCTGGCTCGGAGTAGCTTTGGAGGATCCGAGCCTAGTGGTCAGGGAAGAGGCTCAGATCGGGCGATGTGGACGGATCTAGACCGTGGGATCAAGGATGTTCTAATGGTAGCTGGCTGCAGACGCATGGCGTGTCTGGGTCCGGAGGCATAGGATCCGCCTGATCCTACGGCTGCAGGGCATGACGACATGGAGGGCTCCTGATCGTTCGATCGAGGGGATCGAATGGCAGCTAGTTGTCGTCCTCAACGGCCCTCCGCCTCCTGCGGCGGAGGGGGCTGGGCTCCAGCGAAGCTGGCCTAGCTCCGCCTCGTCCTCCCGTCGTCGGTGAAGGTTGCTGGAGGATCGGGCGTATCTCAGAAGATTCATGGATGGTTGGCGAAGCGTCGGATGGTCTCCGGCGTGGAGGAGAGGCTCTGGAATGCGGTGGCGGAGGAGCTCGGATGCAGCTCCGATGAGCCTCCGACCAATCAAGGAGATAGCACCTGCATGGGGTTAGAAGATATCCGAAGCACGCGAACTGTTCGTGGAGTTGTTGGGAATAGAATGAGAGGCCTGTGGAGCAGTGGGGTGACTAGTGATCGAGCTCTGCCCAGATGGCGGAGCTGGTGTCGGCGAAAGGTTGGGTACCTCATCGTAGGTAACAAATTGTAAAGCGAAGATCAGATCTACCTTGCGGAGCTCAGGGGATGCTTGGCGGAGCGAGATGATGCTCGTGAAAGGCGAACTAAATCGGAGAAGACAAATGAAAAATAAGAAGAAGATTGGGGAAGAGATGGAGGGATCTACCTGGGACCAAAAGCTTGGAGGGAGCTTCCAGGTCATCGCTCAAAGGCCGGTAGGAGGATCTGAGCTTGTGCAGTGCCTTGGAGGAGCTGCAACACGGCGGTGGTGGGCCGTGGATCTCGCCGGAGGTGTTCTCGATCGTCGCTCGACCTAAGGATCAAATTGTTGTCACCAATCTGAAGGTGGGATCTCAGAGTCACTCTCCATGGTGGCGGATTGGGGTGAAAGTGGCCAGAGGTGACTGATTTATAG
Source organism: Ottelia alismoides (assembly GCA_037367405.1). Taxonomy (NCBI): domain Eukaryota; kingdom Viridiplantae; phylum Streptophyta; class Magnoliopsida; order Alismatales; family Hydrocharitaceae; genus Ottelia; species Ottelia alismoides. The sequence goes on along the minus strand of JAZKJV010007596.1, from coordinate 845,899 downwards.
GATGAAGGTGACGGGGTAGCTGGCGACGAGATGGTGTTCGTGGGTGTCGTGGAGCGACTTTGAGGATCTCCATGGAGGTCGAGGGGGTCGGAGAGGATGAGGGAAGTGAGGGCTACGTCGTGGTGGTGTTAGGTGGCTGAGAAGGTGGTCGGTGTGGCACCCGAAATAGAAATGGGGCGGCCCCTTGCACACGGTGGAAGACATGGGCACGGGGGGTGCAGAGGTAGACGATTATGTCTCGACCGTTGGATCTCGCGATCCAACAGTCATGATCAGGGCGCTATTGAGCGGCTGCGATGGAGTCTGAGGCAACGCAATCTATGGGCGAGTGGCCATCCATGTGTCTTGCTCTGGAGTGAGCGCTGGCGGACGGTGGTGATGACTTTGCTAAAGGGGATTGGAGGGTGGAGAATATGGGTGAAGTGAACGGCTGAGATGGAGGTGATCGTGAGGTGTACAAAGCATCACGTGGTGGGTTATGATAGCGGCGATAGCGGACGGTCCATATTACATCTGGAGATTGATCCGAGGGTCAAGGTCAGTTGCGGGTTTGGATGGTGACGATTGGATGTGAAATGATCTATCGGACGGTGGAGACGATGACATGTGGCGCATGGGGGGAAAGAGGCGCTAGCGGATGGCTTGGATGAGATCTGGCGCTTGATCAGACGGTGGTGGTGGAAGCGTGTACGTGGAGATCCTCAGACCATTGGATCAAGAAGGGATCCAACGGTCGTCGGTGAGGGCAGATGAGTCAAAGGGAGCGAGCCGCGTGGCGCAATCAAGGGGCGCCACGTGGCCAGCTCTGAGTGGCTGAAAGGAATAATGAGATTAGAGGGAGAAGGAGGCTGAATTTGGAAAAACTCAAAACATGAAAGATGTAGATCTCGATAAGATCTACAAGTTTCATGTTGACCAAAAATGTAGATGAGGTCAAATGTGATACAAAAATACAAGAATACATATATATATATATATATATATATATATATATATGTATAGTATACAAGGAGGCCCAAAAACCCAACTTTTGCCTACGAGCTCCGAATTGAATGAAATTAGTCTCATTTTAAAGGTCTGGATGTGTATTCATCTGAAGGTGAGTAGACCTAACTCGAAGTTTGTAAGAGAGAGATACGAGCATTCTAAGGTCCAGGGGGTTTGAGGCTTTATTGGGTATTTTACAAAAGAGAACTCTGGCCTTCTTCCCTATATTATTAACTAATGGTGTACACATTATAAGGAAGGTGTTATTTCATTTTGGAGGGGATAAAATACATATGAATAGGTGGATATTTTACAGGAGGATTTTACATGTGGATTGGCTTCTTATTTAAATGCAAATATGAATGCTAAAATGCATATTTTGTGGATTGATGCGCGAATGCTATTTATGCAAGATAAAGGGAAATATGATGTTAAATACCCGGGGACAAAGCTCTATTTTCAACTTTAAGAGTGATGAATCACAGATTCATCAGCCCCCTATACTTAAACCTTGCTCATCCCCGAGCAACTAAAATGAAATGCAAGAGTGAAATGATTTTTGGTTCCATACCAAGGTCATGAACAAAAGTTGAAAATGGAGCTTGACTCGACATTTGCAATAATTGTGTGGCGGAATCTTATTGGGATCTGAACTTAAGAACCAACAGACTTCAAGTTCCACAAGTCTTCTATTAAAGACTCCTCAATAGTCAGGTCTGAACAAATCCTCAGATGCAAATTTCTGATGACTATGATTCTTACTTGTACTGTGTAAGTGAGATGTAACTCTCCACATCAGAAATGGTTCTGAAACAGCCTCCTCTAGCAAGGTAACGCAAATAACCCGGTCCATTAACTCTTTCCTTGAGGAGCGGGGTATTCCCTTTTAAGTTCAAGTGCGACCAACTCAAGGGGATAGAGAAAAGAATGGACGGTATCCAGTGTAGCTACCTATCCCGGGATGCCTGACTAGTGTAGCCAAGTCATCCAACTGCATTTCTTTGCTAATCTACATACTCCGAAAGGTATTTTATTTCCACTTGGACCTGTCTGATTTTTTTGGAGTTTTTGCATTTTTTTGAACTATATACTGGGTGCAGCATGTACATCAGGAGTTTTTCCTCTCGAGCCAATAAACTATCCCGTTTTTGAAGCATTATTGCAACCCACAACATCCCGTATTTAGACGTCAACACTACCATACTAGGTTGAGATGCACTGCCCTCCCTAGAGGAGGACGGATGTTTCCACCCATGTGCTACTCCAAGCTAATGGATTCTACCTCCTCACTAATGAAACCCGATTTCATCATCATAATTTCTCTTTATTAACCCCCTTGCTTAAAAATGTGTCAATAAAACCCAGTTAATGTCCTGTAATTAACAGAGTCTCTAATAAATTAAAAACCACAAAAAAATGACAAAATAAAAATCTGTGGTATTTTTAGCCTTAAAAATACCCTCCAAAATATTTCGGGTCTTTGTTTGTTCTCATCTCCAGTTTTGATCAACATGAAACTTGTAGATCTCATCAAGATCTACAACTTTCATGTTTTGAGTTTTCTCAAGATTAGCCAAATTAACCCTCAAAAATCAAAATAATCCTCTGAATAATCTGATTGGGCCACGTGGCCCATTTTGGGGGCGCCACGTGGCCCGCCTCTCTTGTCTCATCCGCCACCACCCCTGGCTGTTGGATCTCGCTTTGAATCCAATGGCTCCGCTGTGTCCACGTCTTATTAATCTTCCTAGCCATCAGATCTTCCCCGCCTTCAATCCGCACCGCTCGTTTGCGCCTTAAGCTGAGAGCGCCACGTGGCGCATCATAGACCGCTTCATAGCGCCCCAGATCTCCCATCACAGCTTCTTTCTCCGCACCAACTTTCAACCGCTCGATCATACCTTAGTTACTCATCTAAACCCTCCGTTAGCACTCTCACCACAGGGGGCCATGTAGCACGATCTGAACCCTCCGCTCTTTCTCATCACAACCGTTTCCTTCACCTATGTCATGAACCGTCAGATCATATTTCTAATCTCATCACCGCCCTCCGTTCGCGCCGCTCCCACATCATGACACGTGGCTGCTCTGCAGCCCTCCGATCGCTCCGCCCCTGATCTAATCCACACCGCTCCTTTGCGCATCGCTCTCCACCGTTGGATCTATAGATCCAACGGTCAGAAGACCGCCGTCAACCTCCAGAACCTCCTCTTCCCCACGTTCACAACTTCGCACACGACTTCCCCCTTCCTAATTTTCCCATCATCTCCGATCGCCTCGCACTTCTCCAACCGCCTCACGATCCTCTCCACTCACCCACGATCCTCGCCAGCGACTAAGTGACCCTTGTCGTCCTCCCAGTCGTGCCATCACCAGCTCCGCCACTCGCCCCTTCAAATACGCCACTCCCTCCTCCGTTCGCCCCTGTCCGCCTTTACGTAGGGGCATGGCCCAGCCCTCCTCCGTCTCCCTGTGACAGGGGGAGGCGGAGGATCGAGCAAAGACGACCACTGCCCCTGGTGCGACCCTCCGCCGTTCATGGCGGAGCTGCGGCACGCTCGCGTCCGCTCGGGCTATCCCTAGTGGCTGCAGGGATCCAGCGAAGACCAGGGCTCCTCCTCGGAGCTCGCGCACAAGCCTCCGCGCCGCCCGACCTCAGGTAAGACCTCCGATCTCCCTTTGCATTTTTTTCTTATTTCGCTTAATTAATTTGGCCTTTTTCTTTGTCTCCGACCCCCGTTAATCACTTCCCGAGCTCCGCCGCACTTCCATCTTTCACGCGCCTACCCCCAACCACCTTCTTTCTTTGTCGCAACCCCAGACGACCTCAACCCATCTCCTCCGCCATCTCGCAGTGGATGAGCTTCGAGCTCCCGTCTTCTTCGCCCAATCGAGCTCCCACTCCATTCACGACACGTTCTATGCTTCGGCTAGGTATTCCTAACAGTGCACGTCATTAAAGATTCAATGATCATACTATCATCGGAGCTCTCCTTCATCAGCTCTGACTTCGACATACGGGCTCCAATGGGTCACGCCAGGAGGTCCATCACCTCGCCCGAGCTCCCAGCTTCATCGACAGACCTTCTGGAGCCTCGGGCGAGCTCCACTGTGCCAAGGATGGAGCGGCGGAGCTGGAGCTCCTTCACCGGAGCTCAGTTCCCGCCGCCAGCTGAAGGAAGAAGATGGAGGAGCAGTGGCCGTTGGATGCACCTCACCGGTGTTCATCCAACGATCACAATTCAACCACGTCGCCCGCAGAAAGCCACATCTAGATGCCATCGGATCCTTGAAGATCGGACGGTGCACACTCAGCCACGTGTCGGATCCAGAACCTCCCCGAGCCTAGCGTCCGAGCCTCCAGGATTGGGTACTCCCGAGCCTCTCGAACCTGCATCGAGCCTCGAACTGCCCGAGCCGACCCGAAGCACCGCGAACCTCTGTCGAGCCTCATTTGCCCTCCGAGCCTGGATAGCATGTGCCTGGCACGTGCTTATCTGGGAAAATTGCAGAGACGCCCTCCGAACTTCTTCAATTTGCAGATAGGTCCCTGGAGCACGTGTAGTCCACGTGCATTTGGGTATTTTGCACTTATGCCCTCGCGTGTTTTAATAATTGCAAAAATACCCCTGTGCACGTGGGTAATTTACAGGGAAGGCCTCGTACTTTTCATATTTACATTTTAGTCCCTCCCAAGGACCTATTTGTAGTTATTTTTTTTATGTTTTATTGCACTTATGCCCCTGGCTTCTTTTATGCATATCTTGAGCTACGTATATCCGATTGAGATGAATTCAGTTTCGTTTTAAAGCTGGTTTGATGATCTTTCTAATGGCATGCTTAATTGTTGTTTTGGACACAATGAATTTTTATGTATTATGCAGTAGCCTTGTGTCTATTCGAGCTTGAACTGATGCCTTGCTTAAAATTGTTCATCATATCTGCCTCTTTAATTAAACTTGAAATTAACTCTTGATTAATTTTTCTCATCATTTTTACCTAGGACATATTTTCACTGCATTACATAGCATTTATTTGTATGATAAAAATTGATAAAAAAAATGCATATTTATTTTTAATGCATTGTTGTCTCCTTGTATAATTTGACCTATAGATCTCCAATTCAACACTTAGTTAAATAAATGGAAATCCGATTAATACGAGAGAGGCTCGTGTCCCTGAGTTTGACCTTGGTATCTTACCAAGTAAAATAAATTCATGACCATCTCATTTTGATTTACATATACATATTTAAATGAGATGATCTTTTTGATGACCCGAATTGGCCCGACTGCTACGACAATTCCAAGTGTCAATTTTACACTTTTAAAGGGCCGATTTTGCAGTTCATCAAATGGCGTCGTTGCCGTTGAACGGCTCATTTCTTTTATTTTTTGGATTTTTTGTTTATTTAATTTAGTATTATTTTTATAGGTCAATTTGTCAATTCATTTTGCATCGTAAAATTTTCTTCTCTTTTGATATCTAATCCTTGTTTCTGTGGCAGGGCCCTTGTGTTCAAGGAGGCGAGAAGCCGATGCTTCCCGCTACGACGAGCCGCAGAAGCTTGCTTGGAGCAATTAGAACGAAAAAAAATGTCTTGCATTTTTTTCTTTTCATGCATAAACATGTAATAATTCGTCTTTTACAGCGGTCTTCGATCAAAGACTCGCGTGTGTAATCGAGCGATTGTGGTTGTGTGGGGATCGTCCCCACTTGAGTGTCGACCTAGGACCAGGCATGCGGCTCTTTGAGAGATTTTTATTTTTCATATTTTTATGTGCTTGATCGTAGGTAGGATACACTTTAAATGTAGACGCACATAATCTCGCCTCACTTAGCTAAAATTAATGAAAATCATTCCCGCTATAGATGCATGATTATGTGCGGCTTTTATCGACTTGCATCTTCATTGATTTTGGTTTTCAAAACGGCCCGAGTTTTTCATAGATTTATCGCCAAATCACTGCATGATTTCTCGCTTAGCCTAGATCGCGGTTTTTATCGAATACATATTTTTCTCGGCTTTCTCTTCCTAGCTTGATCACCTAGGATAAACGCAAAATGGGAATGAACGGTAGACGATGATTTCTTGATTTTGTGCTAACCATAATTCAGTGATAACCTAAAATAAAATTGGGACTGTTAATTGCAAGTCAACCAAAAATGGAGTAAAATTTAGTTTTGGGAGAGCAATACCCTCGCATACGCATTGATTTTCACTTCACATTTTTTCCCGCGTAAAAATCTAATGTTTTATCACCAATAAAACCGACAAAATAATAAACCAAACTTGGTTGGTTTCATGTGTGAGTTGGTGAAACTAATGGTTTGCTTGATTGATTGAGCCATGTTTGCTTCGATACACACCATAAAACCTTAGTCACTCCATTCATCTCCGCAGATTCAAACCGCTCACTTGTAAATCCATTCCTCTTCTTCGTTCTCCTTTGGTCCCTCCCAACACCAATTTTCATCTTTGTACTTAGGCTAATCTCAGCCTAAGTATAGGGGGACCCGAGTCCCCGTGATTTTCTCTCCTCTCCTTTCCTTGCCTTTATAATTAGGTTATTTCTAACCTAAGTATAGGGGGAGCCCCTCTTAGCTCCTGCATATTCCTATATATTTAAATGGACCTATGTACTTGTAACATCTAGTGCTATGAGGACATATCAAAGTTTAAGTATAGGGGGGTATACCGTATATACCGTATACTTACTTTAGCTATAATCTGAAAATTTTGAAAAATTAAAAACTTTTTGGCTAAAGTAATTTCCTTTGGACTAAGAGAACTCAAATGATTTCGTGGCTTTTCGATATTATGTTACGCTATTTTTATAAAAAATATTTTTGAAAATGATTTTTCCTTGTTTTGAAAGAAATTCTTTTGAAAATGTTTTGAAAACTTTTTATTGCGTGACATGGTTTCGAAAGTCTTTTCAAGGAAAGTTGAGTCTAACTTGTGTTTTAACTCTCAAATTAAAATCCATAAAAATGAGAAAAAAATGCAAAACCCTTTAGGAGCCATTAGTGACTACTAAGACCAATTAAGTAAGCCGCATTCAGTGAGGGTTCGCCCTTAGCAGATTGGATGGTTTAGAGGACATCGCGTAAGGCCCCGTCCTCAAGCAACGGGCTCCGGCATGTACTTACATCCATACTGGTTGAATTGCAGATGCTCAATTGAGTTTAGGTAGTTATAATATCTCTTGAAGTTCAAAAAAGAAATCTCTTGTTTTTGAATGAAGAAGTTGGATTAATCCTCTACACCTACACTTCCACCCAGGATCTGAATTGGTCAAGGAGACTTAGCTTTTTGAGGTCTTTGAGATTTTTAGGTTAACCAGCCTTAGCCATCAGGGTCATAGACTTAATCGTCCACATTCTCCTAGGTTTCTAGATTTGCATGCTATATTCCATGCTTAGTCTCAGACAAAAGAATATGATCAGCACATCACATGCACGACTGCGGTTTTTGAAGAGATGAGTTGATTTTTCACCTGAGGGATTGGGATGAGGAAGTCGAGTTTGGATTTGATCTAATGATGCTCGAGGATGGGATAAAATCTTTGGAGGCTTCATGAAACCTGAGTGTCAGTAATATTAGCCAGTATGAGAACTTGGTTCTTATACTAATCTCTTGAAATTGACCTAAGTGCCAAGGTGTGAAATAAATAAAAATGTTGATCAGTGTGCGCCAACTCTTGGTAAAAGCAGTGGAGCTAGCCACAAACTATACAAGTCAATGAAATTCAAATAAAAGCTCTCATTCCACAAAGTCAAATATCAAAGAGCTTCCACCAAAGGCGAGCGCTCCCAAACTTTCTAAAGTATCCACTTGGACCACCGCTATTAGGACCAGGAGTCGGGATTGCACCAAAAAAGGGCTCTGCATCGTAAATGCTACAAGTCTGGGTGTCGAAGGTACGATAGGTACTCAAAAGAGACACACCCCGGTGTACTCCCAGGAAAACAAGTGCAGACGGCTCCAACTTCTTTTGACGGACGCACTGATCAACACCAAAAAAAATGTGTTGCGTAAAAGGCACTAGACAGGATCCTTGTTCCAATGAGAGGGAGAGAAGAAATGACACAAACCCATATCCTCCATTACTGGCCTGTCATCTACATTTTCTAAGTCCGACAACTAAAGAGACGGCGGACTGAATGCAAGATTTGATTTATTCCTTAGTGTTGAAGATTGGGACCTTAAGAGATTTTCTCGGACCAAGACTTTGGGTGACGAATTGACTCTACTCTCATAATCGCAGTCAACACTAAACCTTCATATCCTTTAGATTATATGTACATCAGAGATAGTCTGGAGAAGTAGAGGAATTGGATGCCTCTTGATTAAGGCTGGGTTGAACTCTAGAATTTTGGATCTCTAAAGTCGAGTCAACTTGATCAGATTGGATCCTGTATTCACATGCACAAGGGGGTTAATCCAACTTAGTCATTCTTTTTGATGCTCGAGGACGAGCATTGTTTAAGTATAAGGGGTGATGAAACCCGATTTCATCATCATAATTTCTCTTTATTAACCCCCTTGCTTAAAAATGTGTCAATAAAACCCATTTAATGTCCTGTAATTAACAGAGTCTCTAATAAATTAAAAACTACAAAAAAATGATAAAATTAAAATCTGTGGTATTTTTAGCCTTAAAAATACCCTCCAAAATATTTCGGGTCTTTGTTTGATCTCATCTCCAATTTTGGTCAACATGAAACTTGTAGATCTCATTATGATCTACAACTTTCATGTTTTGCGTTTCTCAAATTCGGCCAAATTAACCCTCAAAAATCAAAAATACCCTCTGAATAATCTGATTGGGCCACGTGGAGCATTCTGGGGGCGCCACGTGGCCTGTCTCTCTTGTCTCATCCGCCACCACCCCTGGCCGTTGGATCTCGCTTTGAATCCAACGGCTCTGATGTGTCCACATCTTCTTAATCTTCCTAGCCATCAGATCTTCCCCGCCTTCAATCCGCACTGCTCGTTCGCGCCTTAAGCTGAGCGCGCCACGTGGCGCATCATAGACCGCTTGATAGCACCCCATATCTCCCATCACAGCCGCTATCTCCGCACCAACTTTCAACCGCTCGATCAAACCTTAGCTACTCATCTAAACCCTCCGTTAGCGCTCTCACCACCGGACGCCATGTGGCACGATCTGAACCCTCCGTTGTTTCTCATCACAGCCGTTTCCTTCACCTATGTCATGAACCGTTAGATCATATTTCTAATCTCATCACCGCCCTCCGTTCGCGCCACTCCCACATCATGACACGTGGATGATCTGCAGCCCTCCGATCGCTCCGCCCCCGATCTAATCCACACCGCTCCTTTGCGCATCGCTCTCCACCGTTGGATCTCCAGATCCAACGGTCAGAAGACTGTCGTCAACCTCCAGAACCTCCTCTTCCCCACGTTCACAACTTCGCACACGACTTCCCCCTTCCTATTTTTCCCATCATCTCCGACCGCCTCGCACTTCTCCAACCGCCTCATGATCCTCTCCACTCACCCACGATCCTCGCCAGCGACTAAGTGACCCCCGTCGTCCTCCCAGTCGCCCCACATCTGCCTCGAAACCCACGACTACCATCACCAGCTCCGCCACTCGCCCCTTCAAATATGCCACTCCCTCCTCCGTTCGCCCCTGTCCGCCTTTACGTAGGGGCATGGCCCAGCCCTCCTCTGTCTCCCTATGACAGGGGGAGGCGGAGGATCGAGCAAAGACGACCACTGCCCCTGGTGCGACCCTCCGCCGTTCATGGCGGAGCTGCGGCGCGCTCGTGTCTGCTCGAGCTGTCCCTAGTGGCTGCAGGGATCCAGCGAAGACCAGGGCTCCTCCTCGGAGCTTGCGCACAAGCCTCCGCGCCGCCCGACCTCAAGTAAGACCTCCAATCTCCCTTTGCATTTTTTCTTATTTCTCTTAATTAATTAGGCCTTTTCCTTTGTCTCCGACCCCCGTTAATCACTTCCCGAGCTCCGCCGCACTTCCATCTTTCACGCGCCTACCCCCGACCACCTTCTTTCGCTGTCGCAGCCCCAGACGACCTCAACCCATCTCCTCCGCCATCTCGCGGCAGAGGAGCTTCGAGCTCCCGTCTTATTTGCCCAATCGAGCTCCTACTCCATTTACGACACGTTCTATGCTTCGGCTAGGTATTCCTAACAGTGCAGGTCATTAAAGATTCAATGATCGGACTATCATCGGAGCTCTCCTTCATCAGCTCCGACTTCGACATACGGGCTCCGATGGGTCACGCCAGGAGGTCCATCACCTCGCCCGAGCTCCCAGCTTCATCGACAGACCTTCAGGAGCCTCGGGCGAGCTCCAATGTGCCAAGGATGGAGCGGAGGAACTGGAGCTCCTTCATCGGAGCTCAGTTCCCGCTGCCAGCTGAAGGAAGAAGATGGAGGAGCAGTGACCGTTGGATGCACCTCACCGGTGTTCATCCAACGGTCACAATTCAACCACGTCACCCGCAAAAAGCCACGTCCAGATGCCGTCGGATCCTTGAAGATCGGACGGTGCACACTCAGCCACGTGTCGGATCCAGAACCTCCCCGAGCCTAGCGTCCGAGCCTCCAGGGTTGGGAACTCCCGAGCCTCTCGAACCTGCATCGAGCCTCGAACTGCCCGAGCCGACCCGAAGCACCGCGAACCTCTGCCGAGCCTCATTTGCCCTTCGAGCCTGGATAGCATGTGCCTGGCACGTGCTTATCTAGGAAAATTGTAGAGACGCCCTCCGAACTTCTTCAATTTGCAGATAGGTCCCTGGAGCACGTGTAGTCTGATGAATCTGTGATTCATCACTCTAAAAGTTGAAAATAGAGTCTTGTTCCCGAGTAAATAGATGCATATTTCCCTTTTTATTGTAAAATTAGCATTCATGCATGCAAGGATAACATCTGCATTTTAGCATTCATACTTGCATTAAATAAGAAGCCAATTTCACTTGTAAATATCCACCTGTATATTAGATAAAATACCTTATTTGTATATATTTTATACTAACTCCAAATCCAATAAAATGAACTCTATAGTGTATACATTACTAACACTAATTAAAGAAAAATATCTAAAAAATATTAACTTGTAAAATTACCCAATAAAATCCCAAACCCAATTGGAGACCTTAGACCTTACAATTCACATATCTCTCTCATACAACCTCCGAATTAGGTCTACTCACTTTTAAAGTAATATACATTCAGAGACCTTCGAAACAAGACCAATTTCATTAAAATCGGAGCTCGTATGCAAAACTTGGGTTTTGAGCCCCTTTTGTACATTGTACAAAATGACCGTTTTACCCCTGTATTTTACCATTTTATTTTCTTAATTATTAAAAATCCAAAAAAATTAGATTAAGTTGTAAATATTCTTCTCATATTTTCTTTATTTTTATTTGGATTTTTCTCTTATTGAAAAATGACAAAAAAATTGCAAAAGATAAAATGCGGTATTTTATACCTATAAGGTACCGCCAAAAATATGCTTTTGTACAGATGATCTCGTTTGATTTTCGACCCTTCACGAAAGTTGTAGATTTCATCGAGACGAGCAACGAGCAACTTTCGTGTTGACGACTTTTTGATTTAAGTCCTTTTATTATGTCTTTTTGATTTTTCTTTCCCTTTAATTTTGGTTTTTTCTGAGAGCGACACGTGGTGGCTCCGGAAGCCGCCATGTGTCATCCCTTGATTTTTGGCTATTAATTAAATAAATGCCACATGGCCGCATCCTAGCGCGCCAAGTGGCATCCTCTCTCTCCTCTCTACCCATTCCTTTCCACTCTCCCTTAACTTAAGGGAGAGGTTTCTTTCGACACCTTCCATCCCACCCCATCTCCTCCACTTTCTCCATCTCCTCCACTCTCTCCATGGCCTCTCCAACCTCCACCTCCTCCTCTTTATAATCTCCTCTACTCCCACATTCACCCCCATCCGCCACTCTAGAAAGGTTCCTCGAGCTCCAAGCTACCTATTGGTGACAGCAATTGGTGGAGTTGTCGAGCGAAGACAGAGATCCAACTCCGGCGAGATCCACGGCCGCCACCGCCGTGCTGCAGCCTCCCTCGAGCAGCTGCCCGAGCTCGGGACCCTACCGATCCCTTCGCGAAGTCGTGTCCAGTCTGCCAGAGAATGGGAGGAACTGTCGGTTCCAAGGATGAGATGCCAATGCAGCCGGTCATCATTTGTGATGACTTTGACGCCTGGGGCATCGATTTCATGGGCCCATTTCCTGGCAGCCACGGGTTCGAATATATCCTCCTTGCGGTAGATTATCTATCCAGATGGGTGGAGGCTATCCCGACCCGAGCCGCAGACAGCATGACTGTCTGTAAATTCATCAGAGAGAACACAATCTCTAGGTTCGGGATCCCCAAGATGATGATATCAGACGGGGGTAGCCACTTTGTGAATCGGGAGGTGAAGAAACTCCTGAAGGACTACGGCATCGAACACCGTGTCGCGAGTCCTTACCACCCACAAACCAATGGTATGGCTGAGGTGTCGAATAGGGAGGTGAAAACCATATTGCAAAAGCTTGTCCGCCCGGACAGGAAGGACTGGTCTCAGATCTTGGATCAAGTCCTCTGGGCGTATAGGACGGCTTACAAAACACCGTTAGGCACCTCCCCATTCCGAATGGTATTCGGAAAGCCGTGCCATTTGCCCGCAGAGTTAGTGCACAAATCAGAATGGGCAATAAATAAGGTCAACTGGAACACATACCTGGGTCAGAAACAGAGAGACATGGATCTGAATGAGCTTGTGGAAGTCAGAAACCGAGCATACGACTACAGTTTGGTGTACAAGGACAAGGTGAAGCGTTGGCATGATAGATATATCAGACGAAAGACCTTTGTTCCTGGACAAAAGGTATGGTTGTTCAATGCTAGGCTGAAGATTTTCCAAGGCAAGTTGAAGTCTAAGTGGACGGGACCATTTGTCGTCCGTACGGTGCATGATAGTGGATGTGTCGAGATCTCAGATCTCGCAGATGACGCACCGACATTCCTAGTGAATGGACAGCTGTTGAAACACTTCGTCGAATCCAATGAGCAGTTAGTCCATGTCGAGGAGATTGTATTCATGCGCGAGACAGATACAGCAGATTCACATCAAGCCGCGTATGAGACATTGCAGCAGTGAACTCCAGCCATCCGCAGCATCTCGAAAGATTCAGACCGACTCATCTGTATATATCATCATTCTTGTACAACCTACCCTTTCTCCCGCGACTTTAGTAACCCATCTCCGCCTCATCAGATCACTATCTTGGACTATACTTAGGATAACCAGATCCTATGTATAGGGGGAAGGGTCACCTAAGTCGGTTCACTGTACATTCTCCAGATCACATTGGTCCTCATACTCATTTCCTACCTATACTTAGGCTGACCTAAGCCTAAATATAGGAGGGACCGATGCCCGCATTGTATACTCATCCATTTCCCCTTTTAACCTCGTCCGCCCCATTTTTGATCTTCTTCTACACTTAGGCTGCCAGAGCCTAAGTATAGGGGGGCGAGACGACTTCTATATTTTTGTTATTTTAGCTCTCCTACGCTTAGCCCAAGCTATGTCTTTTTAGTCGCTTTCGTGCTCTGAGGACATAGCACACGCTAAGTATAGGGGGGCGTGTATATATTACATATATACTTACCCATAGCTCGTACTTTCACGTATTTTCGCGTATTTTTGTATATATTTTGCAATAATTGTGGGTGGGTAAAAATCGAAAAAAAAACTTTTTGTATACTTGTATAATACTTGTAAACCTTTTGTAAAAATTAAAAAAAAAATTTGTATACTTGTATAATATGTACTATATGTGTATAAAAAGTTATAAAATTCTTGTAAAACATACCTTTGTAAAATTTGTTGTAAAATAGGATGTATACCAAAAAAAATCGTGTATACTATGTACAAATTGTATCAACTAAAAATTGTTGTAAATAATAAAAAATTGTTGTATACCAAAAAAAATAATAAAACAAAAAGGCTTCTTATTTACTCTTGCATATTATCCTGCATTTTCAAAAAAAAAAAAGAGTCTTGCATTTTCATAGCATGACATCTCATCTCATTTGCATATCTTTGCATATGCAAAGTGAAAAGCTAGTGGGTTCTGGACCAAGTTATGAATGGATATTGAGGATGGACTTGATTTGACCTTAATCCACCTAATTTCAGAGGAACCTTATAGGAACTGGAGTTAAGATTTCTCAGGTCAAGTGACTTAATTCTTTGAGTCCGCAAGTCTATGTTTACATGTCATCTTGATTAGTCTAAGTAGAATATCTCGTGCATACGCAGGATTCTTTTAGATAATGACCTAACTTGGACAAGCACTATGCACGTAGCTCTTCATTGATGAGATGGTAAGGAGGTAGAATCCTTTATCTTGGAGTAGCGCACGGGTGGAAACATCCGTCCTCCTCTAGGGAGGGTAGTGCATCTCAACCTAGTCTGGTGGTGTTGACGTCTAAGGACGGGATGTTGTGGGTTGCAATAATGCTTCAAAAGAGGGATAGTCTACTGGCTCAAGAGGAAAAACTCCTGATGTACATGCTGCACCTTGTATATAGTTCAAAAAAAAAAGAAAAAAAAAGAAAAAAATGCAAGAAAGAACTCCAAAAAAATCAGACAGGTCCAAGAAAAAAATAATACCTGTCGGAGTATGTATATTAGCAAAGAAAATGCAGCTGGATGACTTGGCTACACTGGTCAGGCATCCCGGGATAGGTAGCTACACTGGCTACCATCCATTCTTTTCTCTACCTCCTCCTCTTGAGTTGGTCGCACTTGAACTTAGAAGGGAATACCCCGCTCCTCTAGGAAAGAGTTACTTGACCGGGTTATTGAGTTACCTTGTTAGAGGAGGCTGGTTCCGAGTCATTTCTGATGTGGAGAGCTATATTTCACTTACACAGTACAAGTAAGAATCATAGTCATCAGAAATTTGCGTCTGAGGATTTGTTCTGACCTGACTATTGAGGCGTCTTGAATAGAAGACTTGTGGAACTTGAAGTCTGTTAGGTCTTAAGTTCAGGTCCCAATAAGGTTCCGCCACACAATTAATCCAAAGGTCGAGTCAAGCTTCATTTTCAACTTTTATTCATGACCTTGGTATGGAACCCAATCTCATTTCACTCTTGCATTTCATTTTAGTTGCTCGGGGACGAGCAAGGTTTAAGTATAGGGGGTTGATGAATCTGTGATTCATCACTCTAAAAGTTGAAAATAGAGTCTTGTTCCCGAGTAAATAGATGCATATTTCCCTTTTTATTGTAAAATTAGCATTCATGCATGCAAGGATAACATCTGCATTTTAGCATTCATACTTGCATTAAATAAGAAGCCAATTTCACTTGTAAATATCCACCTGTATATTAGATAAAATACCTTATTTGTATATATTTTATACTAACTCCAAATCCAATAAAACCAACTCTATAGTGTATACATTACTAACACTAATTAAAGAAAAATATCTAAAAAATATTAACTTGTAAAATTACCCAATAAAATCCCAAACCCAATTGGAGACCTTAGACCTTACAATTCACATATCTCTCTCATACAACCTCCGAATTAGGTCTACTCACTTTTAAAGTAATATACATTCAGAGACCTTCGAAACAAGACCAATTTCATTAAAATCGGAGCTCGTATGCAAAACTTGGGTTTTGAGCCCCTTTTGTACATTGTACATAATGACCGTTTTACCCCTGTATTTTACCATTTTATTTTCTTAATTATTAAAAATCCAAAAAAATTAGATTAAGTTGTAAATATTCTTCTCATATTTTCTTTATTTTTATTTGGATTTTTCTCTTATTGAAAAATGACAAAAAAATTGCAAAAGATAAAATGCGGTATTTTATACCTATAAGGTACCGCCAAAAATATGCTTTTGTACAGATGATCTCGTTTGATTTTCGACCCTTCACAAAAGTTGTAGATCTCATCGAGACGAGCAACTTTCGTGTTGACGACTTTTTGATTTAAATCCTTTTATTATGTCTTTTTGATTTTTCTTTCCCTTTAATTTTGGTTTTTTCTGAGAGCGACACGTGGTGGCTCCGGAAGCCGCCATGTGTCATCCCTTGATTTTTGGCTATTAATTAAATAAATGCCACATGGCCGCATCCTAGCGCGCCAAGTGGCATCCTCTCTCTCCTCTCTACCCATTCCTTTCCACTCTCCCTTAACTTAAGGGAGAGGTTTCTTTCGACACCTTCCATCCCACCCCATCTCCTCCACTTTCTCCATCTCCTCCACTCTCTCCATGGCCTCTCCAACCTCCACCTCCTCCTCTTTATAATCTCCTCTACTCCCACATTCACCCCCATCCGCCATCTTCATAGTGAGGGAGAGGAGAGCTCCATTTCTTCTTTGGTGACAGCAAGGGAGAGAGTGCCAACGGTGAGCGACGACCCTGCTCCTCTAGGCGAGATCCGGTGGCCCTCCGTCCACCGCCGCAGCCGCAAACCGCCGCTGCCCGAGCTCCGCTTGCCGCGCGTCGAGCGACGACCTGAGAAGCTTTGCTTCTCCCTTCCCAGGCACCATTCCACATCCAGGTAATTTTCTTCCTCTCTTCTTCTTCCTCATCCCTTTCTCTCTCTTAATTTCATCATCGTTCATTCATCCAATCGCAAAACCGAACGCACTTCAACGGATAAATCACACGTTGCGATCGCAACGGTGATTTTTAATTAATTTTTCGACGAAATTTCATCAATCGATTAATGGTTTATTTACATCCTGTTAAACAAATGCATGAACAACATGGGATTTTCTGAATCCCCTCTGCCCTCCCCGATATCTTCTTCTTCCTTCCTTTCACCATAGCCGAGCCAAGCTCGAGCTCCCTCCTTCATTTGCGGGTATCACCATCAACCAAGCTCGACGCCAGCCACTCCTCCTTCGCCACACGCTCAACCCCGCGCGAGCTCCCCTCGACAGCCGTCAACACAGGGGGTGTAACCCATCTTCACGGTGGCCTGCTGCCACGTCACTCTCCTCCACTGCGGGCCGCGCCACCCAGAAGTGGCCACCGTCCTCCAGCGACCCCCTTACTCATCTGGTCGTTGCCGTCCTCCTACAGCCACCAGGCCGCAACCATCCTCCAGCGCCATTGCCGCCCTCCTCTGCAACCTCAACGCGTGCTCAGCCGCACGGCCACATGCCAAGCCCTCGGCCACACCCCTTGACGCCGCCAAACCCGCGCGCGCCCAGCACCACGCGCAGCCCTCCATTGCCACAGCGCAGCCGCGCGCTCACAGCAGTCGCGGGCACAGCCTTACGGCCGCCGCGCGTGGCAGCGCGCCTACCCGCCTGCCTTCCAGGTCGCGTGCGGCCGGCCACACTCCAGCCGTCGTCAGCCACCCCCGGCACCTCGCGCACGGCCACGGCAGCTCCAGCTTCCCCGCAGGTGGACTCCCTCCGTCCGTGAACATCCCCTGTTTGAAGGCAAGAAGCAGAGGAAGAAGTATCGGAGAATAAACAATTGGGAATTTGCAAAGGGGACACTTGCACCCCTTTGCAAGTTCTTAAAAAAAAATTCAAGTTTCCATTATTGCATGTAAGTCCCTGTGCTTCATTTGAGCTTCTTTTTGATTTTCTGTATTGCATTTACACCCTTGCATTTGCACGTTTATTTTGTTATCATTCTGTCATCAATTTTTAATTCTGAAAGTTACATTGTGTAGCATAACTTTTGTTCTACCTTTTTAGCACTTAGTTGTATTTTTCTGATTTGCAGAGTATTTATTGAAATTAATTTGGTGGAAAATTGCAATAATTTGCCCAATTTGATTGTTTAATTTACTGCGCATTCTCTGCTTGTCGAAAAATCTCTGAAAAATCATCTTTGGTAGATCTAAGTTTATGCTACAACATATCCAAAATTCACATCATTTGTACGTGTAGTTTGTCATAGAAAAATTATTTAGTGAAAACCTTAATCGAATTTTAATTAATCAACCATGAAGTATTTTAACGAAATTTAAGTTGATTTGGATAGCTCTCAATTAGACCTATTTGGATTAATTTTATTTCTGAAAATTATAATCGTTTGATAATTATTAAAATCAGTTTAGTCATTTTCACTAAAGTCTGCATATTTTATTATCCGTGCATCAGAAAATTCTAAAAAAATTAGGTTAGCTGAATCTCATTCCATTTCATAATCTGACCAAGTTTCATAATTTTTGGACTTAATTTGATATCTTAAATTGATTTAATCTCAACTTGGCTGGATTTTTGCATGTGCCTGCACAGAAAGTAGAAAAAGAACAAAAAATTACTCCTCGAAAATCAACACTTGAATAATTGCTTAAATTCACCTAAGGAGACAGATGCCTCCCTGAGATCGACCTTGGACTTCCACCAAGTAAAAAAAATTGCCGCTTAAAATTAACTTCACATTAATCGTTAAGTGGTTTTTGATTAACCCCTCGTATCCGACTACAACGAGACATATTAAGTGATTTGGACATTAATCTGCCTGAATTAACATAGGGTACCTGAACGGTTATCATAGTCCACGTGCATTTGGGTATTTTGCACTTATGCCCTCGCGTGTTTTAATAATTGCTAAAATACCCCTGTGCGTGTGGGTAATTTATAGGGAAGTCCTAGTACTTTTCATATTTACATTTTAGTCCCTCCCAGAGACCTATTTGTAGTTATCTTTTTATGTTTTATTGCACTTATGCCCCCGGCTTCTTTTTTGCATATCTTGAGCTACGTATATCCGATTGAGATGATTTCAGTTTCGTTTTAAAGCTGGTTTGATGATCTTTCTAATGGCATGCTTAATTGTTGTTTTAAACACAATGAATTTTTATGTATTATGCAGTAGCCTTGTGTCTATTCGAGCTTGAACTGATGCCTTGCTTAAATATATTCATCATATCTGCCTCTTTAATTAAACTTGAAATTAACTCTTGATTAATTTTGCTCATCATTTTTACCTAGGGCATATTTTCAATGCATTACATAGCATTTATTTGCATGATAAAAATTGGTAAAAAAATGCATATTTATTTTTAATGCATTGTTGTCTCCTTGTATAATTTGACCTATAGATCTCCAATTCAACACTTAGTTAAATAAATGGAAATCCGATTAATACGAGAGAGGCTCGTGTCCCTGAGTTCGACCTTGGTATCTTACCAAGTAAAATAAATTCATGCCCATCTCATTTTGATTTGCATATACATATTTAAATGAGATGATCTTTTTGATGACCCGAATTGGCCCGACTGCTACGACAATTCCAAGTGTTAATTTTACACTTTTAAAGGGCCGATTTTGCGGTTCATCCACGTGGCCCAATCAGATTATTCAGAGGGTATTTTTGATTTTTGAGGGTTAATTTGGCCGAATTTGAGAAAACTCAAAACATGAAAGTTGTAGATCTTGATGAGATCTACAAGTTTCATGTTGACCAAAACTGGAGATGAGATCAAACAAAGACCCGAAATATTTTGGAGGATATTTTTAAGGCTAAAAATACCACAGATTTTAATTTTGTCATTTTTTGTGGTTTTTAATTTATTAGAGACTTTGTTAATTACAGGACATTAACTGGGTTTTATTGACACATTTTTAAGCAAGGGGGTTAATAAAGAGAAATTATGATGATGAAATCGGGTTTCATCACTCACCACCTCATCAACGAAGAGCTACGTGCATTGTGCTTGTCCAAGTTAGGTCATTATCTAAAAGAATCATGCGAGTGCACGAGATATTCTACTTAGACTAATCAAGATGACATGTGAACATAGACTTGCGGACTCAAAGAATTAATTCCTTTGACCTGTGAAATCTTAACTCCAGTTCCTATAAGGTTCCTCTTAAATTAGGTGGATTAAGGTGAAATCAAGTCCTTCCTCAACATCTACTCATAACTTGGTTCAGAACCCACTAGCTTTTCACCTTGTGCATACAAGATATGCATATGAGATGCAGATGACATGCTATGTAGATGAATGAAATGCAAGACTCTTTTTTTTCAGACGCAGAGATGATGTGCAAGAGTAAAGTAAGAAGGCTTTAGATTTTTCTAAAAGAATTTGGTATACCTCCTATGTTACAACAATTTACAAGAGTTTATAAGTATTATACAAATTATACAAGTGTTATACAAAATACAAGTATAAATTTTTTTTAATTTTTACTCACATGTCATTATTGCAAAATATATACAAAAAGTACGCGAAAATACACAAAAGTACAAGCTATGGGTAAAGTATATATGTAATATATACACGCCCCCTATACTTAGCGTGTGCTATGTCCTCAAAGCATGAAAAGCGAGGAAAAAGACATAGCTCGTGCTAAGCGTAGGAGAGCTAAAAAACAAAATTGTATAGAAGTCGCTTCACCCCCCTATATTTAGGCTCTGGCAGCCTAAGTGTAGAAGAAGATAAAAAATGGGGCGGGTGAGGTTAAGATGGGAAATGGAGGAGTATATACACGGCGGGCATCGGTCCCCCCTATACTTAGGCTCTGGTCAGCCTAAGTATAAGATATGAGTGAGTGTGAGAACCGATGAGACCTAGAGATGTACATAGAATGATGAAGAGACTCGGGTCACTCTCCCCCTATACTTAGGATCTGATCATCCTGAGTATAGCCATAAAATGAAATGATATGGAGCCGGGCAAGTGATTTGAATCACTGGGGAGGGAGGGAAAGAAAATATATATAAGGAGGATTGAGAATATACATGGATCAAGAAGGTTTGTGACAAACCTTCTTGCGGGAGCGAGGAGGTGGGTAATATACAAGTGTGTTGCTGTCGGAATCGTCCTTAGATGAATAGTAGTACGGTGAAGGGATCATCTAACGCGGGTCGACACACTGCTGCTTGCTTAGATATGGCTTAAGAACGGCCGAACTGAGCTCATTCATATAAATAACCTTATCCGGACCCGATGAGGATTCCTCAGAAAATTCCTTCTCCGGTATGTTGAAGGAAACTTTCATAGTCGGTTTTTAGAACTTGAATCATTAAGAGGGAGATGAGAGCGACACGCCTTGAGAGGTTCGGGGGAACACCTCGAAGAATCAATTCTCGACTTCCTCTCACTAGATAGACGACTAGAAGAAGGAGAAATCGTGTTTTTATGTAGATTCAATTTAGTCTTGGTTGTTTCCTTTGACGGTCTGGGATGTGGTGTGGTGCTGACCATGGGTTCCTCATCAGATGAGTCACCATATCGATTAGAGGATTCTTGAAGGGTCAATACGCATCTCGAGAAGGTGCTAGTGATCTCAGTTGGCTTGGCATTATTGGGCTCTTATGTCGGATCATCAAAATGGTCAAGGCAATCAACAAAGGTTGTGTCCGACTCAATGTTAGCTTCTGGTCATGAGTCCTCCTTATAAGCTATCACGGTGGTGGTGCAAGCAGTTGATGAAGTGACGGTGTGGGGAGTCTCAGAACCAATGGTCGTCCGGACAGTCGGTCTCTCAGGTGTAGCAGAGAGGTAGGACTGATCTACCTCTTGACGGTCATGACTGTCAGTGGATGTGCGGGTCACCTTGGAGTAAAGTGTATCATAGAGTGGGTGAGGTCGAAGCGCTCCCAATGCTGAAAAATCGATCTCCCGAGTCTCGCAATCTATAGTCGCCTTAGCCAAGGCTAAGAACAGCTTCACGAGAATAATCAGAGACTGGGTAAACTCTCCTCGATGCTCAATGTTAATGATCATGAAGTCCACCTGGAGTAGAGCACCTTGAAAAGTAATGATGACTGAAATGTTTCCTCTCGACCGTTTGATAGATCAATCAACCAGTTGAACGATCTCTCTTGACTTTCTGATTGGCCTGAGTTTGAGCTTGTCAAACACAGATGTCGGGAGGATATTTATCGGGGAGTCATCATCGATTCTTGCATGGGTGAAGATAGTGACTTTGATTTCACATTCAACTCGGGGCAATCGCTTCACTCTGCGGCTCTTGGTCTTTCTCCCCATCACCAAGGAGGTGACCATAGATACTATGTGTCTTTCAGTCCTTGTCCTCTTATTGCTCGACCTCTTTGACATCAATTTACTCCTCACAAATCGTTTGAGGTCGGGAACGTGATCTATGGCCTTTATTAAGGGAAGATTAAAAATCAATTCTTCATCGAGTGCTTCCCTTAGGGTAGGATCTATTTTTTTAAGTCATTTTCATTTTCATTTTTTATTTGATTTTTTGGGTTTTCATTTTTTTGGTGCTTTGGATGGATGACTGATCAGACTCTGGATTGGAAGGCAGGGGGTTAGTAGAAGAGGGAGATAGAGTGGACTCCAGTTGTACATGATGTGTGGGTTCCCCTAATGTTTGATCTGTTTTCATCCTCCAAACTACTCATGTCCTTTTCCACTTTCATTCCCAAGCTGGCAGAAATTGAGTTCAATATTTCCATGACATCTCTCAACTCGTTACCACATGATTCATTTTTCTTAATAAGTCTAGAGATGTCATCCTCCACAAAATTCCCATGACAAATCATGACAGAGTTCTACTCAAGTGGAGGATACTGCTGAGATATTGGGGTCTCATACTCAACATACCTAGACTCTGACATGTAATGATGGGTCGAGTATAGACCATCTAGATGTCAAATATTTGCCGGAGCCTCATATGGTGAAACGGGGACTGATAAGTCTCGCTCATGAGTCCAATCTTGTGAATGTATATGCTCTTCGAATGGAGGCTGGTTAATGGAGGCTTGATCACTAAAGTCAATCAAGTCTGGGAAATCAGGATGTGTGGGCCTCTCCATTCGGGTGGTTTGATCGACCATGTTATGCCCTAAGGTCAAGTCGGGATGCGTATATGTAAATTGTTGTATGGTCCCTACTTGAGGTGAGAATGAAGTATGTGGGGGCATATAGTTTTGCCAATCATCTATCTCAATAGTGGCTTTATCTTCATTCGATTCTTTGATTCCTACAAGCTCTCGAGAATACGGACAGTCAGCCCAAGATGGAAGTGGATTCGGAGTGTTGGAATATGGAGTAGGTGAGAGATGCAAAGAAGTAGAGAAGTCAGTCGAAGTTCTGACTTCATAATCGGGTTGAGGTGGAGCCGATCACAGGTAAGGATCTCCTGGGGATGGTGGAGGATACATGGAAGAATGAAAAGGTGAAGATGAATGGTATGTGGTCGAGAAGGATTGATCAGAGGTCACAGGGTATGGGGACCAATATCCCGACATCTTTAAAGAGAAAAGGATGATTGTAAGCAGATGGAGGTAGAAAATGTGCAATTACACATGATAACACACACAGACAGACTCAAAGAGAAATGCAAGAGTAAACCCCGAGTTCACACTAAACATCGTGAAGGACCCAAAACTGAGTCTGATTAATCTGGTTGAATTTATGTGTGAGTTTATCAGACAAGATAGCAAAGATTACGCGGCCTATAGGGAAGTCGGTTCAAAGCCGGATGCGTCTTCCCTGTTTAACATGTCGCCTAATATACCGCTGGTCCTTCCTTTCTTTACTCCTATCCCAAGTTGATGGATTCAAAGACCTGCCCCTATCTACCTGCAAGCAGGCGGAGGCTGACGAGGCTGGAACTTCACCCCCGGGGGGTTACTGGCAACTTGTCGTGAAGTATCCCAATTTTGCCCCTATCTACCTAAGACAGGAGGAGGCTACTTGGTACTAGTCAGTGAACCTTAATAAATTCAATTTTTAATATTTGCTAGGATTAGTCTTTTTTTAACGTGATATGGAAGGCGAGGATTTGGGTTCTGCCTTAAGGTGTTCACACACATTCAAGTACCCTCACTCAGCCTGAAAACAAGGTCGGGGATTAGTCTCCCGCAAATAGATTTTCCACTTTTATTTATTTTTCGGTCAATAATGTTAGCAGTCCCGGTTTTAAGTTAAGTTATCACTTGTTAGTCCAACCACACAGCACGCCTTGTCCAGTCCCAATTTCCATTTAAATTAAGTTAGAAAAACAGAGGGGGAAATCGAGAAAAGTTGATGCACGAAAAACAATGATGTGTATGCTGAGTGTAGAGTACTTACAGTGATCCATTCGCTTTTATGCAGGATGCAAAATAGAATTAAGATCTTTTACACTATATGCAAATGCAGGCGACAAAAATCTACCCCTAGACCAGCAGTTCTATTAGCGAGTGAAGCACAAGTTATTTTTACTAGATCTGTGGTCTAAGTGCATCTTTTAAGTGTATTGTGTGGTCCTAAAAATTTACGAGCACAAGCAAATCCTAGAGTGGCTCGAGGAGCAGCTAGTGCAAGCCTAATTTACAATTCAATCAACACAACACACGGGGACACAATTCCACTATGTTTACACATGCGAGAACCCAAACGGGAATCGATGGAAATAATGCAAAAATCAAGAAAAATAAAAATAAAGTTCAAGTCCACTCAAATCACTCAAAGAATTAAAATGCAGATTCCTCAAAGCGTCTTCGACTCCTCGCGTTCCTCGCACAGAAATAATTTGAGGTCAGATAAAGAATGACTCGAAAAATACAAAAATTAAAGGACAGAAAATATTCACAAGAAAATCGGAGGTCAGACTAACCGGGGATAGAAAATCAAATACTCAGAAACTACTACAAATTAACCTAAGCCATGCCTCCCCGGCAACGGCACCATTTTGAAATATCTCCCACCACCCTTGTTAATTCGAGCAAATTAATGATCAAATTAATTAATAATGTTCGTTGAAGTCGGATAATGAGAGCAGATCAAAAATCACTTTTAATTAAAGCAAGTTAATCTCAAGCAGCAAATTTTTTACTTGGGCAAACCTAAGGTCGAACTCAGGGAGGCAGTTGTCTCCTTAGGTAATTTTTTAGCGAAGTCCAAGGTTTCATTTTTAGGGAATAATGTTTTTGGTCTTTTTCGGTTTTTTATGCAAGACACATGCAAAATCTAGCCAGTTTACAAGTTAATTCAGAAAGATGGTCAAAACAAGTCCAAAAAGTATGAAACTTGGCCAGATGATGAAATAGGATGAAATTAGGCTACACTAATTTTTTTGGAATTTTCTGACTCTAAATAAATTTACTATGAATTAAAAGTTAATGCAAGGTGATTTTGACTAAATTAATTTTAATTAATATCAAATCATAATATTTTTGGGAATAAAAATTACCCTAGATAGATTTAAAGGTGAGGAATCTAGGAAAATATTGAACTTAAATTTTGATGTGAAATGAACCTATTAAAAATTAAATAAGGAAATCACTAAATGAATAATTTAGACCTCAGGATGTGTGCAATTGAGATGAAATTTATATGCAAGGTCAACCTAATTATCCTACATCTAATGTGATTTTTTGGGGATTTTTGGAGTAACAAAGAAATTACTATCAATTAAGGGGCATAAATGGGCAAAATATAGCAATATCGAACCAATTAATTAATAGCAAAATCCACTGATATTACAAAAATATGCCAAGTATCACATAATGAAGAAGACAATGTAAGCTACACAATGCAATTTTCCAAACTGAAAAATGAATTAATATGAATGCCTAAATATGCGTGCAAAGATAGGGGTATAAATGCAATTACAGGAATTAAAATTGCTAAAAATAAAACATGCTGACAGGGACCAATATGCAATTACCTATAATGTTGGGGTGGTGAATGCAAATTTTCCACGGGACATGTGCTCCTCGCGTGGGTTCTCCTGACAGGGACTGAAATGCAAGTCTGAAAACCTCCAGGGGCCTCAATGCAAATAACCCAGGACGCACATACGGATCACGTGGAGGTCCCAGGCTCGAAGGTGGTCGGAGGCTCGGAGCGAGGTTCGGGCAGCTCTAGAGGTTCGAATCTGGCTCGGAGTAGCTTCGGAGGATCCGAGCCTAGTGGTCGGGAAGAGGCTCGGATCGGGCGACGTGGATGGATCTGGACCGTGGGATCAAGGATGATCCAGTGGCAGCTGGCTGCGGACGCGTGGCATGTCTAGGTCCGGACGCGTAGGATCCGCCTAATCCTACGGCTGTGGGGCGTGGCGACGTGGAGGGCTCCTGACCGTTTGTTCAAGGGGATCGAACGACTACGGGTTGTCGTCCCCAACGGCCCTCCGCCTCCTGTGGCGGAGGGAGCTGGGCTCCAACGAAGCTGTCCTAGCTCCGCCACGTCCTCCCGTCGTCGGTGAAGATTGCTAGAGGATCGGGCGTAGCTCAAAAGATTCGTGGATGGCTGGCGAAGCGACTGGTGGTCTCTGGCGTTGAGGAGAGGCTCTGGAATGCGGTGGCGGAAGAGCTCGGATGCAGCTCCAACGAGCCTCTGACCAATCAAGGAGATAGCACCTGCAGGGGGTTACAAGATAGCCGAAGCACGCGAATTGTTCGTGGAGTTGTTGGGTATGGAATGCGAGGCCTGTGGAGCAGTGGGGGTGACCGGTGATCGAGCTCCGCCCAAGTGGCGGAGCTGGAGTCGGTGAAAGGTGGGGTACCTCGTCGGAGGTAACTAATGCTAGCGTGAAGATCAGAGCTCCCTTGCAGAGCTCGGGGGATGCTTGGCAAAGCAAGATGATGCTCGCGAAAGGCGAATTAAATCGGAGAAGACAAAGGAAAAATAAGAAGAAGATTGGGGAAGAGATGGAGGGATCTACCTGGGATCAGCAGCTTGGAGGGAGCTTCCAGGTCGTCACTCAAAGGCCGGTAGGAGGACCTGAGCTCGTGCAGCACCTTGGAGGAGCAGCAACACGGCGGTGGTGGGCCGTGGATCTTGCCGGAGTTTTTCTCGGTCGACGCTCGACCTAAGGATCAAATCGCTATCACCAATCTAAAGGTGGGAGCTCGGAGTCACTCTCCGTGGTGGCGGATGGGGGTGAAAGTGGTCGGAGGTGACTGATCTATAGTATGAAGGTGACGGGGTAGCTAGCGACGAGGTGGTGTTCGAGGGTGTCGTAGAGCGACTTTGAGGGTCATCATGGAGGTCGAGGGGGTCGGCGAGGATGAGGGACGTGAGGGCTACGTCGTGGTGGTGTTAGGTGGCTGAGAAGGTGGTCGGTGTGGTGCCTGAAATAGAAAGGGGGCGGCCCCTTACGCATGCTGGAAGACGTGGGCGCGGGGCGTCTGGAGGTAGACGACGATGTCTCGACCGTTGGATCTTGTGATCCAACGGTCATGATCAGGGCGCTATCGAGCGGCTGCGATGGAGTCTGAGGTGAAACGATCGAAGGGCGAGTGGCGTGCCATGTGTCCTGCTCTGGAGTAAGCGCTGGCAGACGGTGGTGATGACTTTGTTAAAGGCGATCAGAGGGTGGAGAATATGGGTGAAGTGAACGTGAGATGGAGGTGATCGTGAGGTGCACAAAGCGTCACGTGGCAGGTTCTGATCGCGACGATAGAGGACGGTCCAGATTACATCTGTAGATTGATCGGAGGGTCGAGGTCAGTTCTGGGTTTAGATGGTGAAGATTGGATGTGAGATGAGCCATCGGACGGTGGAGAAGATGACACGTGGTGCAAGGGGGAAAGAAGCGCTAGCGGATGGCTTGGATGAGATCTGGCGCTTGATCAGACGGTGGTGGTGGAAGCGTGTACGTGGAGATCCTATGGCCTTTGGATCAAGAAGGGATCCAACGGCTGGCGGTGAGGGCGGATGAGTCAAAGGGAGCGAGCCGCGTGGCGCAATCAGAGGGCGCCACGTGGCTAGCTCTGAGTATCTGAAAGGAAAAATGAGATTAGAGGGAGAAGGAGGCTGAATTTGGAAAAACGCAAAACATGAAAGATGTAGATTTCGATAAGATCTACAAGTTTCATGTTGACCAAAAAGGGAGATGAGGTCAAATGTGATACAAAAATACAAGAATACAAATATACATATGTATAGTATACAAGGAGGCCCAAAACCACATCTTTTGCCTACGAGCTCCGAATTGAATGAAATTAGTCTCATTTTAAAGGTCTCTGGATGTGTATTCATCTGAAGGTGAGTAGACCTAACTCGGAGTTTGTAAGAGAGAGATACGGGCATTCTAAGTTCCAAGGGGTTTGAGGCTTTATTGGGTATTTTACAAAAGAGAACTCTGGCCTTCTTCCCTATATTATTAACTAATGGTGTACACATTATAAGAAAGATGTTATTTCATTTTGGAGGGGATAAAATACAAATGAATAGGTGGATATTTTACAGGTGGATTTTACAAGTGGATTGGCTTCTTATTTAAATGCAAATATGAATGCTAAAGTGCATATTTTGTGGATTGATGCATGAATGCTATTTATGCAAGATAAAGGGAAATATGATGCTAAATACCCGGGGGACAAAGCTCTATTTTCAACTTTAAGAGTGATGAATCACAGATTCATCAATCACCTTTGATCAAAGTAGCTGACATCTAAGTTTTTACAAGGCAAAAACTACAACAAAAATCTCCTTTTCTATCACAATATAATTCTTCTGAGCTAGATCCATAGCTTTGCTAGCGTAGAGAATAACATACAGGACTCCATCTCTCCTACGTCCTAACATAATCCTATAGCAAAATCAGAGGCATTGGCCATGATCTTGAAGGGAAGAGACCAGTTAAGGGCTTGTAGGTTGGGTCTCTATTATTTTTCTTTTTAGTAGCTCGAAGGCCTCAGAACATTTATGATCTACGATGAACTCATTGTCTTCCTTAAGAGCTCAATAAGCGATTAGATAATTTTAGAAAAGTCCTTGACAAATCTTTGGTAAAATATGACATGTCCTAGGAAAGACCACACTTGCTCTTTGTTGGCTGGTTATTTGACATTCTTGATCACATCCACCTTGGTTGTGTCAACCTCCATTCCCTTCTTAGAGATAACATGCCTTAACACGATGCACTCCATCACCATGAAGTAACTTTTCTCCCAGGAAAGCATCAGATTCGCTTCCCAATACTTCTTGAGGACATGGTCCAGGTGCACAAGACAATCATTGAACGAATTACCTTGAACCGAGAAGTCATCCATAAAGACTTCCATGAAATCTTCAATCATTTTGTCAAATACAATAATCATGCAGCGCTGAAAAGTCCCTGGTCCATTGTAGAGCTCGAAAGGTGCATGCCTGAATGTGTAAGTGTTGTATGGACATGTATTTTCTCCCCGCTAGTCTCTCCAATATCTAATCAATAAATGGTTGTTGAAAGTGGTACTTCTTCGTCGAGGCATTCTAGCATCTGTAATCCACACAGACGTGCCATGACATGGGTACTCTTGGCGTGATCTCCTCTCCCTCTTTATTGGTGATGATATGGAGACCCGACTTTTTTGGGACTACGTGTAAAGTACCACCTACTAGGAGTTCAAAATGAGATAAATAAATCTTGCTCCACACCATTTCTCTATCTTAGTCTTCAGCACTTCTCGTAAATTTGGATTCAGCCTACACTGGAAATCATGGGAGGGCTTGGTATTTTCCTCAGTATATATGGTTTGAACATAGAGTTGGGTTAATCCCTTGGAGATCTGACAATCTCCAGCCTATGGCATTGCGGTTTTTATATAATACCTCTAACAGGAGGATCTCATGCTCTTCGGTCAGATGTGAACTGATGATGACTGTAAACTATCCCTTAGGTCTTGTAAGGAAGGCATATTTGAGTGTAGGGAGCAATGGTTTGAGCTCTGGTAAGTCTATGTCATCCAAGTAATCTGGGCTATAACATTGTTGAGTCTGGTTATTTTGTAGTTGTGGCTGGATCATGTGTGGTTTCTGCCACCCCTACCTGAATGGCTTAATGGATTGGATCTCCAAAGATGTGTCTTATTTCGGCGAAAGCCACGTTTGACCCGTTATCCTCATTCTTGGATTGTTTTGAGAGAAATGGGACTAACATATCAAAATAGACCCTTGAGTATCCACGAGTTTAGGGGGTTGCATAGAGATTGTTATTTTGAATGAGCTGGAAGATTAATGCATCAACAATATCTTCACTACATCAGAGTGGTTCTTCAACTACGATCAGGTTCTGTGCCCAACTGTCATGACCATGTTGTATTCTATCTTTGACTTAGAAGAAGTGAATCCAGCGCTAGATTCTGACTCTTTTCCCTGGAATGTTATCAGCTTCATTTCTAATTCAACATCACCGAAATGGGACTAACATACCAAGATAGTCCTTTGAGTATCCAGGAATGTGGGGGATGCATAAAGATTATTATTTTGAATGAGATGGAAGATTAACGCATCGACAATATCTTCACCACATCAGAGTGGTTCTTCAACTATGATCTAGTTCTATCTATAGTGACCAACTGTCATGACCATGTTGTATTCTATCTTTGACTTAGAAGAAGCGGATTCATTGCTAGATTCTGAATCAATTCTCTGGAATCTTATCAGCCTCATTTCTAATTCAATATCTCCGAACTGGATTTTACAAGATGTATAGTCAAATAAGGCTCCTCCAGTCCTAAGGAAGTAGTGCCCTAAAATTATCTAGGACTCTTTTCAATTTCTAGGGACATCCATGTCTATGATTATGAAGTCCACCGAATAATCATGTCCCTCAATGCTGATCACAGCAATCCTAGTCTCGCCCTTGGGTCTCTTAGTTGTTGTATCTACAAATTGAAGTAATGCCTTTGACTTCCTAAGAGGAGCCAGATTCAGGTGTTTGAAAAGTGTATTAGGCATGAGATTGATGGAGAACCTATTATCTAAAAAGGTTCTGACAAACTTTATCTCCTAGATCAGACTAGTCACAAAGTGTGCACCCATATCCCTCTTCTTTTTGGAGAGCTCATTCCTGATTAAGTGAGATATTGTGATGGAGAGAATATGTTTATTTCTAGCTCGGGTTCTTTCTACTGACCCTGCTTGGTGTGCATCTAACCTTAAGGTATTTCTGAATGCTGAATCTTACTCTATCATCTTGTCTATAGATAAAGTGACCTTGATATTTTCCTTAAATATTTGGACCATCTCTTCATATTTTTTTGATTTTAAAATTTCTCATCTTTCTAGACATCAGAGCATGGGGGAAAGGAATTGAGTGATCAAGTTTGGGAATTGAAATATCACTTTTACTGAAAGAGGAATTATGTACATGACTTTGACTCTGACCGACAACAGGACTCTGACTCGAACTTGGAAAAGAAAATGGCTGCTGATGTTGCGTGGGATATTGTTGCTGCAATATGTCCTCCTCCTCAGATTCAGACTCACTCTACTCTAGTGGGGTTGGGTGATCTGGTGCTGGTATTGGCTTTCTATCCTCCTCTTTATCCCAAGATGTATACTTACGTGTGGATGTTGAGGCTATGTCGTTGTGTTTCCTTGCTTTATCAGGCATGGTTACAGTCTTTCCTCTATTGAGAGAAATATGATTGGTGACATCATGTGAAAAGATATTGTATTAAGGTAAAGAACATTTTGAGAGTACTAACTGATCCTTGTGCCCTAGGCTATTTGGATTAACCTAGATTTGAGCCGGAATGGCAGTTTAGGGTGCAGTGAACTCATCTCTCCATCTTGAAAACTGATTGAAATTGACTCTTGTATCATGCAATTAATCCAGAATTCTCTGGAGTTTAGTAGAGGTGAAAGAGGAAGACCCCTTACCCTTCCTGGCTTGGTGTTGTTGGTACTGACTGGTGGGATGAAATTGGCCCCGACACTAGTACTGTTGATGCGGTTGTTGGAAGCTTGGACAATGTTGTTGGTTAGGGTGTTGCTATTGCTATGTGGTTGCTGATAGCTAGGACGAGACTCTGGTGGACAAGGATATAGAGTTGAATAAGAATCTTGTCAGCTGACTGAATCGATATTTTACTATACTTTGTTTATCTCCATAACTTGTAGAGGTTCCTCGTAGACTGTCTGGGAAGAGGATTCTTCTATTTAATGAGAGAAAGATTGATCTCCACCATAGTTGCTCTATTTCCCTATCCCTTGACCATGATTATAGTGAATCTCATGCACTAGGGTAGGGGATGTAGTCGGGGTTGGTATCTGGATCTTGGATACCCTATCAACCATTTCCTCCATCTACTCGGGCAGCTTGGACAGACTCTCCAGGTAGGTGAATTTATGGAGTTCATCCACTTTCTTATTATCTATTCTACCACTATAAAGTTATTGATTATAAGACCGATGTCTAAAAATTTGATATGGACATATTGTTTACAGTATTGTTTCCCCTTCTTTTGATGAGAGTGTAAGGGGGTTGGCCATTTATGCCCGGCTAGTGGTTTGTGCACGGCTTGTGTCGGCTAACTTTTCGAACACTTTATAAACTATGTCTTCGTGTCAGCCCATGTACCTTCCTCCATAAGAAGCATTCACTAACCCTTGCATTTCTGGGTTCAGACCACTTCATCTTACTAATGTCGTGCCCTAATCATTTCTGTATTAGGTCACTAAACCTCTACCACATTTCATGAAATGGTCCATTCGGGATCTGGGTGAAGCTTGTGAGTTCGATCCTCATCTGGTTAGAGTTTTAAATGCAGCCCAGGTTGAGACTATCTCACCTAAATTCTTCAGCAAATATGAAACCTTATATGTTAAGGCCAAAGGGGCGACCCTCAACCTAATGTAGTCTTGACTAACCTAGGATGAGACAGGTTGTCACAAACTAATTCAAAGTCCTAAAGAAAGAATATGGTTCTTCATGGTTGTTTCCTCCAAACTTCAGGAGCAGTGCAAGGAAATGCAGTTTGTGCTCGAACGCATCCTCGGGAGGTACTGGTCTTAGCTAGTTGTAGTCATAGTCAATCTCATGGAGGTATGTGTCTTCCATGGCTTCCTCTTTAAGTTTTTCAGCTTCCTGTAGATTTAGTAACTGAGCTCTGACTAGTTGATTTTGTTGCTCAGTTGTGGTTTTTGTTGGACATGCCAGCCCACGATGAGTAATTATGCAATAAATGTTGTTGGAAATCATTCCCTGAATTCAAATGAAGAATAACTAATTTGCATTATAGGTCCCTTAGTAGAATTAGGGTTATGTACCATGGCCATCTTAATATCTTACAACTATTGATTCAAATGTTGAATCATATAGGCTAGTGCTTGGATGATATCTAAAGAGTTAGATTGAGGACTTATCAAGCATCGTCAAGTGATTGTTCAGAGAGGAACTCCAGCGTCATTCTATTCATTTATTTTAGCATAAAACCCCTTATAAAACACCTACTAACTCCATATTATTACTAAATTGCATTTGTGTCTAAATATTGTGCATTTATTACTATTTTAACCTAAAATAAATAAAGAAAGAAAGTAAAAATAAAGAAAATAAAAAAAATAAAAAAAATAAAAAGACTGTATATATGTAGTAGATACAGGCTGACCCAAACCCTGAGAGAAGGTCAAGACTTGACATGATCGACCAGGAATAAAGTAGGGGGAGATAGGGTCCTTAATCAAAAAATCCAAAAAAATGTGTTGTAAATATTTTTCTGTGTATATTTGTATACTAAAACTATTTTATTTGTACATAAATTGACCTCAAATTAAATAATTTTCAAAACAAAATCTATAAATAAAATAGTTTCCTAAAAAATAAAAGTAATTGAAAAATAAAATCATGTATAGAGTAAAAATAACCACATCCAGAAAAAGCCATTAAGTGACAATTGAAATATCAATTTCGGCTCCAAATGAACTCAAATTGAACCAAACTCACTTCCATTGTATTCTAAATCAAATTATCTTTCAAATGGTTGTGGTTTCATAATTTTTGGAGTTACGGTTTGAAAGATGGTTTCTGTGGTGGTTTGTGCAATTTTACCATTTATTTGTACATATTGTACTGTAAATAATTGTAAATATTTTCTAATAATTATTTAAAATAAAATTAAAAATAATTTTTTTTTAAAACAAAAAAAATAATTTTCTTTCTTATCTTTATCTCATTTCAAAATTTCCTTATATTTATCTCATTTCAAAATTTGGATTTCAAATTCTTTTCTTTTCTACTTATATGGCTCCTCCCTCATTTCAATTTGATCAGTCTTTTGGATAGGAGCATATTTTTCTGAGAGCCATCTTGTCGAAGAAGAGTGCCCAGCCTCCGAGCCGTCCAGTGACAGCGAGGCGACCCTCGTCGAGGCGATTACGACATTCGTCCACTCCACGGTGAGATCCATTTTTCTTATTCTTAAACTAGGTTAATCGTAGTTTAATTCTTTGCATTTTTATTTCATTGTCATTTTTTCTCGAGATCTTAGAATACATCGCCACGATTTGATTCGCCCCATCCTATTTTTCATCTCACATTTTCCAGTCTCATCACGTTCATTTCTATCTCTCACGACCTCCCATCTCCGACCATGCACGGTAGACTGATATCCGGATCTATCCATCACCATTCATCGGATCTGCAACCCGTTCGCATGTCTATCTTATTTTTCACATTTTGAATAATCATAATCGAGTTGTCATGCTCGCATCCTCGTTTGTTTATGCAGAATTAAATATATATATATATATAGTTTTTTTCTAACATTTATTTTGCAGGATTAAATAAAAAATAAAAAACTAAAATGGAGCGCTTATGTCGTTTTTGTTTTCACACAAAAAAATAATTTCTGATTTTTTATCTATTATTTTTATGTCTAAAAAAACAAAAATAAATAAATAAATAAATAAATAAAAACAACGTGGCAGGCACTGCCCCTCCTTCCCGCAGGCGGCGCCCACCACGCTTCCTCCGCCACGCAAGGCTAACAGCCAGCCCGCGCTGTTCCCGACTTTTGCCGGCAGCTAGTGTACGTCGCCACCCCTGGAGCCCCCTCATGGCCGATCGCGTGAGCCGCCGCCGACATCTACCAGACCATCTCCCCACCCTGATGGACCCACCGCGCGCGCACCGCCGTACGATTCCCTTGCGCGGGCATGCGCCCAGTCGACTCAGTTCACCGTCGGCTACACCATCACCGATCTGAAGCATCTCTACCATCGTAGGGCCGTCGCCAGCTGTCGGAATCCCTGCCTGACAAGGCCATCCATCTCGTGCCTCCTGCCCTTTGGAGAAGATGAAGCTAGGGGCGGTGGTGTCCTTCCTCTGGCCAAGCAATGATCGCAATACGCCACCGCCCAGCCGCATCCTCTACGATCGGCAAGAGCGGCGGCACCCCCTTCCCTGTGCATAAGAAAAGAAAAGAGATGAAGGCCTAACATTGAATAATAAAAAGTTTGGGCAATATGCGTAGACATCCCCCGACATTTCTGAAATTGCAAAATAGTCCTCGTTCTCCAACAAGTCATGTGCTTGACACGTTTCATTAGGTAATTTGCATTTTCAGTCCTCTATTTATTTCTAGTTATTTATTGTTCAAGAACAATAAACATTTGCATTTCAGCCCATATTTTCCAGACTCTATTTTTGCATGTTTCTTTTCATTGAAATAAATGTTTTCATTTCTCTGAAAATTCTACAATATTTTATGTATATTCCTGATGTGTTCCTCTTCATTGTAAATAAATTTCATTACATTTTCTTTTTATTTGCTATTATTAAAAAAAACAGTTTTCATTTTTTCCCTATTCACAATTAAAAATCTTAAAAATTCAAAAATTGCGTAAATATTTCAAAAAAGGAAATTAGTTTACTTTTTATGCCTTTAATTTTCTATGCAAATTTTATACATTAATTCTTTTTAAAATCCAAAAAAAAAGAAAATCCTTAAAATCTTATAAAATAAAAAAATTTATTGAAAAATAAAAAATAGTGACATTAGTTCCCGTGTATAGATAATTTCCTTCAGTTTATAAGAAAAATAATTTTCATAATTTTTGATTTCATTTCATATTTTTAAATTGTGAAATAGTCATGCTTGTTCACTGTTTGCATTTTCCCCTTTTTTATTTATTTTAAAAATACAAAAAGCTAAAATTCTCTAAAAAATTATAAAAAATGTAAAAAATTCATAAAAATTAAAAATATTTTATTTAGACATTCTTGAGCATTTTTGTTATATTTGAAAATAAAAAAATGCATTTCTTTTGTGCTTTAATTTGTTTTGAAAATCATATTTCTAAAAATAAAAAATGCAAAAATTAAAATCATAAAAAATTTGAAAATCAGAAAAATTAAAAAATCATAAATAAAAATAAAAATTTCACAAAAACCAAGCTAGTAAGCCTTTGAGATTCCTTTTTCTTTTAATTTATATTTTTCGATTATTTGTATAACCCTCGAGAATTGTAGCCTCCCTGAGTTCGATCCTGTTAGTATACAGGTTAATTAAATAGCAAAAATTTCTCTTGCTACACACATTTCTTTTGTAAATAATTTAGCTGGAGAAGAAAAAAATAAATTTGTTTATTTGAGCCAGGAATTTCGGGAATCGCAACGACAACTTTATATCAATAATAATTACTCGTCGAAAATCTCGCTCAACAAAATGGCACCGTTGCCGGGTAGGCATAGCGAGGGTAGTTAGATTTCTCTTTTGACCTGGTATTCTTGGTTGTACATATTTATTTATATTCTTCCACATTTACTCCATTGTTCATATTCACTATTTTTTTCTTTCTCATATTTGATAAATGTGTTTCTGACATATTCACTCTTTTCTTTTTCTTGCTAGGGCTCGTGGAGCGAAGGAGGCGATCCTAGGAGAGCCGAAGCACCCAAGCGAAGCAGAGACGACTTGATTCTTCACCAAGCCGCAAGATAGCATGAGAAGAGGATAAGAAGAATTGAAGGAGACCATGTAAAAAAATAGACGTTTTTTTATTTATTTCTAACATTTGAACTCTAGTAAAAAGGACATTCAATTGTTGTGAGGTCTGTTTCGCCAAGTGTCGGTGTACTTGGGAGACCTCACCGGTTTTGTTTTCATCGCCTTATTCTTCTTTGTTTCACACGGATTTCGTGATCTACCTATTGGTTGTTTTAATTAATTTGCTTGAGCCAGGTAATTAATTAGGTCCAAACACCCTAAATAAGAATTTTTGTACCTATAGAATAGCGCATAATTGGACTTAGTAAAATTTAGTTGGTTCATATAAACTATTGTTAGGACAGTTCACTTGCATTTACATATAGATGAGTTTTTTTTCTGTATTTAAATCTACGTGGATCACCCTGCATGTAGAGTGCTGGGGATAAGGTACGCATCTCTAACCCCTGCATGCATCATTGTGTTTAATCGTGCATTGACATTTCTGATCTCCTTCCTTTTTTCACTCACATAAGTTAAAAAAGAAATTGGACACTCGGTAGGCGATTCATTCAAATTATTCAAACCAAGTGACAACTGCCTAAAATTCAAAACTGCTAAAGAAAACTCGACCCTAAAATAAACGTAAGGAAAAATAATTGTTTTGGGGAGACACACCCCCTGCTTGTTTGATTTATCTGCAGCGAGAGAGCGACCCATACACTAGGATAGAGCCACACCCGAACTCTCTGAAGACTATTATTTTGTGACTAGTTGTTCTCTACTGAGGACTTCACGTGGTAGCTAGTAATTGGTCTGGGACTTTAGCAGAGTGAGCAGATCGGGTAGCCGGTAAACGGTCCGCACCCGTACTAGCTGGGAAAAACTCGTCGTGAGATTGGGACAGTCTCCTGGGAGCATTGGGTTTCTAACAACTCGCTTAAACTGCTTTGATAGATTGTATTCTTACCAATCTCCAAAAATTGACAAGATAATTGACCGAACCTTCACGATCTTCACATTGCGTTGAGTTGGTGAACTGGGGGTTTATATTGTGTTTGATTGCTAGTGATAGAGATCCTTCCACGCAATTTGCGTCTTCACTCATTTTCACTCTTGTATTGACCATCGTGCTCTCGCATCCTGCATATTGATTTTGATGATGTCGGACCGGAGTATTTCTTGTTCGGACTTTGCGAACTCATTATACACTCCGAACTGTTCACCTTATTATTCGGAGAGACTCACTTATTGAATATTCCTCTTTCTCCACATCACCCTTCACAACATTCATCAACCCACTATTTGAGATTGGCTTTAATTTCGAATTAGTATCTGAGACTCCATCATTTTTGAGAACTAATCAAGTGTCATGTACATTTTCAGAGTCAGACACCGAACACTTGATGCCACCAAAGGGAAAGGGAACCATGTCGGAGCAGAGCGAGATCAACAGCATCATGTTAGCCTCCATTCAGTCAATTCAAGCCCTGTTAATAGAGCAGGCTAATTTTCAGACCACATTGAGAGACATGATTCTCGAGCTGAGACAAGATATGAGAGAGGTGGATAGAAACAATGGTGGGGTGGGAATGGGGGAGAAGACCCTGACATAGAACCTGTGGCTAAGCTTACATTAAAGGATGCTTATAATCCCGGGGAGGTATAGACAAATTCTTGGATACAAATCCCTACGATTCATGGGTATTTCGAGTTTAAGCCCATTATTTTACCTCTTCTCCCAATATTCCATGGAAATAATAATGAATAACCTTATATACACCTCTAGCAGTTCGATCACATTTACGGAACGGTACATTACCCAAATGTCCCATTAGAGGTAGTGGAGATGACAACCTTCCCATTCAGTTTGATGGACAAAGCTTTATATTCGTTAAATCGCTTGGAGAAGGTTGTCATTACTTGGGAAGATTTGAGGTCTACATTTCTGAACAAATATTACCCGCTTGGACGACTCAATCAAATGCGATCCTTGATTGCTAATTTCTTCCAGAAGCCTCAAGAGCCTATTCGTGAGGCATGGGAAAGATTCAAAGATCTGTCGAAGAAGTGCCCCCATCATGATATTCCAAAGATCAACCTCGTACAAAATTTCTTTGGAGGTTTAAGCATAGAGAATCAGAAGCGGGTATATGTCACTTGTGGGGTGGGACACTTCAATAAGGACGAGGATGTCCTTTATCAAATTTTTGAGGAGATGGTGGAGAGTTCAACAACTCTTTCTTCTTCACGTGTTTTTTAAAAGCACCCTGTCACCTCCCTTGCAGTACCCCACAAGGCTGTCAATATGATGACATCACATGAAGTGGATAGGGTGCACAACGTTGACCTGACCATCATTGGAAACCACCTATCCAACGTGGACATCATTGAGAGACGATCCAAGGAGCTTGAGAAGCTTCAAATGATCAAACAGAGGATGAAGAACTTGGATAAGTTGGATGAGATAACAAAGCACCTAGAGGCAGTTCACAGTGCGAGTGCAGCAACCAATACATCTACTACGGAGTGGACTTTCTACACCCAACAGAGTAGCGGAGGACCAGCCACAGTTTAGCATGTTTACTACATGCAGACACCTGATCAGGTTCAACAGCATTCACATCAGATAGTTCTGTACCAACAGGAAGTAGTCTACATTTCTGAGAAGCAGTTTCCACCTCTACCTGTTATTCAGGAGGTGAACGGTATATGGTTCGATCGTGAGCGAAACCTGCCCCGTCTGTTAGGGAAAGCCCAGTTGGGATCACAGAAGGGTCAGAGACCTACCCACCAATTTCAGGGAGGCAGACAACAACAGTAGCAACAGCAGATCCATCAGTTCCAACCTCACTACCGGTCTTCACCACAGTTCCCAAAATGGAGACAAGGCCAGCTACAACAGCAGTCTATGTATTTTCCTCATCCTAACGAGCTGCAGTCTGCATATTATGGATAATATCATCCTCCTCCTCATTATCAGAATCTGTATGGTTACCAACAACCTCCTTACTATCAATCTCAATGACAGCTAGTCAATGAGCACCCTGAGGCTCCTTCAGTCAACACATCTTTGGACCAACATGCATTACTCATTAAGAACATGAACAAACTGACTCAGTGGATCGATGACCCGACCACCACCAAGTCACCGATTCCAGCACAAGTTCAAGCTAACCCCAACAACTTCAGACGCAAGGAGCAGGGAGCCAATAGTCCACCCGCCCCCGAGATAGGTATGTCCCTTGATTTTACATGTTTATCTGACACAATTCATCTCAGGAGCAGTAGGGTATTGTAGCTGCCTTGCACTAGTTGGGGTTGGGAGATTGAACCACTTAGAGAGCATCAGCTTCTACATCATCTCCTTCACTAACAATCGAGAGGCCCAGTGTAGTAGCACCCAAGTCTGGAGTTTCACCGCCTTCACCACCACCTTCACCAAGCAGATGTAGATCACCATCAATATGGGAGAATATACCAATCGCGAATTCTTCCTCTTCACCAGCAACAACATTCCGTTCTGTTTTAGATTCTGTTTTTCCTTCACCTAATTTGGGAAACACTGTACAAACTAATTCTGGTTGTCCTTTTGTTGATAATGATTCTACTTTAAATAATGGAAATGAACGTTTTAATGTTTATTCTGATTCCGTGTCATTTCCTTCTGTTCTTAAATCTAAAAAAATTAAAAAATTAAAAACAACCCTATCTGATCCTAGAGTGGTTGAGATCTTACAGAACATCTTTTTAAAGATGCCACTCCTTAAGGCCATGGAGTATATGCCTACAGTAAAAAAGGAATGAAAGAGGAATGTACACAAAAGAGTCAACCAAGGCAGAACAAATGAAAGGAAACAAGGAAACACATCTTGACCATGACTACAATTCATGCCATCAGTAACCTCCCGCCTAAAAAGAAAGACAAGGGAGCACCTCACATCCGTTGCCATATCTTTGATCAAGAATTTGATCGTACTCTTCTCAACAATAGTTCCTCTATTAATCTCCTGCCTTCCTCTATACTAACTAAGTTTTGGTTAGAGACTCTTAAAATAACCATAATGATCTTTCAGATTGCTGATAGATCGAATAAGAGGCCAAGAGGCATTTTAGAGGACATTAT
This sequence comes from Ottelia alismoides, assembly GCA_037367405.1. Classification (NCBI taxonomy): domain Eukaryota; kingdom Viridiplantae; phylum Streptophyta; class Magnoliopsida; order Alismatales; family Hydrocharitaceae; genus Ottelia; species Ottelia alismoides. The sequence goes on along the minus strand of JAZKJV010007596.1, from coordinate 805,159 downwards.
TGTAACGATGCAAGGAATGAAATTCCATGTTGATTTTGTTGTCATGGATATGAACAAACCTGCACCGTTACTCCGTACCCCGTTCATACTAGGTCGACCGTTCCTCCAAACGGACGAAGCTGCAGTTGATTATGGTACTGGAGAGGTCATCTTTCACTCTCATAGTGACAAGGTGAAAATTGAGACGATCCCTGATCCTAGACCATCACCACCACAAGCATCAAATGAGATAGAGGAAGTTATATCATAGCCAGAAGACTATGATTTTCTTGTTGAATTCCAATAGACAGATATTTTCACTGATTTTATAGATACCCAGGAGTTCCTTTTCCAAAAGGACTCTATGGAAAGCACAGTCGACATGAGTTCCCTTGGTGGTCCAATTGAGCTAGTTGTTGATGGGTAGTTTGAGCTGATTTCTAAGGATCAATCTGAGTCTTTGGAGGCACCTTCTGATATTCCTTTGACACACTTTTATGAGATTACTGATGTTATGCCTCCTTCTGAGAGTTATGAGGTACATATATCCGAGCCATTTGTTGAATTTCCTGAGTTATGAATAGATAAGAGACATCTTCTGAGATTATTGTTGAGATTTATGAGCCATTTATTGATAAGAATGTTGAACACCCTAATTAGCCCCTCCTTTCTGAATAGAGATCATTCATTGCGGATCAATCAGATATTCTAATTGTTGAGTCTTTAGTAGCCAAGGTGGATAGTCCATAGAGTACATATCACATATAGTCTACCAGTATAGTAGCAGAGGTTATTGTAGAGCCATATAGACCCCACCTGAGCTCAAGGTTTTACCATCAACATTGAAATATGCCTCCATTGCAGGTCCCCCTTAAATGTTTTCGGTCATCCTTAGCTCGCAGTTGACCGCTGAACAAGAATCTCGTGTGCTAGAGGTTTTTGAGAGAAATTGTAAGGCCATAGGATGGAATATCTCAGATCTCCGTGGGATTAACCCAGCTTTGTGCTCGCATACTATCTATCTAGAGAATGACTGTAAACCCTGTCGTGAATGTCAGCACTGTCTAAATCAAAATTCAAGGGAGGTTGTCAAAAAGGAGATCAGAAAATGGTGTGATGCTGGCTTTATATATCCCATTTAGGATTCCAAGTGGGTCAGCCCTTTACATGTGGTCCCAAAAAAAATCCAGGATTACTATCGTAAAGAATGACCGTGGTAAGGAGATTCTGACGGTACCTACTTCATGGTGTGTCTGTGTAGATTACCGACGCATGAACTCAACTACCAAGAAGGATCACTTTCCATTGCCCTTTATTGATCAAATTATTGAGAGGTTGTTAGGGAAAGAGTTTTTTGCTTCTTGGATGGATACTCGGGATATAACCAAGTTGCTATCACTCCTGAGGATCAAGAGAAAGCCACATTCACCGTTTGGCACCTGTGCCTTTAGACAGATGCCCTTTGGATTGTGTAACGCCCCCGCTACATTCCAAAGGTGTATGTTGGCTATTTTTGCCGACATGGTGGTAGTTTTCTTGAAGTCTTCATGGACGATTTCTTGGTCTATGAAGATAGTTTTGACACATGTCTTGCTCATTTAGATCGAGTTCTTCGACATTGCTGTAAGGTAAACCTAGTGCTCTCGTGGGAGAAGATTCACTTTATGTTGACTAATGGGATTGTATTCGGCCATGTCATCTCCAAACATGGTATGGAGGTTGACCCGATTAAGATTGATGTGATTTCCAAGTTAAAGACACCACAGAAATTGAAGCGGTTGAGGTCATTTCTAGGATACGTAGAATTCTATAGGCGATTCATAAAGGACTTCAGCAAGATCTACAAACCTTTGACTGAGCTTCTGTGTAAGGAGAGTGAGTTTATTGGCGATGAGAAAGTCCTCCTTACATTCAATCAGATGAAAGAAATGGTTACTAGTGCTCCTGTCTTACAGCCACCTGATTGGTCTCTTCCTTTCGATATCATGATGGACGCGTCAGATTTTGCAGTTGGAGCTGTTTTAGGATAGAGAAGGGATGGGATACCATTTGCTATACACTATTCTAGCAAGACTCTAGATGAAGCACATCGAAATTATACAGTTACAGAGAGGGAAATGTTAGCAGTTGTGTTTGGGCTAGAGAAGTTCAGATCTTACCTCATCGGTTCCCACGTTATTGTATACATGGATCACACTACCAAACGATACTTGCAAGCAAATAAGGATGCCAAACCACGCCTTATCAGATGGATCCTTCTTCTCTAGGAATTTGATTTTGAGATAAACCTGGAGTGAAAAATGTTGTGGCAGATCACCTTTCCCGTGTCATGGATGCAGAGACCTTGAGCAGAACATGATCCCTATTTCTGAAACCTTTCTAGATGAGTCCATTTTATGTGTGGACTCACTCCCATGGTATGATGATATTGTAAACTATCTTGTCTCCATGAGTGTTCCATAAGATTGGCCGAAGTACAAGGTAGACAGATTTCTGTCAGAGATTCATTATTACCAGAGGGAGGATCCGTACCTATTTCGTGAGGGTGTGGATTGTATCGGGAGAAAGTGCATTCCTTAGGAGGAACCCATCAGTGTACTTGGGCACTGTTACAAACTAGAATCTGGTGGGCATCATTTGGGAAAATGCACGACAACAAAGGTTCTACAGAGTGGCCTATGGTGGGCCACATTGTTTAAGGATGCTATAGAGTATGTTCAAGGTTGTACCGACTGTCAGGAAATAGGAGGAACTGTTGGTTACAATGATACCATGCCCCAAAGATACATACAGATTTCTGATATTTTAATGCTTGGGGCATAGACTTCATGGGCCCATTTCCTATCAGATAGGGATTTCAGTACTTCTTGCTCGCCGTGGATTATGTTAGTCAATGGGTGGAGGCTATCCCCACCTGAACCGTAGATAGTCTTATAGTATGTTTCTTTCTCAAGGACCACATTATTTCATAGTTCGAGATTCCCAAAATACAGATTTCAGATTGGGGAAAATATTTCATTAATATTGTAGTGAAGAATCTTGTGAAGGAGTACACCATTGAGCACAGGTTGTGTCTCCTTACCACCCTCAGACTAATGGCTTGGCAGGAATTTCAAATAGGGAGATCAAGATAATATTGCAAAAACTTATACATCCAGATAGGAGGAACTGGTACCAGATGCTTGATTCGGTTCCATGGGCTTATCAGATGGCATACAAGTCTCGTTTGGGTATGTATCCCTACATATTAGTGTATGGAAAGCCATGCCACCTGCCAAGGGAATTAATTCACAAATCTTTATGGGCACTCCCTGTATGCAATCTTGATTATGAGAAGACATGAAAGAATAGGAGTTGGATTTGAATAGATTGCTGGAATTCTGACTCTTTACATACGATCAATCACTCATGCATAAGGAGAAAATCAAGCATTGGCATGATAAACACATTCGAAGGAAGACTTTCTCTCCTGATCAGAAACTTTGGTTATTTGTGTTGGACATGCGAGCCCACGGTAAGCAATTATGCAATAAATGTTATTGCGAATATGATTCCCTGATCTGAGATGAAGAATAACTAATTGGCATAATAGGTCCCTTAGTACAATTAGGGTTATGTACCATAGCCATCTTAATGATCATACAGCTGTTGATTCAATTATTGAATTATAGAGGCTGGTGCTTGGATGAATATCTAAAGAGTTAGATTGAGGACTCATCAGGTATCGTCAAATGATGATTAAGAGATGATCTCCAGCTTGAGTAGGAGATGACAATCCTTTCTCACATGGGTTGATATCTGACCGACCTCTTGATGCAGGTCCTCTGCATGGGAATAGGGATTTGGAGGTGTCAGATCAATTAGGTCAAAGAGTTAACTTGATGAGATCAAGATAACCAAAGTCCTATATCATATGATGTCATGATACAAGAACGCATCCTCTGACCAGAGAAAGATGTATTCCTATATGTCTGAGTATGTACATTTGGCAGACCAATAGGTTGATGGCCTAACCAAGGTCTATACACCGGCGTGCTGGTGTGCATATAAGGGCACATGAGTAATACAATCTCTCAAAGGAATCATACAGGTTCATTACTGAACCGGAAGACATGAGCTCTCTCATGAGATATTGGGAAGAATCAAATTTCGTGCGAACGGTTGTCTCACTTTGGAAGCTTGAATGAATTTGTAGGTTTGATATATACTTTTGTAAAGTATATGATCAAGACCTAGGTATGATATATGCTTTTGGAAAGTATATGTTCAATACCAACTCCCAATGATCAAATGAGAAACTCACTGATAAAACTCTGAAGTAGACAGTATAAAGTTGATCTAATACTCGGGTTTATTCTTAGTCTTCCAGTATACATGATGTATAGGTATTGGGAATACCTGAGGGTGATATGATCATAAACGATTGATAAACATGACGCTTCCATTCCTAAGGAGTGATGAAACGGGTCTGGATTTTAGTGACTCCTCTTAGTAGAGAAGTAATCTGATCTTGGTCCAAATGTTGGACATTGATCTGATTGTGATTCAGATGCAATGAGAATATTAGATTTGCGGTCTTGATTTTATCAAGCATCTGTGGGAGGCCCGAGATCTGGATTTGAGATGTGATCTCAATATCCAAGTCACTATACATGGAATAATACAATCGCCCAGTCCTTATCTCCATGTATCCGCGGAGAAAGCGTATTATCCTTGAAAGAGTTCATGGATAATTTCATTGTTGATATATGTATCCAAGCATCGAGAAAATTGATAACTAAATGTGATTTAATTATCATGGATAATATGAATTTGATTCATATTACAAGGAGAGTTATCTGAGATAATTAAATGTGATTTAAATTTTAAAGATATAAATAATGTGAATGTGATTCATGTTATTTGGGCACATGAGAAAAGGAGATCCAATATGATTAAATGTGATTTAATTATCATGGATATGAATAATGTGGATAGCACTATCCATATTAATCATATATATATATTATAAATGTGATTTATAATATTTTAGAGAGAGCTTATTGTGATTTATATTTGTTCATTAATTGTTAATGTTAATTGGATTTACATTGAACAATTGATTGATAATATAATTACATTTAGTTTTGGGTTGTGAATGAGATTCATATAACTTCAATGGCATGGTTGATATTTTCCATAAGATAATTTGGAATTATTTTTTGGTGAAAATATTGTCGACAAGAGATCATGATATAATCATGAGATAATGATATCTCATGAGAAATTGAGATCTCATGAGATGATGGTAGCCGTCCCATTATTTTAGGGAATTGGTTTAGTCTCCTAATTATCCCATCTCTAGTCAAAAGTGATTTAATTTGAGATTAATTATATTGATTTATCAATGATAATTAGGTTGAATTAAATCACTTGTTATTGTGTTTTATCAATAACAATCCTAGCTGTTGAAAGGGACACAATCAATCTCATCCGTTGATTGTGTGTTGTCCATGGATAGGGATCCATGGACTCCCAAAACCCTATATAAGAAGAGGCATCCCTTGATCTTCTAGACACTTGACATCAATGAATGCTCTCTCTCTCTTCCTCTTTCTCTCTACATGCCCATTCTCTCCATCTCTCATTTTGTCGTCCACTATGGATGCCCTAGAGAGATCCTCCATCGCCGCAGCGTCGTCGTTACGCTGCCCGATCGTTTGCTCGTGGATCTCCGTCTACTTCGGCGTGCCTTGCTCGTGAAGAATATGTCATATCTCATTTATAGAGATCAGGAGATCCATGGCTTGGATCATCAACATGGATTGCGAGAAGCACGCGTCTCATTCACGCACTCACAAGCGTCTCCTCCGTCGGATCGGACTTGAGACAGGAGGTCTCTTTGTTTAGAGACTCGATCGCACCCACGCTTCAAGAGGTAATCCTATTACTTGTTTGTGGTTTAGACGAAGCGATCCGAGAAGTGTTCTTGGATCATCTGGTTTCGTCACATAAAAATTTTAATTCCCGCTGCATCGAGCAACTAGTGCGATTAGTCGCTCTTGATCACATTCGATGTGATCATCATGCTTCCGTGATGCGCTTGACGATTTTTCCATATCCTTCAAGTGGTATCACAACCAGGTTGTTGAAGTTTTTGGATGAGATCCATGAACCTACGAAAATTTGGGCTCGTTTGGGTTCGTGAAGATTTTAGCATTTCAATTTTCGCAGACCTATCTTGTGATAATATTTAGGCCCTGTTTAAAAAAGTTTAAACACGAAATTTTAAATTGGATAATGTTTCCCATTAATTAAGAAAACAGTAGGATTTGAGTTTGTGTAATTTGGATTCTGTTTGCTCAAGATATGATCATTTTATTGACCATATATCCACTGTTTCGGGGATGGCAATTAGAGACATAATTAAGATGTTAATTATGGTTTTAAAACGCCTGAAAATGTGTGTTTATCAATCGTTTCATTTTTAAATCAAGTTATCAGTCTCTGGAAATTGATTTTGCTTAATTTGGATTTAAAATGAATGAGATATGCTATTTATAGTTAGTGAGGGTCACTGCTGGAAATTGCATCATTATCCGAAATCTTATGATTGTCGTTCAAGAAAAAATACGAAATTAATAGTTAATTTCCTGAAATAATTGTGGATAATATTTGAGAAATATTAGAACAATATTTATTCCCTTAAATGGCATTGACTCAACCAACGAATGATTAGATTAGATCTAGATCACCAATTGCTTGCTTGTTACACATTCCAACAAACATTGTTTTCATGAAAACTCTAGTTTATCCTACAATATTTGTAGGACAACTTTACATGCAAAACCTTGTTGCTTGAATAGGATTGGGGATTTGTTTAGCAAATATCCTTATAATATTATCAAAATGGTTTTGATGAATATTATATGGTATAATTTCGGTTGAAAAACCGATGATCATCTCAAGTACAAAGTGATTGACTCGACATTGTTTTTTCTCGAGGCAGATATGGTGTCTAGTCGGGGATCGATGGGGTAGCAGGTCGCACCAGTTGCGGTCCATCCCACTCCCGCCAGTACTGGCCATGACAGCGGGTAGGGAACGAATGATGCCTGAGAGATCATGATGTATTTTTCTAATTATTAAAATTCGAAATAATACGTATTTGAGATAATACCATAATTCAAGTAACAATTAAGAATATTTGTTGGATATTAATTGGATCATTAATTTAATATGATTAGATTAATTGGAATCCAATTAAAATTAAAACACTCTATTATGAATAGAGTTGTTATTTCCCTTGGAAGAATTAATCATAATGAATATGATTCCTAATGACTAATTAGAACTTGAATATGATATGGAGGATAACATAAGTGACATCCATGGTCTCCCATCAAGGCGAAGGGTTCCGTCGCCAGATATTGTATGTAAGGAGACGCCTGTCCGAAGTGACAGCTCCTGCATACGATCCATTTGGATCGGGCTCTTCGCTCCTCATAAGAGTAATGTTGTATACGTAGTGACCCCAATATCGGGTCCTCATATTATTAGTGTGATATTGGATTGCGTATAGCGAGTATTAAGCCTGTTGACGGTTGGTTCAATTAATGACGGGTCAACATCACCTTAGGGGTGGTGGGACCGGGTGTTAAAGACCGAATTGGGAGATACATGTTGGACTTGCAAGGCGGAATGTGTTCCCGCTTCTTTTTATCCGAGTTACAGGTTCTCATATTATTGGGATGTAACAAAGATAAGGAAGGAGATCCCAGATCTTGCTTGAGATATAATGGTAAGTATATCTCTTACATTGAAAGTGATTAAGGGAATGAACTTTCAGTGTTGACAAGGCAAGACAACTTTGATATAAAAATTCCAAAATCAAAGTAAAATATGTATATATAATATATATAGCCTTATGCAAATTTCTTATTTCAGAAAATCCTTCATTAAACCCACTCAATATTATACTCAATAATAACCAGTAAAATATCATGGATTGGACTCATGATCCAGATATTGTACTTGTAGTTAGACACATAATGTATGTGGTTGCAATGTGCAAGCTTCCTCAACATAATGAGGAAAGACAATTAAATCAAACAATAAGACATCACCTTAGGGTTTGTATGTCTCTATAGTATTGATCTTTCATCGAGTGTACTTTGGAAGTGACATGTCGATGATGATCGCAATTGTCAAGAAATCCTTATAAAATCTAAGAAGATGTTCTGGCATACATATGTGCTCTAGACATTTAATCATGAATGACATGGTTCTCTGCATTATGCAGAATGGTAGCTCGAAAGAGATGATGTATTCAAAAATGTTTGAATACCTACCTGTACCAATATTTTAAGAGTCTAGATGGATGTCGACATATAAGTGTCATCAATCTACTGTTTATACTCTAGTCATTCATGAAGCTTCATAATAATCATATTGTATGAATTAAATGAAGCATGTATAAATGTTGAAATGCTCTTACATTGAATTCTTTTGAATTTAACATAAGAGATCCTTAGTCTTGAGCAATGGTTGTTTATACTTAAAGGGAGCGCAGTGGAAGCATGGGTCAGACCCAAGATAAGAAGGATAGTCAAAGAGTTGACCGTACTTCTATGACTTCCATATGACATCCAAAGAGTTAGATGAATGTCAATACTGCAATAAGTTGATGTGTTGATAGTATGACTATCAAGTCTGTCTAGAATCCTTAGTGAAGGACTCAGATAGAGCATCAGAATAATCTACATATAATCATTGACTTTGACTTACTTATTTCACAAGATAAAGTCTTATAAATGTATCTCAATCTTTTAACAACACTTGCAATGGGTTGCATATGTTTTAGAAGACCGGAGAATTTGATCTTCAGGTTTAATAGTCATCTACATGGATTTTGGTGCAATTGTTGCAACAATCTCTGTTTGATTGATAGACTTCTTAATTTCAGTGGGAGAGCCCTTAGTCTTAGAGAATGTCTCTATGACCTTGATATTAGAATGCACTCATCGTTTGTTTCTAAATGTTGGAAATAAACATGAATGCTGAGATAGAATTATCATAAAAGGTTATGATGGATATATTTCAGATAGTAATCTAACATCTAGTGGACTCCACAAAATTAGAAAATTAATTAATGATTCATTAAGATTTCTAAAACTAAAAATTAAACCTTTAAAAGATCAATAGGAGGATGAAGATAATTTGGAAATGATGTGGCATCAAGTTTGGGACATATGTCTGTTGATGAGATCAATGGACTAGTAAGATATGAAACTTTAGAATGTCTAAAATTGCAAATCTTATATACTTGTGAATATAGCATTCAAAGTAAAATGTCCAATACACCCTTCTCTGGGAATGGTGTTAGATGTCGAGGTATTCAAGATCTCAGACATATCGATGTATGTGGATCATCTAAATCATAATGTGATATCTATTGATGATTATGTATGATATGAGATTTCTTCTCTTCACCTAAGAAAACTTTAAAATGTTCAAAGATTTCATAATTTTGGTTTAGAACCAAATTCTGAAGAAAGATGAAATGAATTTGATCTAACCTAGGTAGCTTGTACCTGTTAGATAAATTCAAAGAATACCTTATGAAGATATAGATATCATTTCTATTAGATAAATTCAAAGAATACCTTATGAAGATATGGATATCATTTCTATCTCAATCCTCCTAACACACCTGAACTCAATAGAGTTGTAGAGAGATACAATTGGATCATGTGTGACATGATTTGATTAATGATGAATTTTAGCATAATTTCCTCTTAGTTTCCTGGTATATATGTAGTATAGACTACATTATATATCCTTAATAAGATTCCATGCAAGTAAGCTGGAATCGAGCACTAGAGAGTGCTACTTCATTAGGAAAATAAAGGATGGTATTGGATAATTGATTTATAACCCTGAGATTCTCAAAAGATCTCATCTCTGAGAATGTGATGTTAGAGGATGATTCTCTTGAGAATCAAGATGAAAATGAAGTAAAGGAACTCATTTAATCTTGAGATGATAATGAGGCTCCTGAAATAGGAAACTAAAAGGATAATTAAATGTGAAACATTAATACCTCTTCAAATGAGTTTGAGGATGTATTCCATGTGTCATTTAAGTCTGACAATGATCGGACTTCATGTGATGAAGCTCCTGAGGATCATGGCATGGAAAGATGGATGTTAGCAATAAAAGTCTAAGGTAGACTTCATATACAAGTGTTGTATATGGACCCTCAAGGATCCACCTATATGGGTAAGACCCGTTAAGGTGTAAATGGATCTTCAAGAGAAAGGGAACATGATGAGAAGGTAGAGACCTTCAAAGCACGGCTCATAGCCATGAGCTACATACCGGAAGAGAATACATTGCTTGCAATGAGACTTGCTCTTCAGTAACCATAAGAATATTGCTAACTGTAGCTACAAAACTTGGCTTTGACATCTTCGAGATGGAAGTCAATATTGCATTCATCTATGAATACCTCTATAAGTATATTCACATGAGGTAACCCCGGGGCTTCATGGTTGAGGAAAGCAAGATGTGCAAGCTAAAGAAATCCATCTATGAACTCAAATAAGCTTCTTGTAGTTGGAACATAAGATTTGATGAAATTATAAATGTTATGATAGAATCTTGATGAACCATGTGAAGCATAGTGGGAGTGCCATTGTGTTCATTATGTTAAATGTAGATTAATATCCTTATCATTTGGAATGATATAAGGATGATAATAAGTGTTTTATAGACTGGCTATTCCATAACTTGAAATATGATTTCAAGGATACCTCTTAGATCTTAGTTCTTAAGTTGTTCAGAAGCAAAGAGAAGAGGATATTGGGACCGCCACATTAGTAGTACACCTTGGACATGTTCCATTTTCTAGAAAATTCCAAGAAAGGCTTCTTTCCCTTAAGATATGGTATTGACCTATCTAAAGGGATAACACTTCAAAGAGTTGAGGAAGTGAATGATAGAACTGCTTGCACTTGTGTATAATTACAAGAAGCTAAGTGTATGCTAGATGTGTACAAAAGCCAGACATCTGCCGTGCAGTGGGAGTAGTAAAGTGTTGCTAATCCTACTATGGAGAGAAAACACTTGATTGCAGTAATAACAAAATCTTCATAGATGACAAGACATTAGAGATAGTGATCTCCAAGTCTTATCTTCAAGAAGTTAAGACTTTATAGATAATGATCTAAAAGGTCTTAACTTTGGATACCTTTGGAGATAGAGATCTCCAGGAATAAGGGTATTCTGATAAGGATTATGGAAATACTGGTTATGATAATTATTAAGCTGTAGTGTCAAGGACATTATAACTGCTTTATCAAGATTGAGTATTGGTTGCATAAGATGCAACATTCGTATTAGATGCGAGCACTGTTACTGGGGATACGCAAGTGTCGTAAAAGGACTTGGCATACTCTCGTGGGAACAGAGTGATTGATCAGCTTACCTAGCTATTTTCTAAATATCCTATGATTGTCACATGAGTGTGGGTTTAAATGATTAGCCCATTAATGGCTCTTTGGGCTAGTGGGAGATTATTGGACATGCGAGCCCACGGCGAGCAATTATGCAATAAATCCTATTGCGAATATCACTCCCTGATATGAGATGAAGAATAACTAATTTGCATAATAGGTCCCTTAATACAATTAGGGTTATGTACCATGGCCATCTTAATGATCATACAGTTGTTGATTCAATTATTGAATCATAGAGGCTGGTGCATGGATGAATATCTAAAGAGATAGATTGAGGACTCATCAAGTACCGTCAAATGATGATTAAGAGATGATCTCCAGCTTGAGTAGGAGATGGCAATCCTTTCTCACATAGGCTGATATCTGACCGACCTCTTGATGCAGGTCATCAGCATGGGAATAGGGATTCAGAGGTGTCAGATTAGTTAGGTCAAAGAGTTGACTTGACGAGATTGAGATAACCAAAGTCCTATATCGTATGCTGTCACGATACAGGCACGAATCCTCTGACCGGAGATAGATGTATTACTATATGTCTGAGTATGTACATTTGGCAGACCAATAGGTTGATGGCCTAACCAAGGTCTATACACCGGCGCGCTGGTGTGCATATAAGGGCAAATGAGTAATACGATCTCTCAAAGTGATCATACAGGTTCATTACTGAACCGGAAGACATGAGGTTGAATGATTTATCGAAAGTATGGAGGTTGAATTATTTGTGTTGTTCATATTCATCATGTTCATCACTCCTTTTGTTTCCTATACTTAGGGATACTCTACCCTAAGTATAGGGGGATATGTTGTTCATATCATCTCTTTTGTGTTTTATTCTTCTGATCTCTCGATTGTCCCCCAAATTGTTGATATTCTATACTTAGGGATATTCAACCCTAAGTATAGGGGGCAAGTCAAGCCATTGAATCCGCACATTCTCTTCATCAGTTTTCCCCTTTTGTACAATCTTCTATACTTAGGATTACTTGAGCCTAATATAGGGGGATCATCGGCTTCTACTCTTTTCAACTTTTCCTTGAGTCGTTGTAGCATAGGAGTCTTTTCATTTTTCTTTACTTAGCACGAGTTATGTCTTCCTTTGCTGCTCTCTAATCACTATGAGGACATAGTTCGAGCTAAGAATAGGGGGTGTTGTATATATTGTATATATACTTTAGACATAACTCGTACTTTTAAATATGATTTTTTTGAGATATGTATATAAATTCAAAAAATCGACGTGTGTATATAGACTTTGATCACCTTATATATATAACAACAAAAAATCAAAACAAAAAATACAAAAAAACAAAACATACAAAAAACAAAACAAGAAAACAAAAAAAACAAAAAAACAAAAAAATAAAAAAAACAAAAAAATAAAAAAAACAAAAAAACCTTGTATATACTTGTATATATTTGACTAACCCTTTTTTTCCTTTAAAAAAATCCCTAGAAACTACAAAACCAATTAGAACATCAAAAAATCTCTTTTTTTACATGTGCATCATTTTTTTCTTTCCAAAAATCCATAAACAGTTCAAAATTTGGTAATTGTTTAAAAAATGCTTTCTTTTTGCATTGTACATATTTCTTGCATTTGCATGTGCATTTTTCAGGATAGTAATGACATTTTAACCTAAGACTGGAATAAAGTTAAAGAATGGAGCTTAGTTGGACCTTAATCCACTTAATTTGAGAGGAACCTTATAAGAACTGGAGTTGATTTTCAGGCCCTAGTGACTTAATTCTTTAAGTTCATAAGATTATGTTCATGTGTCGTCTTGATTAGTCTAAGTAGAATATTTAACAACACACACATGATTATTTAAGATCGTGGCTTATCTTGGACAAGCACTCTACATGTAGCTCTTCATGGAGGAGGTAGTGAGGAGGCAGAATCTTTTGGCTTAGAGTAGCATACGAGGGTTGTACATCTATGCGGAACCTCTCGTCTTCCTCAACAAAGGGTTGTGTATCTCAACCTGATCTAGTAGTATTGAGGTCTAAAGACAGGATGATGTGGGATTGCAATAATGCTTCAAAAGATGGATAGTCTACTAGCTCAAGAGGAAAAACTCCTTATGTACATGCTGCACCTTGTATATATTTAAAAAAAAAGAAGAGAAAAAATACAAAATCTTTAAAAGTGGGCATGCCTGATAGAAAAGTAAAATGCCCGTTGGAGTGTATATACAAGGATAAAGAAAAAATATAAATAATAAGATCTTCAAATTTAAATTTTTGTAAGCTCGCAGTTAGATGACTTGTCTCCACTGGTCAAACATCCATGGATAGGTAGCTACATTGATTACCATCCATTCTTTTCTCCATCTCCTCTTTTTGAGCTGGTTATACTTGACTTAGAAGAGAATATCCCCGCTCCTCGAGGAAAGAGTTTCAAGGCCGGGGGACTAGAGTTACATTGTTGAGGGAGGCTATTTCTTTACTACTTTTGAGATGGGGAGCTATATTTCACTTACATCGTACAAGATTCATAGTCATAAGAATTTGAGTATGTATACTTGTTCTGACTTGACTATTGAGGAGGCCTGAATAGGAGTCTTGTGGAACTTAGAGGCTATTAGGTTTTACATCTATTTTCCATTAAGGTTCCGCCACACAAATAATCCAAAGGTTTGACAGAGCTCCACACTACAATTTTATGAAGATAAGTTTAATACTCAATATTGTCCTAATTTTTTTATTTTTCCTTTCTTTTTCTTTTATTTACTTATTCTTTGAAATAAGTGTTTGCTAAGAGACTAGCAAAGATAAATCATAGGGGGAAAATGAATATGCATTTCATTATCTTTATTCATTTATTTTAGCTTAGAATCCCTTATAAAACACCTGTATATAGTACTAACCCCATATTCTTACTAACTTGCATCTGTCTGTAAATATTGCACGATTATTACTATATTAACCTAAAATAAATAAATAAAGAAAGAACGGAAAAATAAAGAAAATAAAAAAAGAAAAAGATGGTATATATCTAATAGATAGAGGCCGACCCGAACCCTGAGAGAAGGTCAAGACTTGACCTGATCGACTAGGAATAACGTAGGGAAAGATAGGGTCCTTAATCAGAAAATACAAAAAATGTATTGTAAATATTTTTCTATGTATATTTGTACACTTACACTATTTGTACATAAATTGACCTCAAATTAAATAATTTTCAAAACAAAATTGCAAATAAAAATGTTTCAGAAATATGTACAGAATAAAAGTAACCACATCCGAAAAAAATATAATGTGACAATTAAAAGACCAATTTTGGCTCCATATGAACTCAAATTGAACCAAACTCACTTTCATTGTATTCTAAATTAAATTATCTATAAAATTATTGTGGTTTCATAATTTCTAGAGTTACGGTTTGAAAGACTGTTTTCTGGGGTATTTTGTGTAATTTTAACAATTTTTTGTACATATTGCATTTGTAAATGATTGTAAATATTTCTAATAAATATTTAAAATAAAAAATTATTTCAAATAAAAAAATTAATTTCCTTTCTTATCTCTATCTCATTTCAAAATTTTCCTTATGCTTATCTCATTTAATTTTTTTTTCTTTTCTATTTATATGGCTCCTCCTCCCTCATTTCAATTTGATTAATCTTTTGAAGAGGAGCTTATTTTTTCAAGAGCCATCTTGTTGAAGAAGAGCGCCTAGTCTCCGAGTTGTCCCGTGATAGCGAGGCGATGCTCGTTGAGGCGATTACAACATTTGTCCACTCCACGTTGAGATCCATTTTTCCTGTTCTTAACTTAGGTTAATCGTAGTTTAATTTTTCGCATTTCTGTTTCATTGTTTTTATTATCTAGATCTTAAAATCTATCACCATGATTTGATTCGCTTGATCCCATTTTTCATCTCACATTTTCCAATCTCATCACCTTCATTTCTATCTCTCACGACCTCCCACCTCCGACCATGCACGGTGGCCGGAGATCCGGATCTTATCAATCAATATTCACCGGATCCGCTACCCATTCGCATATCTATTTTATTTTTTTCATTTTGAATAATCAGAATTGAGCCATCATTCTCGCGTCCTCATTTGTTTATGCAGAACTAAAAAAATAAAAAATATATAGTTTTTTCTAACATTTATTTTTAGGATCAAACAAAAATTCAATAAAAAAATAAAAAAAGAGTTTATGTCGTTTCTATTTTCAAAAAAATAAAAAAAATTCTATTTTTTATCTATTATTTTTGTGTCTAAAAAATTTTTAAAAAAACGACGTAGCAGGCGCCATCCCTCCAGCCCACAGGCGGCGCTCGTTACCCTTCCTCCGCCTCACGAGGCCAGCAGCCAGCCCGCGTCGCTCCTGACTTTCGCCGGCAGCCAGCGTGTGCTGCCACCCCAGGAGCCCCCTCGTAGCCGATCGTGCGAGTTACCGCTGCCGTCTACCAGACCACCGCCCACCCTCCTCCTTGACCCACCACGCGTGCGTTGCCTCACGATTCCCTAACGCAGGCGTGCACCCAATCGATTCAATTTACCTCCAGCTGCGCCATCGCTGATCTGAAGCATCTCCACCGCTTTTGGGTCACCGCCAGTAGCTGGAATCCCAGGCTGACCGTGCCGTCCGTCTCGTACCTCCTGCCCTTTGGAGAAGAAGAAGCTAGTGGCGACGGTGTCCTTCCTCTGGTCGCGCAATCACCGCAGCACGCCATCGCCCACCCGCATTCTCCGCGATCTACAAGAGCGGAGGCACCCCTTCTCCTATGCACGTGAAAAGAAAAGAGATGAAGCCCTAACATTGAAAAATAAAAAAATTTTGGGCAAATTGCGAAGACATCCCTCGACATTTTTGAAATTACAAACAGTCCCTGCTCTCCAACAAGTCACGTGCTCAGCACGTTTCATTAGGAAATTTGCATTTTCAGTCCTTTGTTTACTTCTTGTTATTTATTTGTGCATGAACAATATATATTTGCATTTCTGTCCTTTTCCAGACTTTTTTTCTGCATGTTTATTTTCATTGAAATAAATGTTTTCATTGCCCTGAAAATTCTACAAACATTTGTGTATATTCCTTCTGTGTTCCTCTTCATTGTGTATAAATTTCATTGCATTTTATATTTATTTGTTATTATTAAAAAATAAAAAAACTATGCATTTTTCCCTGTTCGTAATTACAAAATCATAAAAATTCAAATATCGCGTAAAAAATTCCAAAAAAGGATTAGTTAACTTTTTGTTCCTTTAATGTTTTGTGTAAATTTCACGCAGTAATTCTTTTTAAAATCCAAAAAATAGAAAATACTTAAAA
This sequence comes from Ottelia alismoides, assembly GCA_037367405.1. Lineage (NCBI taxonomy): Eukaryota > Viridiplantae > Streptophyta > Magnoliopsida > Alismatales > Hydrocharitaceae > Ottelia > Ottelia alismoides. The sequence goes on along the minus strand of JAZKJV010007596.1, from coordinate 788,396 downwards.
TCTTATAAAAAATCATTAAAAATGCAGAAAAAATCCAAAAATAGTTACTTCAATTCCTATGTGTAGATAATTTCCTTTAGTTTAGAGGAAAAATATTTTTGTATTTTTATTTCATTTCATATTTTTAAATTGTGAAATACTCCTATTTGTTCATTGTTTGAATTTCCTCCTCTTTTGATTTATTTTAAAAATCCTAAAAAATTTTAAAATTCTCTAAAAAATCAAAAACAGTAAATAATTCATAAAAACACAAAATATTTTCTTTAGACATTCTTGAGCATTTTTGTTATATTTGAAAAATCCAAAAAGAAAAAAATACATTTGTTTTGTGCTTGAATTTGTTTTGAAAATCATATTTCTGAAAATAAAAAATTTACAAAAACTAAAATCATTAAAAATTTGAAAATAAGAAAAAAAAATATAATAAAATAATAAAATTTTCATAAAACTAAGGCAGTTAGCCTTTGAGATTCCTTTTCTTTTTATTATTTTTTCGATTATTTGAATAACCCTTCGGAATTGTAGCCTCCCTGAGTTCGATCCTGTTGCTATACATGTTAATTAAATAACAAAAATTCCTCTTGCTACTCATATTTCTTTGGGATTTTATCAGTTGTGCCCCTCCGAGATATCGCAATATTAGTTATGCCCCTATCTTTTTGCTAATATCAGTTGTGCCCCCGACTTCTTGCCAATATTTCACTTGTGCCCCTCAGAGGGGCATAACTGATAAAAGATTTTTATCAGTTATGCCCCTCTGAGGGGCACAAGTGAAATATTGGCTAGAAGTCGGGGGCACAACTGATATTACCAAAAAGATAGGGGCATAACTGATATTGCGATATCTCGGAGGGGCACAACTGATAAAAACCCTATTTCTTTTGTAAATAATTTTGCATGAGAAGAAAAAAAATAAATTTATTTGTTTGAGCCAAGAATTTTGGGGATCATAACAACAACTTTATATCAATAATAATCACTCCTTGGAAATCTCGCTCAATAGTGACTACTCCCAATAGAAAAGTAATCTAATCTTCGTCCAAATGTTGAACATTGATCTGAATGTGATTCATATGCAACAAGAATATTAGGTTTATGGCTTTGATTTAATCAAGCATCTATGAGAGGTCCCTGTGATATGGATTTGAGACATGGTCTCAATTTCCAAGTCACTATACGAGGAACGTCCAATTGTCCTATCCTTATCTCCAATTATCTATGGAGAAAGGCATTATTCTTAAAAGATTCCAAGAATAATTTCATTATTAAAATATATATCTGAGCATTGAGAAATTGATAATTAAATGTAATTTAATTATCATGAATAATGTGAATGTGTATCATATTATTTTGATGCACGAGAATGATTATTTTGAAAATGCTCCTAAACAGGTAGTTCTATTAGCGATGAAGAATTAATTTAAAATTTATCTAAGTTGAACGATTTATAGTGCATATATTTTATGTGATGTGTGTCCTAAAATTATAACCGAGCACAAGCAAATAAAAGTTACTCTACTGCGAGTGTGGGTACTAATTCTATGAATCAACACACTTGAGTCCCTTTCTACACAACATGGGTCAAAACATGCCCAAGTGTCCCCACAAGAATACACAAATTAAATTACAAAAAACAAGGTCTCAAAAGAAACCCTTTTGATAATGCAGAAAATAAATCCAATCTAACTCTCTCTTACAAAAACTAAAAAAAACTTCGTTGCAGAACTTTAAAATATTTCAAAATGCTATGAGCTACATGCAATGAGAGAAAATGTGGTTATTATATGTTAAGAGAGAGATGCAATGAATAAAAGAAAATTTGATGGAAAATAAAAGAAAATAGATACAAAAATTAAATTAAAATAATCAATTACAAGAATTTATTTAAAACCCTGGAAATGTGTCGTTCCCCAACAACGACGCCATCTGATGGCCGCTCTTTCTCCTCTTTCAATCACGTTAAATTATCATATTGTAGTATAGGAGGTAGAAAATAGATAAAAAAACCACACTTTGGAATATGTGGAGTATTTGAACTTGGTAAGTGTACCAAGGTCAAACTCTAGGAATAATTATTTTTAGTTTCATAATTTTAAATTACTGTAAATAATTAATTACTTGTAGGACTAATTTTTATGTTAAATAATAAGGTATAATGTAAAGAGTAGATAAAATAAAACAGGGAATCAAACAAAGAGATGGATCTATGATGATGAACTTGAATCCCAATAAAAGGATCAATTAATCCTCTAAATTGGTCACAGATACTAGGTAAATTAAGATTTCATCAATGCACTTCCAAGTTGTGAGCTACAAGATCAATAAATAAATATATACAACCCTCCAATTTTTGGGATTAATCGATGGTAATTCTCAAGAAGATTTGCTCAAACTTCCCAGTAATTTAATCCTCCAAGAAATGATTTTTAAACCATAAGGAAGCCAGGGAACAAATATTAGATCAAAATTTCTCAAATAAAATTATGGAAGTTATGTCACATAAAGCCTGCATATATCAAAATAATAGCAGGATAATAAGTTAATCCCTACATCATCAAGTTACACGTATACAATATGAAAGAAGTTGAAATGAGCTTGAAAATGACATAAAATATGCAAAAATTTGAGTTCAAATGAGAAAGATAATCAAATAAAGAGTTTTAGGGACTAAATTGAAAGAAAAACACGAGTTTGAATAACAAAAAGGTCCCGAGTGGGGCTTATATGTAATTATCTAAAGCCATCAGGGTCTCTTTTGTAATTTGCTGCAAGAGGGGGGCGAATATGCAATCTCTAGCACTTCCTAGGGTGCGCTCTATAAATAACCCTCTAGCACATGCTAGATGCGTGTGATAGACCTAGGCCTAATAGTGTGGATTCACGAGGGCGTCGATGCAAAAGATCTCCACCGCGTGTGCATGGCACTTGGGGGTTCCGTGACTCGATCACTGCTTTGGCCCCACGCATACACGTGGCGTTGTTGTGCTTTCTCCGACTCCACCCAAGGCTAGAGGCTTGATGAAAGATGAAATGACGGCTGGTATGCTTTGATCTGGGGTCGTAGGATCACAAGTGATCCAATGACACAAGTGGCATTGGGCAAGATCCTTCATCCTTGAGCAGAACAATAAAGTGCGGTAATAGTCGTTGGAGCTCAGACTTCTGGTGGTTGAGGGTGAGGGGGATGTGTCTCCGATGCTCTAGAGAATGTAGACAGGATAGGGTGGAAATGGAGCTTTTACGATTGATGAAGCCTGAAGTAGGAAGAGGAGAAGATTGAGGGTGTTACTGTTCATACATTTGAAATAGTTGACTTCTGGGGGAGGTACTCCTCCTCTAAGAATGATACAGAAAGATCTTCCAGCATGTCATGGAAGCATGGAGATCGTATCATATGCAATCAGGAGCGACTAGTCATACTAGTATCTCAAGGCAGCAAAATTTAAAAAATTTTGATTGTTGAAACCACATGATCCGAGAACGCTTCTCGGACCATTTCATATAAAATACAAAAAGTATTAGGTTTACCTCTTGAAGCATGGTTGTGATTGAGTCTCTAAACAAAGAGACCTCCTCTCTCAAGTCTGATTCAACGGATGAGGCACTTGCGAGTGCGTTGATGAAATGCGTGCTCCTCGCAATCCATGTTAATGATCAAAGAGGCAAATCTCCTGATCTCATCTCATTAGATCCGATGTCTTGTTCACGAGCCAAGTGCACCAAAGAAGATGCAGATCCACAAGCAGTCAATCTGGCAGCATAATAGCATCGTGATGACTACGACCCTCTGTAGGTTTTAGGGTGGACGACCACTCTAAGGAGGGAGAGAGGGGGCATATGTAGAGAGAGAGATGGAGAGAGTTTAATTCCTCTTGGAATTATTCGTGTTCTAAAAGGCAAGGTCTACCCTTCTGTTTATACTAGTTGGATGTATATAGATCTCAATCCATGTGCCCTCTTAATCTAATGGTTTGGATTAAGACGTTAGTAATCAACGGACGTGATTCGTTGCTACAAATTTGCAACAACTAATGTAATTAAATAAATTAATTATATCCCTTTATCAAGATACAAATTAATTCATTTTAATTTCAACTATAACAAACAGATAATTAGGGAGGTAACCACCACCTCAAAAAAGGGTGGCCATCCCCCCTTTGACTTGGTCAAGATGGACGGTCACCTTTGTTGGTGGGTTTGCCTTCCTTAATACATATTTATTATACATAATAAAATGCAACAACTATTATTGCATTTATCTTCAGAAAAATAATTCCAATCTAAATAGGTGAAAACATTAATCATGCCATTGATAAATATAAATCATATTCATATATCCAATATAATAGGTAAAGCAGATTTACAATTAATTGTTTATTGTGAATCCAATTCACAACAACATATAATTTGTAATTCTATTTAAAATTAAATCTCCCCAACATATTATAAATCATATTTATATCATTCATGATTTTCATGGATGGAGATATCTACATTAGTGATATATTTGATTATTAAATCACCTTTAATTATCCAAGATGACTCTTCTCATGCGCCCAAATAGCATGAATCACATTCACATAATTCACATCTTTGATAATTAAATCAAATTTAATTATCATAGATAACTCTCCTTATATGGTCAAATAATATGAATCAAATTCATATTATCCATGATAATTTAATCAAGAAAAGTGGTGGACATGAAAGTTGTAGATCTCGATGAGATCTTCAATTTCATGTAGAAGTCAAAGAGATCTGAGGTCATCTAAACAAAGATAAAAATTAAATACTAATAAAAACCATATACAACAAGTTCCTTTGATTTTTCTTTTGCTTATTATTTTTTTATATTTTTATTTCATTTTATGTTAAATTATTTATGTACGATATTAATCTATTTTTTATTTGATCTTAATAAGAAATAAAAACAAAAAATATTACACCTTAATAGTGTTATATTTATATTTATTAAATAGTGTTAATTATTTACAACACAATATATAGTAATAGGTGTTAGTTAATCAATGAATCTTGTTATTTTACTTAAGCAAGAGAGGTAAATAATGATGATTAAACTGGCAAATCTAGGATTTATCTGTCTTCTAGTATGTAGGATGTAAAGATTTTAGGAATACCTGAGGGTGATGTGATCATAAATGATTGTATAATGATGACGATCCCATTCTGAGGGAGTGATGAAATAGGTCTGGACGTTAGTGACTCCTTTCTCTAGAGAAGTAATTTAATCTTTGTCCAAATGTTGGACAGTGATCCGAATGTGATTCAGATGCAATAACAAGATTAGATTTACGGCTTTGATTTAATCAAACATCTATGGGAGCTCCCCAAAATTTGGATTTGAGATGTGATATCAGTATCCAAGTCACTATATGTGGAACATACAATCACCATGTCCTTATCTCCAAGTATCAGCAGAGAAAGCGCATTATTCTTGAAAGAGTTGAAGGATAATTTCATTATTTAATATGTCTGAGCACTGAGAAAAATTGATAGTTAAATTTGATTTATCCTAGCTATTTTATTTTTATTAATCATTGATTTATATAATTTTTTATTATGATTGGGCAACGTGGTGCCTCTACAGTCGATCACGTGGCCCGCCTCTCCTTTAGACAGTTATCGTCTTCCAGACTTGTCAGATCTGCTTTGATCTGGTGGCTTACAATTTCCCATATGCTCCCAAATATGGGCCCTTGGATCTTAATCCAACGGTCTAGATACCTTATGCACCAGCCTTTACCTCTTCTGCAAACCGTCCAACCAGTCTTCTTCTCCACATTAGCCCGCTAACATTAACCACCCCCGCGCCTAACTTCCGTCACCAACCGCTAGCCCATTCAACCCTCATCAACGCCAACCACTTATTGTCCCCTAACCCCAACTCCCACACTAAGTGGCGGTGGTTGAAACCACCGCCTGGAGACAATAACCTCCACCACTTCTCAACTTCAAAAACCCTACCATCGCCTCAAGCGGTAGTTGTCCACCTTTGATTAGGCTCAGGCCCAACCCTCTCCTCCTCTTTGTGACAGAGAGAGGAAGGATCGATGGAAGCCATGACAACCTCGTTGTGGTGAAGACCCATGGTGAGATGCCATGCTATAGTGTTCATGGAGTAGCTGTTCGAGCTTCTAGGTAAGACTGACCTACTGGAGAAATGACCCCAAGGTCTGAAGAACCTCTAGCCCAATCCACTTCGACCATCGGCAATTTTCTTCAAGGATTTGGGTTAAGTAGCTTTTACTTTAGTTTTCTTCGATTTTTCCTTCATCACACACAGATATACTCATCCTACAAAGGATCCTCTGTTCTTCACTGATGATCATTAATCTTTGCGGAAGACCATGTTCTTTGTCCTCCTTGTACCTTTGCACCTACGGACCTATTCACTTTCGCTTTCAGTCATGGAGGAGGAATCATCTGGACTCCATATTCCTCACCCGACACGGCCCACCATTCCATTCATTCTCGCATGCTCATATACATTGTATGCTTCAGCTATTTTCTTCACAAATGTATGCAGTTCAATCTAACTTCAATGGCCAAAGTTCATTAGATTGCTCCGATTTGGAGTTTTAATTCTGTTATATCTCCTCTGTCACTGACTTCATATGCTCGCAGACCTTCTACGACATCGTATCATCTTCACTAGCCTTTCGAGGAACTTCACTGATGTTCAGAGCACCTCCAGGACGAAGTAGGAGCAATGGGGCTCTCGCCAGAACCCCACCTTCTTGCAACCTCTAACAATGGAGCTATTTCAAGAAGGAGGTATAGGAATCGTTGGATCATCCCAATTTGGGGATGATCCAACGGTCCAATTTGACCCACGTCTTCAACTCTGATCCTGCAGCTTCGTTCACGCTAAGCCGTCAGCCGAGGCACCACACCAAGCCATGTGGCTCGAGCCATGAGCCATCCACCGAACATAAAGACGCGGGTGCTCTACACATGCCGACTGGGTAAATTGCAAGTTTGCCTTGTCGATTTGCTTATTCACAAAAATACACATGCATAGGGGTATTTAATAAATTTCACTGCCAGTTTTTCATAATTGCATTCCAGTCCCTGTAGGTACCTATTTGTGATGTTTCATTTTATGCTAAACTAGGTTTGTGCCCTTGGATTCAAACTTGAATAACTTCAACATCGTATATCCGACTGAGACAAGTTCAGTGCCATTTTGTTCTTCATTTAATTATCTTCATATGACATGTTTATTCTTTGATTTGATGATGATGGTTTAATAGTATAATTACAGATAAAAGAGATAATGAAGTCCATATTAAAATGAAATTTATCTTCAATTTTTTCGCTCAATTGGATCCGTATCAATTAGATAATTTGCTTAAGTTTGATAAATCATTCATGGGCATAATTATGTTTGCATTAGCATGTACTATAATTGTGTTCATCACCTCATTGTTTTCTAACATACATTAATGTGTTTCATTACCATATTTTGGCTCATCCATGCATTCATTTAGGATGTGAATTTTATCTTGTGTAATTTTCTCACATTGTTTTGTTAATTTTGACCAAGATAATTTATCGATAGCTTAGCCTAGATATTTTAACACCTAAATAGTTGTATTATGGCTTTTGTTCTTGTGTTCGTCCTTGAACTTCCCAAGTTAAATAAAGCTGAATCCTCTTCATAGAGATTATTTATTTGAATTTGTATTACACGCTAAGTGCCCTTGCTAAAATGGATCATATGGATCCAATGTAGCACTGGCACTTAGCGATTCATCAGATGGTGCCGTTGCCGCGGATACAGCTTCATTAATATAATAACTTTGGTTTTACATTTCAGGTTAAGCTGATTATTTTTGTATCTAGGTAATCCCATGATGTAATGTTTTATTCATTATTTTATATGTTTTGATAATATTTGAATTTTCTAAACTCTTTTCTTCTATGGTAAGGCCCATCCATCAAAGAAACTCAAGGAGAATGGAGGCAGGAAGCTCGTGATGAGTACATGCTAAGAGAAACCGCAGAAGATGCCATCAAGTGTTTCGAAGATTATTTTCTTGTGTTTTTTATGTAATAATTGTGGACTTGAACTCTATTATTTGTTGTGTATGTTGAGTTTGTTTCACCATGGGTGGGAGTCAACTTGAGTGCTCTATTTAGGATCCAGGCACACGACTCATAGAGCTACTTTTGATATATTGTCCTAAGTGCTTGTTTTGTAAGTTAGGTCACGCTAACTTCATCTTATGAGATTCACTCATCTTTAAGATTCATAAAACACATGTAATCTACGTTCAACTTAGCCCAAATTAAATTGATTATCTGCCCACTAATAGATGCATGATTAAGTGCAAATTTTTATTGACTTGCATGCATTTAGATATAATTTTATATCCAGTCTTGCATGTGCTTGAAGAGAGCTGGCACCACTGTAAGTACTTCTCTTGAGCATAACATCATGATTTACCGTATGCATGATTTTTTCCTCTTCATGATTTGTCGCTTAGGATATTATGGAAATGGGATTGAACGGTAGATGATCATTTATGTGTTCAGAAATAATACAGGTGATAACCTAAACTCTAAAAATGGGACTGTTAATGCAAGACTGATGCAATTACAATGGATCTAAAATTCACCTTGTTTTTTAGAGTGAAAACCCCACATTATTTGCATGTATGTATGCATTCGTTGAGAGGTGAGGGTGAATCCCTAGGATAAAGCCCAGAACCTAAGTCAACCTACTCATAATGGAAGTGAATTTTGTATTATCACTAATAAAAGAGACAAGATAATCATACCATATTTATGATCTTCACAAGGTGTGTTGGTGCAATAATCGAGTTTGTTTGATCTTGTTTGAATCTTCAACCTCCCAAATCCCTAGGCTTTATTATCATCTCCTAAGATTCATCATCTAGAGGTTCAACTAACATTGATCCCTTCATCACTTAGCTTCCTATTCTGTATACTTAGGCTTATTTTCAGCCTAAGTGTATGGGGGATCCAATGCCATTCTGATTATTCCTCTCAAGTCACCATGTTTTAATTCATATCTTTATATTAAGCTATTTCTCATCTTAAATATAGGGGGACCCAAGTCCCTGTCTTCATCTAACTGGTTCTTTTTATTCATTTTGCACATGTTATTCTACCATCAATTTTTGGATTTTTTTTATACTTAGTTGAGCCATGGATTCATTTCACTTGGTGCTATGAAGACATAGCAAAAGCTAAGTATAGGGGGGGTCTACCGTATATATTAAATATATACTTTAGCTGTAGAACATTATTTTAAAAATTTTCCAACTATTGGGGTTACGGGTATCATATTATATTTTTGAACTGATTTGTGTACAAAATGTTTTGAAAATAATGTATGCAAATTATATATATTTGACATGGTTTTCAAATTTTTACGTGGTTTTTAAAAATACGATTGACATGTTTGGAAAATCATTTGTAAATTGTTTTGAAAACCTATACTTATGTGACATTGTTTTGAAAAATATTTTACCGAGGTTTGAAAAATATCTTTGTAAAATGTTTGCAAAAATTTTCAAAAATATTTTTCAAAGCTAAGGGTGTAAATGAGTCTAATTAGTTAACTCTCTAACTTAAAAAAATGGAAAAATAAAAATTACAAAAAGATTGTCTTACTAATTAGTGATTGTTCTCTGACACGTTCACTATGCACCCAAGGCTAGAGAAGATCTTTAACACTCGGTTTAAGGTGTCCCTAGAATTAGAGTTATCATGTGTTAATCATTAGGGTCTTGAACTTAAAAATTCACATTCTCTTAGTTTGAAGATATGCATGCTATATTTTCATGCTTAATCTCCCTTAAAAGAATTTGACTATCACTCACATGCACGACTGCATTCATGATTGAGATGAGCCAAGGTATCACTAAGGAGATTGGGATTGGAAGCTTGAGTTTGGACTTGATTTATATGATGCTAGATTATGGGATAAAATTAATGATGGCTTCATGAAACCTGAGTGTCAGCATGTCTTGGTCAATGCATGCCAATTGTTTGGTAAAAGTATTGGAGCTAGCCAAAAAGAAGGGAAATTCCCTCAAATAGAAATATGATGATAAAATGAAAAGAAAATCTCATGTCATTACAAAGTTACATCATATGAGATATTATATTCAAGGCAAGCTCTCCCAAACTTTAAGTATCCACTTGGACCAAATCATTAGGCTTTTATGAGTCGGATAGTACCACAAAAAGGGCTCTGCATCATTAAAGCTACAAGTCTGGGTGCAGGTATATTAGATACCTTAAAAAGATGCATCCCGGTGTACTCTTAGAAAAACAAGTACATACAACTCAAATTTCTCTTGACAGACACACTGAATGGAAAAAATCAAAATAAACATTGTGTTGAGTATTAACACTTGAGAGAACCCTGTTCCAATGAGAGGAAGAGAAAATAAGTACACAATCCTAAATACTCCATAATATGGCCTTCCATATATACCACTGAAGTCTGAAGAACTAAAGAGATGGTGGATTGAGGCAAGACTAGATTTATTCCCTAGAGTTGAGGGTTGGGTCCTTGGGAAAGCTTTCAAGATTGGAATTCTTGGCGATATTGTGACTTTACTCTCATGGTGCAGTCTACACTAAGTCATACTTCTTATATATGTGTACATCGAGAGTTCACAATTAGAGGAGTTGCATTACTTTTGATTAATACTTGGATTAACTTAGAGTTTTAGGATTCTTAAAACCCAGTGTTCTAGGTCAAATCAAGCCTTGTATTTTCACTTGCACATGTCAGGGATCTCACTAATTAAGCTAACTCTCTAACAAATTCTTTATTAGCTCGAGGACGAGCTTAGCTTAAGTATAGGGAGGTGATAAATCCTAGATTTATCAGTTTAATCATCATTATTTATCTCTCTTGATAAAGTAAAATAACAAGATTCATTGATTAACTAACACTAATTACTAATTATTGTGTTGTAAATAATTAACACTATTTAATATATTAATATAACTCTATTATGATGTAATTTATGTATATTTATTTCTTATGAAAAATCAAATAAAAATTAGAGTAATATTGTACATAAATAAACTAACATAAAATAAAATAAAAATACAAAAAATAAGCAAAAGAAAAATGAAAGAAATATATTGTATATGTTTTTTATTAGCATTTAATTTTTATCTATGTTTAGATGACCTCGAATCTCTTTCATGTTCACCATTTTTCTTGATTAAATTCCTAGCTATTTTATTTCTATTAATCTTTGATTTATTTAATTTTCCTTATTCTCATTGGGCCGCAGGGAGCCTCCACAGGCAACCACGTGGCCTGCCTCTCCTTTAGACACCTATCGTCTTCCTGAGTCATCAGATCTTCTTTCATCTGGTGGCCTACAATCACCCATACGCGCCCAAATCTGGGCCATTGGATCTTAATCCAACGGTCCAAATATCTCCTTCAACCTCCTACACCAGCTTAACCCTCTTCTACAATCTGTCCAACCATTCTTCTTCTCCCCATTATCCTGCTGACTTTAACCACCCTCATGCCTAACGTCTGTCACCAACCGCAAGCCTATTCGACCCTCATCCATGCCAAACACCTATTGTCCCTTAACCCTAACTCCCACACTATGTGGTGATGGTTGAAACCACCACCTGGAGACAGTATCCTCTGCTACTTCTCCTCTTCAAAAACCCTACCTTGCATCAAGCGGCTATTGTCTACCTATGATTAGGCTCTAGCAGACCTCTCCTCCTCTATGTGACAGAGGGAGGAAGGATCGATGGAATCCACGACGACCTCAGCCCGGTGAAGACCTATGGCAAGATGTCATGCTAGAGTGCTCATGGAGTAGTTGTTCGAGCATCTAGGTAAGGCTGACCTACTAGAGCGATGACCCCGAGGCCTGAAGAACCTCGAGCCCAAGCCACTTCGACCACGACGATTTTCTTCAAGGACTTAAGTTAAGTAGCTTTTACTATAGTTTTCTTCGATTTTTCCTTCATCACACACAAATCTACTCATCCGACAAAGGATCCTCTATTCTTCATTGATGATCATTAATCTTCACGGAAGACCATATTCTCCGTCCTCCTTGTACTTTAGCACCTACCTACCTATTCACTTTCGCCTTCAGTCATAAAGGAGGAACCATCTGGGCTCCATCTTCCTCACCTAACACAACCCACCATTCCATTAATTCTCGCACGCTCATACATGCGGTATGCTTTGGCTATTTTCTTCACTAATGCTTGCGGGTCAATCTGTCTTCAATGGCCAGAGTTCATTAGATTTCTCCAATTTGGAGTTTCATTTTTGTGGTATCTCCTTTTTCACCGATTTCTAGATGCTCGTAGAGCTTCTCTGACATCGTATCATCTTTGTTGGCCTTTCGAGGAACTTCACCGATGTTCACAGCACCTCTAGAACAAAGGAGCAGTAACGGGGCTCTCGCCGAAGCCCTGCCTTCTCACAACCTCTAGTGGCGGAGCTATTTCAAGGAGAAGTTACATGCACCGTCAGATCTTCCCAATTGGGGGATGATCCCACGGTCCAATTTGACCCATATCTTTAACTCTGATCCTGGAGCTTTTTTCATGCCGATCCATCCGCCAAAGCACCACACCGGGCCACGTGGCCCGAGCCATGAGCCGTTCACCGATCCTAAGGTCGCGTGTGCTCTAAGCGTGTGTCCTGGGTAAATTGCAAGTTTGCCCTACTGGTTATCCTTAATTGCAAAAAATCCCCCACGTTGGGGGTATTTTAAATTTTTCACTATGAATTTTCCATTTTTGCATTTCAATCCCTGTTGGGATCTATTTGTGGTGTTTCATGTTACGTTTTACTACGTTTGTGCCCCTGGATTTAAACTTGAATAACTTCAGATCATATATTTGATTAAGACGATTTCAGTGCCATTGTTTTCCTCGTTTAATTATCTTTCATATGGCTATGTTTATTCTTTGATTTGATGCTGATGGTTTAATAAATTAGAGATAAATGAGATATTGAAGTCCATATTAAAATGAAATTTGTCTTCAATTTATTCGCTTAATTGGATCCTTATCAATTAGATAATTTGCTTAAGTTTGATAAATCATTATAGGGGATAATTATGTTTGATTTTCTTGCACTATCCTTTTGCTCATCACCTCATTATTTTATAACATACATTAATATATTTCATTGTCATATTTTGGCTCATCCATGCTTTCATTTGGGATGTGCATTTTATCTTGTATAATTTCCTGGCATTGTTTTGTTAATTTTGATATAAATAATTTATCAATAGCTTAGCCTAGATATTTTAACACTAAATAGTCGTATTATGGCTTCTATTCTAGTGTTCGACCCTGGACTTCCCAGGTTTTAAATTAAAGAGGAATCCTCTTAATAGAGATTGATTATTCGATTTTGTATGGCACGTTAAGTGCGCGTGCTACAATGAATCAATATTATTACCTGCATTAAGCGATTCGTCAAAGATCTAGAATAAAGCCGAAGTTTTAGATCCATTTAGACTGTCTTCTTTACAGTTTTATCATTATGTTTTTCATTGATTATTGGAAGTCGGTATCGATCATGTACTTTCCAAAAGCACACATTATACCTAGGCATTGATCATATACTTTACAAAAGCACATATCAAACCTACAAATTCAGTCAAGCTTCCAAAGCGAGACGACTGTGCACAGAATTTGATTCCCAACATCTCATTAGTGAGCTCATGTCTTATGGTTCATTAATGAACATGTATGATCCCTTTGAGAGATTGTATTACTCATATGTCCTTGTATGCACACCAGCACGCCGATTTATAGACCTTTATTAGATCATCAACCTATCGGTTTGCCAAATGTACATACTCAAACATATAGTAACACATCTGTCCCGGTAAGAGGATGCATGCCGATATCATGATAGAATATGACATAGGACTTCGGTTATCTCGATCATGTTAAGTCAACTCTTTGACCTAACTTATCTAACACCTCTGAATCTCTATTCTTACGCATAGGACCTACATCAAGAGGTCAGTTAGATGTCAACCAATTAGAGAAATGATTGTCATCTCCTACTCAGGCTTGAGATCCTCTCTTAATAATCATTTGACGGTGCTTGATGAGTCCTCAATCTAACTCTTTAGATATTCATCAAATCACCAGTCTCTATGATTCATCATTTGAATAAACAACGGTATGATCATCAAGATGTCTATGGTACATTACCCTTTTTTTCTAAGAGACCTATTATGTAAATTAATTATTCTTCATTTCACATTAGGGAATGATATTTGAAATAACATTTATTGCATAATGGCTCGTCATGGGCTCGCATGTCCAACACTCTCCCACCAGCCCAAAAAGCCATTAATGGGCTAATCTTTAAACCCACACTCTTTGCGTATCATAGGCTATTTAGAAAAATAGCCAGGTAAGTTGACTAGTCACTCTATTGAGAGACTACTCCAAGTCCTTTTACAGTACTTGCATATCTTCTAGTAGAAATGCTTGCATCCAATGCGAATGTTGCATCTTCTGCAACTAATACTCAATTTTAGGGCAGCTATAATGTTTCTGACGCTACAACTCAATAATTTGTTATAACTAGTATGTAATTTTTATTATCCTTATCAAAATCCCCTTATTCCTGTATATCTCTATCTCCTAAGGTATCTGTACTTAAGACCCTTTTTGATCATTATCTATAATGTTTTTATTTCTTGAAGATAAGACTTTGAGATCACTATCTCAAAAGTCTTGTCATCTTTGAAGATATTGTTATTACTGCAATCAAGTGTTTTATTTCCATAGTAGGATTAGTAAGAGTTTACTACTCCCACTGCGTGTAACACATCTGACTTTTGTACATATTTAGCATACACCAGACTTCTCATAACTGATGTACAAGGGAAAATTGTTTTATCATTCACTTCCTCAACTCTTTGAAGTGTTATCCCTTTCGATAGGTCAGTACCACATCTCATGGGTTGGAAGCCTTACTTGGGATTTTCCCAAATGGAACATGTCCATGATGTACCACTAATGTGATGGTCCTAATGCCCTCTTTTCTTTGCTTCTGAACTTCTTTAGAACTAAGATCTTTATAAGTATCCTTGAGATCAAATCTCAATGTATGGAACAACTAGATTATAAAATACTTATTATTATCTTTATATCATTCCAAATGAATAGGATATCATCGACATTTAGCACGATGAAAATAATGGCACTCCCATTAAACATCACACTGTTCATCAAGATTCTATCTGAAATCATAACATTTATTATTTCATTAAATCTAATGTTTTAACTACAAGAAGCTTATTTGAGTCCATATATGGAGTTTCTTAAGCTTGCAAACCTTGCATTCCTCGTCAATGAAGCCATGGGGCTAGTTCATATGAATATCCTCGATGAGGAATTCATTGAGGAATGCAATCTTTACTTCGATCTTGAATATGTCATAGTCAAGTTATGCAGCTACAGTTAGCAATATTATGATGGGTTTAAGCCTGGCTACTGAAGAGCAAGTCTCATCTCAAGCAATGTCTTCTCTTCTTGTGTAACTTGTGGATACGAGCCATGCTTTGAAGGTCCCTACCTTTTCATCAGGTTCCCACTTTCACTTGAAGATCCATTTACACCTATTGGGTCTTACCCTTATAGGCGGATCCTCGAGGATCCATGTACAACACTTGTATATGAAGTCTACTTTAAACTTTGTTGCTAACATCCATCTTTCCATGTCATGATTCTCATAAGCTTCATCATATGAAGTCAGATCATTGTCAGACTTAACTGACACTTGTAATCCATCCTCAGATTCATTTGAAGATGTATGAGTGTTTCATCTTTAATTATCCTTTTAGTTTCCGATTTCAGGAGCCTCGGTATCTTCTCAAGACTAAATGAGTTCCCTCACTTCATTTTCATCTTGATTCTCAAGAGAGTCATCCTTTAAGAATCATATCCTTAGAGATGAAATCTTTTATGAACCTCAAGGTCATAAAGTAGGTATCCAATACCATCCTTTATTTTCCTTATGAAGTAGCATTCTCAGGTGCTAGATTCCAGCTAACTTGCATGGAATCTTATTAAGGATATATATTGTAGTCTCTACTACATATGTACCTTGGACACTAAGAGGTAATTAGGCTAAGATTCATCATTGATTAAATCATGTCACACATGATCCAATTGCATCTCCCTACAACACTATTGAGTTTAGGTATATTAGTATCAGTGAGATAGGAATGATATTCCTTTCTCCATAAGGTATTCCTTGAATTCATCTAATAGGCACTTGCTACCTAGGTTAGATCAAATTCATTTCATCTTCCTTCAAACATTGGTTCTAAACCAAAATTGTGAAATCTTTGAACATTTCAAAGGTTTATAAGGTGAATGGAAGAAATCTCATATCATAAATAATCATCAACAAATATCAGATATCATTTATGTTTATTATGATATAGATGATCCAAATACATCAATGTATTAGATCTTTAATACATTGGCATCTTACACCATTCTCAGAGAAGAGTGTATTGGACATTTTTACTTTTGAATATATTATTCACAAGTATGTAAGATTTGAAATTTCAGGCAATCTAAAGTTTCATCTATTCTAGTCTATTGATCTCATCAATAGACATATGTCTAAGGCTTGATGCCTGATCATTGTCAAATGATATTCAGCCTCCTATTGATCTTTTATGGTTTCATTTCCAGTATTTAGAATGTTAATGAACTATTCATTAATTTTCTACTTTTGTAGAGTCCTCCAGATGTCATATTTATTATTTAAAATGTTTCCATTGCAACTCTTTATGATAGGTCTATTCCAAAATTCATGTTTATTCCCAACATTTAGAAATAAACAATGAATGTATTCTAATATCTAGGCCATACAGACATTCTCCAAGACTAAGGTCTCCCACCGAAAATATGAAGTCTATCTATCCAATGGAGACTGTTGCAACAATTGCATCAACTCTAATATAGATGACTATAACCTTAAGATCACAATTTCTAATCTTCTAAAACTATTCAACTAGTTGCAGGTGTTATAATAAGAATGAGATTCAGTTATCAGACTTCGATCTTATCAAATAAGAAAGTCAGTTTCAATGATTATTCGTAGATTATTCTGATGCACTATCCAAGTCCTTCTCTATGGATTCCAGATAGTCTAGATAGTCATACTATCAATACATCGGCTTGTTGCAGTATCGGCATTCATCCAACTCTTTGGATGTCAAATGTGTGGAAATCATAGAAGTACAGTCAACTCTTTGACTTTCCATCTTACGTGGGTCAAAAACATGCTTCCACTGCGCTCCCCTCATTTATAAACAACTATTTCTTAAGACAAAGGATCTCTTATGTGAACTCAAAAGATTTCAATATAAGAGCATCTCAATAGTTATACATGCTTCATTCAATTCATACAATATGAAAATTTTGAAGCTTCATGAATGACTAGAACATAGATAGAAAAATGATGACACTCATCATGTCTACATCCATCTTAACTCTTAAAGACTTTTGGTTTCAGGTAGGTACTCAAATATTTTGAGTGCATCATTTCTTATTGACCCACCATTCTGCATAATGTAGTGAAGCATGTCATTCATGATTAAATGTCGAGAGCACACATGTATGCCAAAATATCTTCTTAGATTTTATAATGATTTTAGATAATTATGATCATCATCGACATGATACTTCCAAAGAACTTTCGATGAGAAATCAAGATTATAGAGACACGCAAACTCTAGGTTGTTGTCCTATTCTCTATTTAATTGTCATTTCTCATTATTATGAGGAAACTTGCACATTGCAACCACATACCTTATGCATCCAACTGCAAGTACAATATTCTGATCATGGATCAAATTCAAGATATTTTACTGGTTATTAATGAGTATAATTTTGAGTGGGTTTAATGTAGGTTATTTGAAATAAGATAATTTCATATGCACACAGACATATTTTTCTTTGATTTATGAATTTTTATATAAAAGTTGTCTTGTCTTGTCAACACTGAAAGTTCATTCCCTTGATCACTTTCAGTGTGAGAAATATACTTACCATTATATCTCAAGAAAGATCTGGGATCTCCTTTCTTCTCTTTGTTACATACCAATAATTAGAGAAATTACAACTCAGATAAAAAGAAGCGGGAACTCATTCCGCCTTGCAAGTCCAACTTGCATTTCCTAATTCGATCTTTAACACCGGGGCCCACCACCCCTAAGGCAATGTTGACCCCTCATTTATTGAACCAATCATCAACACGAATGAAACTCACTATGTGCAATCCAATATCGTCCCAATAATACGAGGAACCAATATTGGGGTCTCTACGCATACGACCATACACTTTCAAGAAGCAAAGAGCCAGATCCAGATGCGCTTGTATGTAGGAGTTGTCCCTTCGGACAAGTGTCTCCTACATATAATCCCTGACGACGGAACACTTCGCCTTGAAGTAGACCATGGATATCACTCATGCGATCCTCCATATCATGTTCAAATTCTAATTAATTATTATGAATCATATTCACATAATTGATTATTCCAAGGTAATAATATCTCTATTCATAAAAGAGTGTTTAAATTGGATATAATTAATTCAATGATATTAAATCAATTATCAATCTAATTTATCAACCCACAAACTATTTTGATTATAACTTAAAGGATGGTATATTCTCAAAATACATATTATTAATTTTAATCATTAGAAAAATACATCATGATCGATTCAAGCATTATCCTTTCCTTACCCACTGTCATGGCCATAACACATTGGATATGGGATAGACTACTCATGGAGCAACCTGTTACCCCATCGATCCTAGGCTAGACACCATATTCGCCTTAGGTCTGGATAATGTGATTTGATCATTTTGTATTTGAGATGATAATCGGTCTTTCAACCGAAGTTAGACCATATAATATTTATCAAAACCATTTTGATTAATATTATAAGGAGATTGGCTAAACAAATCCCCAATCCTATTCAAGAATAATATTTTTTGGAAAGTTCATTGTAACCAAATCAATCAAGATACATTATCTTATTAAGTTGGTTATGTTCATTCACAAAATAATTATCACTATTAAATATTTCACAAATATTTGACAACTAATTATTCCAGAAGATTAACCATTAATTTCCATGAATTTAAGTGAGTGACAATCACAAGGTTCATCATCAAGTATTTAATTTCCAGCAGTGACCCATACTTACTAAACTTAGCATAACTCGATCAAATAAAATCCAAATCACATAAATTAAGTTTATTTGATTTGACAATTTGATTTATAATAGAATACAAGTGATGAACATATAGTTTTAGGTGTTTTAAAATCGTAGTTATCTCTTGATTACGTTCTAAAATATCATTCCCGCAACAGTCGATATATGTCCACTAAAACAATCATAACTTGAGCAAACGGATTCCAAATCATGCAAACTCAAGTTCTACGGTTTTCTAATTTAATGGAGAACAAATACAAGATGACTTCACATTTTAAGGCATTGAAATAGGGCTAAAAATCTCACAAAATAGGGTTGTGTGGACAAAATGCGATGAAACTTCACACAACTTGAAATGCCCATGTCATCTTAGATTTATGGATCATTTACTAAACCTCCAACCTATGGATCTGATACAACTTAAAGGATATGTAAAGATCCTTAAGCTCATCATGGAAATGTGGAGATCACATCATATGCAATCAGGAGCGACTAGTCATACTAGTTGCTCAGGGCATCAGAATTTAAAAAATTTTGAACGATGAAATCACATGATCTAAGAATACTTCTTAGATTATTTCATCTAAACCACAGACAAGTATTAGACTTACCTCTTGAAGCGTGGTTGCAATTGAGTCTCTAAATGAAGAGACCTCGTGTCTCAAGTCTGATCCAACAGAGGAGACACTTGCAAGCGCATTGATGAAACGTGTACTCATCGGAATCCAACTTGATGATCCAAGCGGAAAATCTCCTGATCTCGTCTCACAAGATTCAACATCTACTTCACGAGACAAGCACACCGAAGAATATGGTGATCCACAAGTAGTCAATCCGGCAGCACAACGGCGTTGCGATGACATCGACCCTCTTTAGGGTTTAGGGTGGACGACCACTCTAAGGAGGGAGAGAGGGGGTACGTGTAGAGAGAGAGAGTCGGACAGAGTTAAATTCCTCTTGGAATTATGTGTGTTTTAAAATACAAGGTCTACCCTTCCTTTTATACTAGTTGGATGTATTTGGATCTCAATACATGTATCCTCATAATCCAATGGTTTAGATTAAGAGGTTACTAATCCTTGGCCATGATTTGTTGCTATAACTTTACAACAACTCATTTAATTAAAATAAATTAATTATATCCCTTTATCAAGATACAAATTTATTCACATTAATTTCAAACATAAGAAATAGATAATTAGGAAGTCAACGACCACCTCAAAAAAGGGTATTCGTCCCCTCCTTTCACTTGGTTAAGGTGGACGACCACATTTTTTAGTGGTTTTGCCTTCCATAATATATATTTACTATATATAATAAAAGACAACAACTATTATTGCATTTATTTTCACAAAAATAATTCCAAATTAAAATTGTGAAAACATAAATCATGCCATTGATAAATATGAATAATAACATAATATATAAATCAGATTTACAATTAATTGTTTATTGTGAATCCAATTCACAACATATAATTTGTAATTCTATTTACAATTAAATCTCTCCAACACATTATAAATCATATGCATAATATCCATGATTATTGTGGATAGAGATATCCTGATTAATCATATGTTTGATAATCAAATCACTTTTAATTATCCAAGATGACTCTTCTCATATGCCCAAATAACTTGAATCACATTTGCATTGTTCACATCTTTGATAATTAAATCAAATTTATTTAGCATAGATAACTCACCTTATATGGCCAAATAGTATACATCAAATTCATATTATCAATGATAATTAAATCAAATTTAACTATCAATTTTTCTCAATGCTCAGACTCATTATCAATAATGAAATTGTCCTTGAATTCTTTCAAGAATGGTGCACTTTCTCCGTGGATACTTGAAGATAAGGACAGGGTGATTGTATGTTCCATGCATAGTGACTTGAATATTGAGATCACATCTCATATCCAGATCTTGGAGACCTCCCATAGATGTTTAATTAAATCAAAGCCATAAATCCAATATTCTTATTGCATCTTAAATACATTCAGATCATTGTCCAACATTTGGACCAAGATTAGAGTACTTCTCTAGTGAGAGGAGTCACTAAAATCTAGACTTGTTTCATCACTCCCTTAGAATGGAAGCGTCGTGGTTATACAATCATTTATGATCACATCACCCTCAGGTATTCCTAATACATGTACATGCTGCATATTGGAAGACCGAGAATAAACCTGATGTTATAGATCTATTTAGATTGTCTTCTTCGGGGTTTTATCATTAAATTTATCATTTGATTATTGGGAGTCGGTTTCGATCATCTACTTTCCAAAAGAATATATCATACCTAGGTATTGATCATATACATTCCAAAGACATATATCAAACCTACAAATTCAGTCAAGTTTAGAAAATGAGATGAAAGTGCACATAATTTGATTCCCAATATCTCATGAGTGAGCTCATGCCTTCCGGTTCAATAATTAACCTGTATGATCCCTTTGGGAGATCGTATCGATGACTACAATATCCTTTATGTCAATAATATGGATGACCATATCATTGAGAGAGAGAGAGAGATGATGGACGACCATGAGAAAATGAGAGAAAGTTGTTGTCTTTCATGTTGTAAAAATAAAAGGATAGGGATACCCTTCGATTTATACTAATTGGATGTCCATGGATCTCAATCCATAAGCACACACAAATCCAATGGTTGACATTGATTTGTGCTTTAAATCAATGGCTATGATTTTGTTATGTTTTAATTACCAACAATAAATTTATTGGCTTTAAAATAAATGAAATATATCGAAATCAATCAACATATTTCAATTTATATCAAGCCAACAAAGATGGAATGGATTGGAATGAGAGAGTGCCTCCTTCCTTACATAGAATGGACAATCACAACTTGACAAATCAAGTATGGTCGACCACCCTCTATGTTAGGAAGGTGTACTCCTCATTCCAAAAGTGTGTGATGTCATGTCTCACATAATTTTCCACATATGCAACAACTTTTATTGCATAATTATCTACCAAAATAATTGGAAATTATTTTGTGATAATTTCAATCATGTCATTGATGAATTGTGAATCATATTCACACATCCCAAATAAAATGTAATTGCATTTTCAATTAATTGTTCAACGTGAATCCAATTCACATCAACTATTAATTCATAAATATAAATTACAATTATCTCCCTCTAATATATTATAAATCACATTTATAATATTCATGAATAATATGGATAGTACTATCCACATTATTCACATCTGTGATAATTAAATCACATTTAATCATGTGATAATTAAATCACATTTAATCATCTTGGATGTTCATTCTCATGTGTCTAAATAATATGAATAAAATTCATATTATTCATAATAATTAAATCATGTCTAATTATTCATATTGATTAATGCTCAGATACTTTATCAACAACGGAATTATTTTTGAACACTTTCAAGAATAATGTGCTTTCTACACGGATACTTGGAGATAAGGACAGGGCAATTGTACATTCCACATATAGTAACTTGGATATTGAGATCATATATCAAATCCATATCATGGGGACCACCCAAAGATGTTTGATTGATTAAATCAAAGAAGTAAATATAATCTTCTCGTTGCATATGAATCATATTTCAGATCAATGTCCAACATTTGGACTAAGATCGGATTAATTCTCTATTGAGAGGAGACACTAAAATCTAGACCTGTTTCATCACCCCCTTGGAATGGAATAGTCATGGTTATACAATCATTTTTGATCACATCACCCTCATGTATTCCTAATACCCGTACATCATGCATACTGGAAGATCTAGAATAAACCTGAAGTTTTAGATCTTATTTAGACTGTCTCCTTTAAGGTTTTATCAGTAAGTTTCTCATTTGATCATTGGGAGTTGGTATCGATCATATACTTTCCAAAAGCACATATCGTACCATGGTATTGATCATATACTTTCTTAAAGCATATATCAAACCAACAAAATTAGTCAAGCTTCCAAAGCAAGATGACTGTGTACGGATTTTGATCCCAATATCTCAAGAGTGAGATCATGTCTTCTGGTTCAGTAATGAACCAATATGATCCCTTTGAGAGATCATATTACTCATACACCCTCGTATGCACACCAGCTCATTCATGTATAGACCTTGACTAGGACATCAACCTCTTAGTATGCCAAAAGTATGTACTTAAACAAATACTGACACATCTCTCCCTAGTTAGAGCATGCATACCTATATCGTGACAGTATATGGCATAAGACTTGGTTATCTCGATCTCATTACGTCAACTCTTTGACCTAACTTATCTAACACCTCTGAATCTCTATTCCTATGAAGAGGGCATGCATCACGAGGTTGGTTAGATATTAGCCTTTAGAGAAAAGAATTGCCATATTCTTCTCAAGATGGAGATCCTCTCTTAACAATCAATTGATGGTGCTTGATGAGTCCTCAATCTAACTCTTTAGATATCATCCAAGCACCAACCTCTATTATTCAATATTTGAATCAACAGTTGTATGATCAATAAGATGGCCATGGTACATAACCCTAATTGTAATATGGGACCTATTATGCTAATTAGTTATTCTTTATTTTAGATGAAGAAATGAATTTTGCAATAACATTTATTACATAATGGCTCGCCGAGTGCTCGCATGTCTAATAATCCCACATTTCCAAAAAACCATTAATGGGTTAATATATTAAATCCATACTCATGTGCTAATCATAAACAATTTAGAAAAATAGCTAGTAAAGATGATCGGTCACTCTGTTTCTAAGAGATCACATAAAGTCCTTTTACGGTGCTTGTATATCCCCTAGTAACAGTGCTTGCATCCAATGCGAATGTTGCATCTTATGCAACTGATACTCAAGCTTGTTAAAGCCGTAATAGTGTCTTTGACATCATAAATCAATAATTATTATAGCCAGTATGTAATTTTTATTATCCTTATCAGAATGCCCTCATTCCCGATGATCTCTATCTCCTAAGACAAAGGCCCAACCTTAAGTCTTATAAGGCGTATGAACTTAAGATCTTTTAGATCACTATCTATAAAGTCTTAATTTCTCGAAGATAAGACTTGGATATCAATATCTCAAAAATCTTGTCTTCTTTGAAGATATTATTATTACTATAATCAAGTGTTTTATCTCCATTGTAGGATTATTAGCAGTTTACTACTCCCATTTCATGGCAAACATCTGATTTTTGTACACATCTAGCATACACTAAGCTTCTCAAAGCTAATGCACTAGGGAATGTATCTTTGGTATTCACTTCCTCAGCTCTTTGAGTTGCAATCTCTTTAGATAGTTCTATACCATATCTTTAGGAAGGAAGACTTTCTTGGGGGTTTTCCCAAAAAATGGAACATATCCAAGGTGTACTACTAATGTGATGGTCCCAATGCCTTCTTCTCTTTGCTTCTGAACAACTTTATAACTAAGATATAAGAGGTGTCCTTGAGATCATATCTCAAGGTATGGAATAGCCATAATATTAAACACTTATTATCATCCTTATATCATTCCAATTGATTAGGATATTATCTACATTTAGCATGATGAACACAATGTCACTCCCATTAAGATTTACATGGTGCAGACCCTTGATGAGGTCCATCATCATTCACATTAGATAGTTCCATACCAACAGGAAGTAGTCTACATTCCTGAGCAGTTATCTCCACCTCCACCTATCATACAGGAGGTGACTGGCATCTGGTTCGGCCATGAGCGAAACCAGCTCCTTCTGTCAGGGCAAGGCCAGCTGGGTTCACAGCAAGGTCAAAGACCTGCCCACCAGTTTCAGGGAGGCAGACAGAAGCAGTACCAACACTAGCAGTTCCACCCTCACTATCAATCTCCACCACAGTTCAAAAACTGGAGATAAGGCCAGGCACAACAATAGTCTATGTATTTTCCTCATCCTAACCAGCAACAGACTACATATTATGGACAGTATCCTCCTCCTCCTTCTCATTATCAAAATCTATATGGTTACCAACAACCTCCTAGGATCGCCTCCTTTGCTCCTCGGGCCCTCGCAAGAAAAAAGGATAGAAAGAATGTGTAAGAAACACAATTATAAAAATATGAGTAGGAAAAATGAAATAAATACAACGAATATGAACAATGGAATAAATATGAAAAAATATAAACAAATATGTACAACCAAGAATAGCAGGTCAAAAGAGAAACCTAACTACCCTTGTCGAGCCTCCATGACAACAACGCCATTTTGTTGACACGCTCTCTAGGGTTTTTAATTACAAGGAACAACTACAATTGTCGTTGCAACCCAACTAAGCGTCACAAAAAAAATTTATTTTTTTCTCAACACTATAATTACAAGAAAATGTAACAAGAGATTTTGCTACTTATTTAACCTGTATAGCAACAGGATCGAACTGGGAGGCTACAATTCCCGAGGGTTAATCGAAAAAATCAATTAAAAGAAAAAGAGAATCTCAAATGCTAACTACCTTAGTTTTTATGAAAATTTATTTTTTTTTAATTTTTTTATTTCTGATTTTCAAATTTTTAATGATTTTTAGTTTTGCATTTTTTAATTTTAAAAATAAGATTTTCCAAAAAAATCATGCACAAAAGAAATGATATTTTTTTATTTTTCAAATATAATAAAAATGTTCAAAAAAGTCTAAAGAAAATCTTTTGTGTTTTTATGATTTTATTACTGTTTTTGAAAATTTTTAGAGATTTTTAGATTTTTATAGGTCTTTAAAAATGAATGTAAACAAGGGGAAATGCAAACAGTGAGAAAGCATGATTATTTGCTATTTAAAAATATAAAATGAAACAAAAAATTGCGAAAATTATTTCTCCTATATACTAAAGGAAATTATCTACTCACAGCAATTGAAATCTCAATTTTTTTCTACAATTTTTATGATTTTTTTAAGATTTTTAGTATTTTGCATTTTTTAAATTTTATAAATAATTAATGCATGAAAATTCTATAGAAAATAAAATGCATGAATATAAAAGTAATCTATTTTTTTGGAATTTTTATGCAATATATGAATTTTTATGATTTTTTAATTTCGAATAGTGAAATATGTAGAGTTTTTATTCTTTAATCATAGCAAATAAAAATAACATGCAATGAAATTTCTACACAATAGAGAGGAACACAACAGAAGCATAACATGATTTTTGCAAAATTTATTGACCAGCAAAAGTATTTGATTTAACGACAAGAAACATGCAAAATAAAGTCTGGAAATTAATGATTGAAACACAAATGTCTAATGTTCTCGAATTGAAAATATAACAAAAACGAAATGGAGTGGAAAATTTGTAAATTACCCAGTGGCGCATGTAGAGTGCGTGACTTGAAGCTGACAGGGGTCTCTTAGCAATTTGTAAAACCTTCAGGGGATAAATTGTAATTTTCCAATTTTTTATACTCCCTAGGTTTTCTTGTTTCGTTCTGATCACACCAAGAGGGGGGTGTCGTTCCTTCTTGAAATCGAAGGGGCACCACCGCTATCTCTTCCCTCCAAAGCGTTACGATAGCTCGCAGCAAATGGTCGGCGGCTCCTTCGTTGTCGGTGGAGAGGGATGGAAGGCGCACGGTGGCGGTGGCTTCAGAGAGCAAAAGGTGGAGATCGGTACGCAGTCGAGTGCGCCATGGTCGTACGGGTTTTCGTGTGGCTAGTGAGGATGGCGGCGATGTTCGACGGAGGAGAGCCGTACAGGTGGTGGACGCGCGCGGAGCAGCGACTTGCTGCTGATGGAAGGGTGGTGGGCGCTGCCGATGGTGGAAGGGCGGTGATGGAGTGAATGTGCGGATCTGCAGAAGTGCTGCGCGAGGGATCGCGCAGGCTGGCGCTTAACTTGGTGGACAGTTGGCGACTCGGTGGAACGGGCGATACATGACCAGCAATGAAGGGTGATGGCCGAGGTGCTCAGGAGATGCATGCTGCAAGCTGGCCTCACGAGGCACAGGAAGGGCGGCGGGCACCGCCTGTAGGCTGGAGGAGCGGTACCTGCCACGTTGTTGCCCCATTTTTTCCTTTTTTTGCCTTTTTTTATTTTTTATTGTAAACACAAAAACAAGAAAAAATATATTTTTTTATTTATTTTTTATTTTTTCTGAAAAGGTAGCAACGATAATTTTTATAATTTTTTATTCTAGTAAAAAAAATATAGAAAAAAACTACACCGAGCATAATGGCTCGGTCTAAAATAAAATACGGAAATGTGAGTGGATGACGCGCCCGACAGTTGTGATGAAAAATTCTGAATCTGTGTCTTCTACCACAGTACGCAGCCGGAGTTGGAAGATTGCGTTAGGTAGAACGTGGATGTGGAGAGATTGAGAATATGAGATGAAAAATCGAGATCGATGGCAGATCGAATCATGATGGAAAATTAAGAATGAAAATCTAAGATCTAAAATTAAAAATGAATGATGAAATACATATGAAAATTAAACCTAAAATTATCTAGAAAAGAGATTGAGAAAGAAAAGGCTATGGATCTCATTGTGTGAGTGGAAAATGTCGTGATGGCCTCGACGAAGGTCGACTCGCTGTCACTGGACAGCTCGACAGCTAGGCACCTCTCTGCAACAAGAAGACTTTTGGAGAATAGGCTCTTCTCACCAAAGCATGATCAAATTGAAATGAGGGAAGAGCATCCATATTAATAGATAAAAGAATGGAGTTTGAATTTGAATTTAAAAATTTGAAAAGAGAGGATAAGGAGGGAGGAGGTTAATGGTGGATAAAATTACATTATATACATAAATAATGAATTAATTATTTTCGCCACTTTATTAAATTAAATAATGAATGTTATTTTTTTTGTGAGGGTTATTTAAGGGAATTAATTATATACATAATATATATGGTATATTATATACATAGTTAAATAAGGAAATAAGTTTTTTTTGTTTTAAAAAAATTATTTTGTTCTTTTATTTTTATTGTAAATAATTATTAGAAAATATTTACAATTATTTACAAATACAATAAGTACAAGTAAATGGTAAAATTGCACAAACCACTCCAGAAAATCGTCTTTCAAACCGTAACTCCAAAAATTATTTTAAATATAATTTAATTTAGAATACATTGGAAGTGAGTTTGATTCAATTTGAGTTCATATGGAGCCAGGATTGTTCATTCAATTGTCACTTTATGACTTTTTCCCGATGTGGTTATTTTTATTCTGTACATGCTTTTATTTTGCAATTGTTTTTATTATTTAGAAAACGTTTTTATTTACAACTTTTGTTTTGAAAGTTATTAAATTTGAGGTAAATTTATTTACAAATAAAATAGGGTAAGTTTTATACAAATATACACAGAATAAATGAGAAGTATTTACAAAATATTTTTTTGGATTTTCTGATTAAGGACCCTATCTCCCCCTACTTTATTCCTAGTCGATCAGGTCAAATCTTGGCCTTCTCTCGGGGTTCTGGTCAGTATGTATCTATTACACATATACACTCTTTATTTTTTTTCTTTATTTTTCCTTTCCTATTTATTTATTTATTTTACGTTAAAATAATAATATATGTACAATATTTATACACAGATGCAAGTTAGTAAGAACATGGAGTTAATATTATATACATGTGTTTTATAAGGGATTTTAAGCTAAAATAAATGAATAAAGATGATGACATGCAGATTCATCACATGATTATGAAATCATAACCATTATAATTTCATCATATCCGATGTTCCGATAACTGGAAGCTTATTTGAGTCCATAGATGGAGTTCTTTAGCTTTCACACCTTGCTTTCCTCAACTATGAAGCCCTAGGGCTACTTCATATTAATATCCTCAGAGAGGTATTATTAAGGGATTGCAATATTGACTTCCATCTTGTGGATGTCAAAGTCAAGTTATTTAGCTATGGTTAGCAATATTCTGTTGAGTTTAAGCATGGTCATTGAAGAGCAAGTCTCATCGCAAGCGATGCCTTCTCTTCGTGTGTATCTTGTGGATACGAGTTGTGCTTTGAAGGTCTCTACCTTCTCATCAGCTTCCCTCTTTCTCTTGAAGATCCATTTACACCTAATAGGTTTTACGGTTATAGGTGGATATCGGATGGTCCATATACAACACTTTTATATGAAGTCTACTTTTGACTTTATTGCTAACATCCATCTTTCCATGTCATGATCCTCAGAAGCTTCATCATGTGAAATCTGATCATTGACAGATTTCTCTGACACATGGAATCCATACCCTTTAGATGGTCTCACCACCCTCAATCTCATTTGAAGAAGTTTGAGTGTTTCATCTTTAACTGTCCCCTTTAGTTTTCGATTTTAGCAGTCTCATTATCTTCTCAAGATTCAATGAGTTCCGTCACTTCATCTTCATCTTGATTCTCAAGAAAGCCATCTTCTAAGAATCATATCCTTAGAGATGAAATCCTTTAAGAATCTCAAGGTCACAAATAGGTATCCAACACCTTCCTTTATTTTTCTAATGAAGTAGTATTCCCAGGTGCTAGATTCGAGCTTACATGCATCCATGACATGGTCATGGACCAAGCAACCCTAAATCCTCAAGTGTCCAATACAAGGCTAGGCTCCAAACCTTAACTTATGAGGTTTTTTGGGTTTAGATTTGCATGGAACCTTATTAAGGATTTATATTGTAGTCTCTACAATATATATATACCTAGAAACTAAGAGGCAGTTACGCTAATCTTAATCATTTATCAAATCACGTCACACATGATCTAATTGCATCTCCCTACAACTCTATTGAGTTTAGTTATATTTGGAGGAGTGAGATAGGAATGATATTCCTTTCTACATAAGGTATTCCTTGAATTAATCTAATAGGTGCTTTCTACCTATATTATATCAAGTTCATTTTGTCTTCTTTCAAACCTTGGTTCTAAACCAAAATTATGAAATCTTTGAACATTTCAAAGGTTTCTAAGGTGAAGGGAAGAAATCTCATATCACAAATAAACATCAATCGATATCACATATCATTAATGTTTACTATGATATACATAATCTACATACACCAATACGTATACGAACTTGAATACCTATGCATCTTACACCATTCTCTTAGAAGGGTGTATTGGACATTTTACTTTGAATACAGTATTTACATGTATGTAAGATTTGAAATTTCAGATAGTCTAAAGTTTCATCTCTTACTACTCTATTGATCTCATCAAAAGACATATGTCCAAGGCTTGATGCGTGATTATTGTCAAATTCCTATTGATCTTTTAAGGTTTAATCTTAATTATCTAGAAATATTAATGAACCATTCATTAATTTTCTTGTTTAGTTGAGTCTACTAGACGTTAGATTACTATCTGAAATATATCCATCATAACTCTTTATGATAGGTCTATTTCACAATATATTTTCATTTGCAACATTTAGAAATAAACAATGAACATATTCTAATATCTACGTCATATAGACATTCTCTAAGACTAAGGGCTCTCATATTGAAAAAATGAAGTCTATCTATCTAATGGAGATTAATTCAACAATTGCACAAATTCCCATATAAAGGACTATTAAACCTTAAGATCAAATTTTTAATCGTCTTAAAAAAATATGAAACCAATTGTAAGTGTTATTAGAAGAATGAGATATAATAATCTGACTTTGATATTAATACGATAAGTAAGTCAATTCCAATGATATTATGCAACCAATGCCAATGTTGCATTTTATGCAGCCAATACTCAATTTTGTTAAAGAAATTATAGTGTCTTTAACCCTACGATCAATAATCATTATAACTAGTATGTAATTTCTATTATCCTTATCAGAATACCCTTATTCGCGGAGATCTCTATCTCCTAAGACTATGACCCAGTCTTGAGTATTATAAGGCATCTACAGTTAAGACCTTTTAGATAACTATCTATAAGGTCTTAAGTTTTTGAAGATAAGACTTTAATATCACTATTTCAAAAGTCTTGTCCTCTTTGAAGATATTGCTGTTACTTATTACTACAATCACGTTTTTATCTGCATAATAGGATTAGCAACAGTTTACTACTCCCACTACATGGGAGACACCTGGCTTTTCTACACATCTAACATACACCAAGTTTCTAGTAACCAATGCACAAGGGTAAGCAGCTTTAGCATTCACTTCCTCAACTCTTTGAGGTGCTATCCCTTCAGGTCAGTGCCATATCTTAAGGGATGGGAGCCTTCCTTGGAGTTTTCCCAAATTTGGAACATGTCCAAAGTGTACCGCTAATGCAACAGTTCCAATGCCGCCTTCTCTTTATTTCTGAACATCTTCAAAACATAAGATATAAGAGGAAACCATGAGATCATATCTCAAGTTATAGAACAACCAGATCGTAAAACACTTATATCATTCCAAACGATTAGGAGTTTATCTACATTTAGAACGACGAACACAATGGCGCTCCCACCGAGCTTCACATGGTTCATCAAGATTATGTACGAAATCATAACCTTTATAATTTCATTAAATCAGATATTCTAACTACTAGAAGCTTATTTGAGTCCCTAAATGGAGTTCCTTAGCTTTCACGCCTTGCATTCCTCATCAGTGAAGCCATGGGGCTACTTCATATGAATATCCTCGGTGAGGAATTCATAGAGGAATGCAATCATGACTTTCATCTTGTAGATGTCATAGTTAGGTTTTGTTTCTGTAGTTAGCACTATTCTGAGGGGTTTAAGAAAAGAGAAAGTCTCATCGCAAGTGATGCCTTCTCTTCGTATGTATCTTGTGGCTATGAGTCGTGCTTTGACGGTCTCTACCTTCTCATCAGGTTTCCTCTTTCTCTTGAAGATCCATTTACACCTAATAGGTTATACCTTATAGGTGGATTCTCGAGGTTCCATATACAACACTTGTATATGAAGTGTACTTTAGACATTATTGCTAACATCCATCTCTCCATGTCATGATCCTTGAAAGCTTCATCATATGAAGTCAGATCATTGTCATACTTAACTGACACATGGAATCCATACCATTTATGTGGTCTTATCACCCTCAAACTAACTTGAAAAGGTATGAGTGTTTCATCTTTATATGTCCTATTAGTTTTCGATTTTAGGAGCTTCCTTATCTTCTCAAGATTAAATGAGTTCTTCTACTTCATTTTCATCTTTATTCTCAAGAATATCATCCTCTAAGAACCATATCCTTAGAGACGAAATCTTTTAAGTGGAGCTTATGGGGGAAAACCTTAAACACATCACAGAAGCATGAAGATCACATCATATGCGATCGGGAGGGACTAGTCATATTAGTTGCTTAAGGCTGTGGAATTTAAAAAAATTAAACGGACGAAACCACATGTTTCGAGAACACTTCTCAAAATGTTTCAACAAGATCACAAATGAGTTCAAGTCTGATCTGATATAGATCGCGATTGCGGGCGTGAGGATGAATCGTGTGCTTCCCATAATCTAAGTTAATGATCCTAGCAACAAATCCCTCGATTTCTTCTCACGAAATCCAACATCACCTTCACGAGTGATGTACACTGAAGACCGTAGAGATCCATGAGCAGATAATCCGGCATGATAATACTGATGCGACAGATATGAAGATCTCTAGGTCAATAATATGGACGGACATATTATTGAGAGAGAGAGAGAGTGGGTGTGTGTGTGTGGAAAGCTATGAGAGTGAGAGTTGTTGTATATTGTGTAAAATAAAAGGCTAGGGATAGCTCTTCTTTTATACTATAATGGATGTCCGAGGATCTCAATCCATGTGCTCACAAATCCAGCTTAGATTTATTTATGCTTTAAATCAATGGCCATGATCTTGTAGTGTTTTAATAACCAACAACAAATTTGTTGGTTTTAATTTAAATTAAATATATTGAACTCGATCAATATATTTTACTTCAAATCACACCAAAATATGGAATTAATTGTAAGAGAGCCTCATTCGATATAAGGGGTGGACATCCACCAACTTAGTCTCCCCACCCCCTTCAAGTATGATAAGAGGGTCTCATTCCAATATTGTTGAGACATTATTCTCCAATAATAATTCCACATATGCAATAAATTTTATTGCATATTTATTCACCAAAATAATTACAAATTAATTTGTGACAATTCAGTCATGGCATTGAAAGAATGTGAATCATATTCACACATCCAAAATAAAATGTAAATTGCATTTACAATTAATTGTCCAATGTAAATCCAATCACATCAACATTTAATACATAAATACCAATTACAATTATCTCTCTCTAAAATATTATAAATCACATTTATAATATTTGATCAATATGATAGTTGATGAACGAGAAATTCAATCCGAAATCTGAGTGAAGGTATAAAAACAAGGGTCGTTGCGACCCGGATCTCGAATCTAAATCAACAAGAAAAATTAGACCACCAAAAGAAGTCAAATAGTCAAGAAAGCACGAATAGCGGTTTCGTTATTTATTTAACCTGGTATAGCGACCATGGTCGAACTCAAGGAGCACGGGTTTGCCGAATCGTTCTATGAAGTAGTTAGAAAGAAAATAAAATAAAGAAAATGATTTTTGGTGGATTTTATAAATTTTTTATTTTTTTGTATTTTTAATTAAGAATAAAATATAAAGAGAAGGCAAAAAGCATACAAATAACAATTTAATAAATACTCCAAAATAACTCAGAAAATTCAAATAAAATTAGTTTTGTGTTTTATATATTTTTAAGTGTTTTTGGTAATTTTTCCAGAATTTTATAATTTTTTGTTCAGTTTGTAAAACTAGAAAAAGGCAAAAACAGTGAACTAATGTGCAACCAGATTTGAAAGGCTAATGAAAAATATATAATTAGCCTCTAAAAAATTGAAGGCAATTTTTATGAAAAATAGGATAAAAACTAAGCTACAGAAACCAAAATTGCATTTTTTTTTGAATTTTATAGATTTTTTACTAATTTTGTAAGGTTTTTAGGGTTTTTTAGTTTTTATGGGTTTTATAAGTCCAAATTAAACCAAACTTGGCTGAAGCTAAAAGAAACTAAAAGAAACACTACCTAATTCTTCTAGAATTTTTAGAGGTTTTTTTATATTTGTAATTGATTTTCTAACTCAAACAGTAGAAAAAATAAGGGTTTTTGATTTTTTAAAATAGCAAACAGTAATAAAAATGTCCCAAAAAATTAATGAAATTTTTAGATAGTGGCAGGGGCCACGTGTCCAAATTTCACAAGATTTGGAGTTTATTTGATATTTTATTCAACCTATGAAAAGGGCACAACACACGTGGACCAAAGTGCAAAGAAAATAAATTCCAGGGACAATGGATAATATGTGTAAAAACCACAGGGCCAAAGTTGCAAAAAGTCCAGAAACACACGAGACACGCACATGATTTGCACTTTCAGGGACTAAAGTGTCATTCCTATTTATAAAAATGTAAACAATAACAACTCAAAACTATAGGATAAACAATGCAAAAGTTCCACAGATCACGTGTCGACGCACGTGCACCACATACACATGGACTAATTCGCAAATAAAGTAAACACAAGGTCCGACATGCAATTTACCCAGAATAAAAACAACTAGATAAAATATTTACAGGATTACATTATAACTGCGAAAAAGAAATGGGCCTAAGTGATATTACCCCTTTATTAAGATCCGACAACTGAGGGGCATCCTCTTCAGATCGGACGGTCGTGACGTGTGACACCCCTTCGCTGATGTGTGGCTCGGATCTGATCCTCAGATGGATCAACGGTCGAAAGCCCCGCGCAGATGAATGGTGGAGATCTAATCTGGAGCAAGAGGATTCGATCGAACGGTGCTGGAGTACCCTCGAAGAACAAGTCACCGGCAAGTTTTGTCGATCCAATACACGCGATCAGGAGGTCCTCTGCTGCTGTTGAGATATGGGAATGGAAGCCGAAGATGATCTGCAGCTGGTGGACTCCTCGGATATGGCCGATATCGTCGGAGGAGCTCCGACGACGGGAATGAACTGGGGCAGTTGTTCCTGAAGAGTCGGGCCTCCAGATGAGGTTATTAAGCCTTGGTACCTGCACAAGAAACAAGAGGGGTCGAGGGAAAACTGCCTCGAACCATTAGCGGGCGAAGGGAGCGTGTGGGTGAAGCGAAGCGTAGGTCTCCGACGAGGCGACGACGGAGGAGACCTAAGTCCTGGTTTTTGGGCGAACCATGATGATCGGAGGGGCGTAGAATATTGAGAGAGGTCTCGCGGAGGTAGTACGATGGTCGAATGGAGAAATGAATGGTCGGATGATCGGGAAACAGCCGGCGATGGCCGGGGACGCAAATCCTAACGAACGAGATTAAACTAAACTAAGGGCTATCGAGGTCACTTGATGATCGGAATCATCTGCGCTGGAGGTGGGTGACCTCCTGGGATCCTCGCCTCAATGGAGCGACGCCTCCAGAGGCTCGAGCTCGCCGATGGGCGGAGCACGGTGGAGATGACCACCGGACCAAGGGCTAGAGCGCCTCTTTCCTCGCTGAGACACCTCCTACAGCTTGTTGTCACTCAAGAAAAGAATGTCGAGGTCCTAGAAGTCGAAGACGGTGGCTGAAGGTGCGTGAAATGGCGGCCGGAGGAGCAGCTATATAGTGGCAGGGGTCCGAAAAGATTGGAGTCGGGCTATCATTCCAAGGAGAGGATCTCTAGGAGGATGGGCACGCGAGGATCACGGATCACTCCTTGGTAATCGACGCCCTGGGTTTGATGAAATGGGTGGTGGATCGCTTCTGGAAAAGTCGGAGAAGTCGAGTCGAAAACACAGATCCGCGAAGATGTGGTTTTGGGGGAGAGTTGACTGGGGGTCAACATCCCCCGTGGACCAATGGGAAAAATTCATTCTGAAATTATTTGGAAATTCAAAATAAAATCGAAAAAGGTTTTATTTCAAAATATTTACAACATAAAAATGTTTATTTATTTAGAAAGTACTTTTTAGTGATTTTTATTTATTTTTTGAAAAATAAATTATATACATACATTATATTATATTATATATAGGTATATGTACCTATGTATTTTTTATTTTTATTTTTAATTATTCTATTTATATACAATTATCCCAATTTTATATTTTTTTAATTACACCATAAAATTTGGAATATAAAATAATTTTTATTTGATTTTTATTAATTATTTACAAGGGTGAAATAAAAAGTTCTTTTATTTTATATACATGGTATATATACACTGAGGAGAGAGCAATTATTTATTTTTATTTTTCTTTTATTTTACCCATTTTTATTTTATTTTTATAAATATATACAAAATATGGGAAACACATAAGTATTTTTATTTTTATAAAATAAAATATTTACACTA
Organism: Ottelia alismoides; assembly: GCA_037367405.1. Lineage (NCBI taxonomy): Eukaryota > Viridiplantae > Streptophyta > Magnoliopsida > Alismatales > Hydrocharitaceae > Ottelia > Ottelia alismoides. The sequence goes on along the minus strand of JAZKJV010007596.1, from coordinate 751,796 downwards.
AGAGGGGTATTTGTACAAGGTTGAGTCACCCTATCTCTCTCTACTTATTTTATTTTGCGGTCAGGCCCATATTGAGCCCTCCCTTGGGTTCAGGTCACTCAATATTTATTCTAAATATTTCCCTCTTTTTCTTTATTTCTTTATTCTTTTACTTTTGCACGAAACAAGCTAATTATTAATATTTACACAATGCATGCAATTTGATAACTTATTCTATTTACAAACATATACATGGTGTTTTCCAATGGTTTTCAGCTAAAATAAAAGAATAAAGAGTGATGAATGATGATTCATCACCCCCTTATACTTAACTTTGCTAGTCCCTTAGCAAACACTTATTTTAAAAAGAAGTGAAAAAGAGAAAAGAGAAAGAAAAAGAGGGGAAAATTAATCAATGCTGATTATTAAACTTGCCTTCATTATATTGAAGTACGGAGCTAAGTCATATCTTTGGATTGTTAATGTGTCGGAACCGTATTTGGACTTAGGTTTAAAACTTAACAGCCTCTATGTTCTTCTAATCTATAGTCAAGACTCCTCAATAATCCAGATCAGAACAAGTGTACATATACAAAGCCTGAAGACCATGAATCTTTTCTTGTACTGTGTAAGTGAGGTCTAGCTCTCCACCGCAGAAGTAGTAAAGTGACAACCCTCCCCAACAAGGTAACTCTAATGCCCTAGTCTGCCCACTCTTTCCTCGAGGAGCGGGGTATTCCCTTCTATGTTCAAGTTCAACCGGCTCAAGAAGAGGGGGAAGAAGAGAATGGACCATGGCCAGTGTAGCCATGTATCCCTGGGAGCTCAACCAATGTAGCTAAGTCTCCCTGCTGCAAGCTACATGAGATGGAACATGGATATCAAGCTTTGCTTATTGCACTATGTACACTCCGGTGGGATTATCATTTTCTATCAGACCCACCACTTTTTTGGAGTTATTCTATTCTTTTTGCATATTTTTGATGTGCATATTTACAACATATCTACAAAGTGCATCATATGTATAAGGAGTTTTTCTTCTTGAGTTAGTAGACTATCCCTATTTTGAAGCATTATTGCAACCCACAACTCCTGTCGTTAGACCTCAGGGCAACCATACCAAGTTGAGACGCACTTCCTTTACTATAAGAAGAAGAGAGGTTCCGCTTAGAAGTACTACCCTCATATGCTACCCCAAGTCAAGGAAGACTGCCTCCTCACCACCTCATCCGTAGAGAGTTCAGTGTAAAGTGCTGGTCCAAGTAAAGCCATTATCTATGAGAGTCATGTGTGTGTTGTTAAGTGCTCTACTTTGGCTCATCGAGTTGACATATGATCATAGCCTAGTGGACTCAAAGAATTAAGTCACCATGGACCTGAAAAGTCTCAACCCTAAGCCCTATAAGGTTCTTCTTAGAATTAGGTGGATTAAGATCTTCACCAAGCTCCAATTTCTAATTTAATTCTAGGCTAGTTTAAATGTCAACTATGATTCAGGAAAAACTGTACCAATATCTACATATGTACAAAGATGCAATTTACAAAATATTTACACATGTGCAAAATTTTTGAGAAAATGTTTTGAAAACATGGATGTATGCATGAATGCATGTTTTGCAAAATATGTACACAAATTTACACAAGGTTTTTGCAAACTTTTGATTTTTAAAACATTTTACAAAAATTTTGTACATATATACATAATTTTGATATCAAAATATTGACAAGCTACTTACACAAAAGATTATTACAAACATTTTTACAAAAATAATTTGTTCAACTAGCTATGTATGTGCAATAAAAGAATTTTATTTACAATCAAAATTTTTAAATTTTTATGTATTTATGGATTTTAGCTATTTTATTTATTAACATACTCACACAAAGTACGAGTTATGGCTAAAGTATATATGAAATATATACGACACCCCCCTATACTTAGCTCGAACGATGTCCTTAGAGTAAAGAGCGATGAAAAAGACATAACTCCTGCTTAGTATAGGGAAATGAAAAAGAAGGCCATATACAATGACGAATGAAAGAATAGAAATGTAAGAAGAAACTCGGGGTTTCCCCCTATACTTAGGATCAAATAATCCTAAGTATAGCAAGCTGTACGCAAAGGGAAATCCGAGTAAGAATGTACAGGGTCTACCTCCTTTATACTTAGGGTAAAATATCCCTGAGTATAGGCAGCAAAATAGAGGTAGAAATGAATCAAAAGAAACTAAAAAGTCTCACACCCCCTATACTTAGGGTAAAGTGCACCCTAAGTATAGCAACGTCGAAGATGCAAATGGGGTGTTGGACTAAAGAATGGTGTAATATGGACAACTGGATCTATACAAGTCGGAAGAACAGTGATAATCAGGTGTGAGATGCAATAGATGTGAGTCAAGAAATCACATCTCACGTGAAATGAATCGGGGCAGCGTCAACGACCAACGGCTCATGATCTAGATATGGCTTGAGCCGCTGCCCTCAGAAGACAACTCAGATATATCAATACTCCCATTGTCGTATACCTTTCTAACAAGATATGGTCCCTTCCATTGGCTCTGTAGCTTGCCTGGGAATAATCTCAACCTGGCATCAAAAAACCATACTCGTTGTCATGGCTCCAACTGCTTGTGGCTGATATGAGAATCATGACACTCCTTCACTCTCTCCTTGTACTGAAGGCTGCTCGAAAAGGCTGCATCACGAAGCTCCTCTAGGGCTGCTAACTCTGCCCTCCTCTGATCTCCTACACTTACTGGATCCATAATAATGTCTGTGACTTCCCAGAGTGACCTATGTCTAAGCTCAACCGGTAAATGGTAGGGCTTGCCATAAATGAGGCGAAAGGGAGATGTACCCAAACATGTCTTAAAGTACATCCGATATGCCCACAAGACTGAGTCCAAAAGCTGTGACCAATCCTTTCGGTCAGGGCGGATGACCATCTGCAATATAGTCTTGATCTCCCTTTTCGACACTTCAGCAAGACCATTGGGTTGAGGATGGTACGGTGTGGCTACTCGATGGTCTATGCTGAACTCGCTAGCAAGGGCCTTTACCTAGTCGTTGACGAAATGAGACCCCCTGTCAGATATCAATACTCGAGGTACCACGAACCGTGAAATGATATTCTTCCTCAAAAATCTGCAAACAGTCCTAGCATATGCGGTTCGGGCAGGGATGGCCTCAACCCAACGACTAACATAATCCATGGCCAATAGAATGTACTCGAATCCCTGACTCTTATGGAATGGACCAATTAAATCGATGCCCCATGCGTCGAAAACCTCACAGAAGTGAATGGGCTGCATCGACATCATATCATGTTGTCCACAAGTGCCCATCCTCTGACAGTCAGTACACCTCTTCACGAACTCATCAGAGTTGTTGAAGAGGGTAGGCCACCATAGGCCGGATTGGAGCACTTTCTGTGTCGTTCTCCTCCCAGAGTGATGTCCTCTTGACTCAAGCTTGTGGGAGTAAGTGAGGATGCTATGGTGCTCCTCCTAAAGGAATGCACCTACGCTAGACATTATCCCCTCCTTCATGATAAAGGACGGGATTCTCCCAATGGTAGAACGTGGCCTTTGCAAGGAAGGTCTCAAGTCTCTGCCTGGGACAGTCTTGTGGGACTTTCTTGGTGACAAGAAAGTTCATAATATCGGCATACCATGGGAGAGAGGCGATAGCAATGATCGCCTCATCTGGGAAGGTCTCACAAATAGGCTCGATCTGCTCAGGATCCTCAAGATACTCCAATCGGGAGAGATGATCCGCCACCACATTCTTGACTCCATGCTTGTCCTTAATCTCTATATAAAACTCCTGGAGTAGAAGGATCTATCTGGTCAATCTGGCTTTAGAATCCTTGTTTGCCATGAGGTACCTGATGGCGGTATGATCAGTGAAGATGGTCACTCTAGATCCAATGATGTAAGATCTGAACTTATCTAGGGCGAACACTACAGCTCGCATCTCCTTCTCAGTGACGGTGTAGTTCCGCTGAGTGGCATCCAAAGTACGGCTAGCATAGTGAATAGCAAAGGGTACTCCATCCCTCCTCTGTCCCAGCATGACCCCTACGACAAAATTGGAGGCATCCATCATGATCTCGAATGGGAGAGACCAATCAGGCGGCTGGAGGACAGGAGCCTCTACAACTAGACTCTTAAGAGTCTCAAATGACGCTAGACACTTATCATCTACAATGAACTCGATGTCTTTCATCAGCATATCAGTCAACGGTCGGGCAATCTGGCTGAAATCATGAATGAATCATCAATAGAAACTGACGTGCCCCAGAAAAGACCGCAACTGCCGTAAGTTGGATGGTGGATTGAGTTTCCTAATGATATCCACCTTGGCCGGATCAACCTCCATGCCCTTGTTGGAGATGATATGGCCAAGCACCATCCCTTGAGTCACCATGAAGTGACTCTTCTCCCAAGAAAGCACCAGGTGCACCTCAATACATCGCTGGAGGACGCGGTCTAGGCAGTCAAGACAAGAATCGAATCCTTCGCCGTAGACCGAAAAGTCGTCCATGAAAACCTCCAAGCACTCCCCCACCATGTCTGAAAAGATGGACAACATGTACCTCTGGAATGTTGCCAGAGCGTTGCACAATCCAAAGGGCATCCGTCTGAAAGCATATGTCCCAAAGGGACTGGTGAAGGTAGTCTTGTCCTGGTCCTCAGGCGCAATCACCACCTGGTTGTATCCGGAGTACTCGTCCAAGAAACAGTAATGGCTCTTCCCTGCCAGCCTCTCTATAATATGATCAATAAAGGGCTGGGGGAAATGATCCTTCTTGGTGGCCTGGTTCAATCGTCTGTAGTCCACATAGACCCGCCAAGAAGTGGGTACCCGTGTAGCGATCTCCTCTCCAGACTCACTGACAACTGTAGTGATTCCCGTCTTCTTGGGCACCACATGCAATGGACTAACCCACTTGGAGTTAGAGATGGGGTAGATAAAATTGATGCCCCACCATTTCGAGATATCCTTCATGACAACATCTCGAAGGTTCGGGTTCAGCTGTCGCTGGAAGTCACGTGACGACTTCGCGTCCTCCTCGAGATAGATATGGTGGGAGAACAGGGCCGGAATTATCCCCTGGAGATTGGCTACACTCCATCCAATCGCCTTGCGATTCTTTTCAAGAACCCCCATCAGACGGGATTCATGCTCTCCAGTCAAATCCGTTGAGATAATGACTGGGTACATCTCATGCTCACCCGCAAGGAACCTATACTTCAGCGATGATGGAAGCGGCTTCAGCTCTAGACAACACGGTGCCGGTGGATCTGGCCTCTGAAAGGTCTGAGTGAATGCGGCAAAATCTGCATGGGAGAATGAGAACTCTTGCTCCAATCAGAATCTGGTGAAGGCGGATCTGCTGGTGTGTCTCTGCTCTGTGTGGAATCAGCCTCCTCCCAAGCTATAGGCTATGTAGAAGTCAGACATGGTATCAAATCATCAAACTCAGCCCAATCAAAATCTGATTCTAAGGGATCTGTATCAGAATCACAATTAAAATCTGCCTCACGATCGGGAACCGGCTCTACTGCCTAAGATGTATCCTGGACCAGGGATGCTCTCTCCAAGCTCTCCTCTGCTATCATCTGTGCATCAGCAAACTCTGAAGGTGAGAAGATGGCCTGTGCTGTTTGGTCAGCCCAAACTTCCTCATCACCTGGGATCACAAAGTCGCAGTCCTGGTGGATGTCTTACCCTGTCTCTGTCATCTGCTCTGAATCTGATGTCGGCTCGGAGCAAGCAGAATCTCTGGCTCTAGTCTCCTCGATCGTCTCTATTTGTATACTCTCGCACTTGACACGAAAATATACCTTCCCACTATCATGATCGGACACTACCTTGGCTGTGGCCAAGAATGCGTGTCCTAAAATGATGGGGGTATCGGTTACGGACTCAGGGATCTCCATGTCGAACACAACGAAGTCCACGGGGAATTTCTTGCCCTGAATCGTGATGAAAACGTACTTCAGCAACCCCATTGGCCTCTTGACAGATCGATCAGCAAACTAAGGATCACCCTGCTCTGTCATAGAGGGCCCAACTCAAAGCGGTCGAGTAGGGCTGCTGGAAGTAGGTTGATCGATGACCCGCTGTCTAATAGAGTATGATTGAACCTCTGCTCCTGCATATGGCATCTGACATACGGGGATCCTGCATCTGGCCTCTTGGCTGGCAGACGGTTCTGAATCGCAAAGCAAGTGGCACAAGTGAGTACATGGATTTCTGACTGATGGTTCCTCCTCTTCCTCCTAACTATGGTCCTGTCTCTGATTGATCTCTGGAAGAGAGGTATGTCCTCTAAGGCCTCTTATAGAGTCAGTTGTATCTGAAATCTGTCCATAATATGCTGGTTGAACTTTAGCTGGTGGGACTTTTTTGGGTCTTTTTTGGTCCCGTTAGCCAAGCGGAGTGCTTGGGGGAAGGAACTAGTGGGTACTTCTTAGATGAAGGACTAGGAGAGGGTCTGGGCTGGTCAAGCATGACAGAATCAACACATACATCGTCATGCAACACAGGTGGATTGGAATAAATCAAACCCTTTCCTTTATTCACAGAAATGTCTTGAGGTACATGCACAGAAGGAAAAACAATAGGACTAGCAGTAGTAGTAGTGGTAACCTCAGCACCACCCTCGGCATCTGGATCCGTGGCATCAGTATCGCGCTCTTGCTCGGCAACAAGTCTGGTGGCATCAGTATCACCTCCTCCATCTGGTGAAATGACAGCCTCAGTACCGTCAGTTGGATCATCATCCTTGGTGGCTTCAGCACCACCGTCATCATCTCTAGCGGCATCAGCACCGCTCTCCTCTTTGCTTGACGCTCCTGAAGTAGCATCGAGTCGTCGCTCAGACGAGGCACTGCTTGCTGGCATCCTACCGCTCCTAAGTGTAATAAAGTCAGCATCAAATAGATATGCAGAAATGTCACCAAGTGAATTACTAGGAGTGGTGGTCTCTATGAACTCTACAGACTCAGATTTCCTCTTCAGGCTGTTCGGTTTCGGCTCGATCTGGGCAGGGATGGCAGCCTTCCCTCTCACAATCTCCCTCATCTCCTTACAGAACTCGTCCATCTCCCGTTGAAAGGTAGCCTGCTGCTCAGACATGAGGCGGGCTAGATAATCCAAGGTAGGGTTCTCATAGGTCGGCCCATGAGGACCTGATGGGTGGCCTCGCTGGTAGTGAGGTTGTTGCTACTACTGGTGAGGGTGAGAGGGGTACTGCTGATGATACTACTCCCGAGGTTGCTCTCGCCTCCAAGGCTGTCCTTGCTGATAGGGACGAGGACCGTACTGCTGGTAGTGGGATGACTGCTGTTGAACTGGAGGCTGGGGCTGCTGGTACTGCTCACGTTGCTGGTCGTACTGGCTACCATGAACTAGAGGCTGCTGTTGGGAACTTGTGCCTCTGGCCGACCAGCAGAATCCGGGATGGTCTCGTCGGATACCAGGCTAGGGTCGGTCATACCAAATCTCGTTCACATCCATCAACGGCTTCTGCTCGTAAGAGGGCGGGGGAAGTACTGCCAGGGGTGATCCGACTGGTACACCACCATCTGTGTGTCCTGGGATGGTGGTGGTTGGTAAAACTGTGGTGGCTGCTGGTACGACTCTGCTTGTACAAGGTGAACCTGTCTAGGCTGACTGGAGTGCTGGGACGAGCTACCACTGCTGCTCGGATCTCCTCGTGACCTGAGACGGGGTTGAGAAGCCGTTTGTTCCTCATGGAGAGACATGATCTGTGTCTTCAGATCACTCAGCATCTGTGCCATCTGGTCGATCTGCGTCATGCCCTGGCACTGATTCTTCTCTATCAGCTCGATCTGATCTAGCTTCTCGATGATGATGCCCATGTCGACGGCCGTCGACTCAGCCTGTGCTGCTGCCGACGATGAAGTGGAAGGACCGGCATCGACCCGTGCTATCCTTTGAAACTACACAGCCTGTGGCTGGGGGCATCCCTGTGTGTATAGTCGGGTCTGGGACATCACGGTGTAGTTCTCGGCCATCTTCTCATAGATGGCCCAGACCTGATCCTCATCCTTGGTGAAGTAGGAACCGCCACAAGAAGCGTTAACCAAGCCCTGCAACTCTTGTGTCAGCCCGCAAAAGAAGCTCTGAACTAGGTTCGGCTTCGAGATGTCGTGGTGCGGGCATCTGTCAGTAAGCCCTCTAAACCTCTCCCATGCCTCATGGAACTGCTCGTTGGGGAGCATGGAGAAGTTGCTGATCAGGGCCCTCGCTGCATTGGTCCACTCGAGTATATAGTACTTGTTCAAGTACTCGGTGCAGAGCTGCTCCCAGGTAGTGGCAAATCTCCCCAAATGCTTCAGCTAGTTGGCTACTCTGTCGACCAGGGAGAAAGGGAAAGCAATCATCCTAACAGTGTCCTCGTCCACCTGCCGATCGTCGATAGTGCTGCAGATCATCTCAAATTCCTAGAGATGCAGATGGGGCTCCTCAGTCGCGAGCCCGTGGAAACGGGGAAGAAGCTTAATCGTCTGTGGGGGGAACTTGAAGTCCCCTACGATCGCCAGAAGCACGATCCACCGGTGTGTAAGCATCGATCTGGGGTTGTGCAAGTCCCGCATCAGTCTGGTTGCTGCTGCTGCCGGTTGGACTGGCTCGTCAGGCTGATCTGGAATCTCAGGTCCATCTCCTGCGGGTCTGCGCTGCTCGCGGTCGGCTCTCATTTTCTCCATCTCTCTCCTCATCTCTACCATGAAAGCTTCCCGATCCCTGATCTGCTGCTGTATCATCTAGAGGGTAACTATCAAGGTGTTGTTGATCGCACCCTGGTCTAGTACATAGGTCTGCACTGGTCTCGGGCCTCCAGTGCGGTCATCACTGCTACCGACCATGGTCTCTACAAAGGCAAAAGACCCAAACTCAGGTGCTGAAATGTAATCTGTCTGCTGCTCTATCTGATCGGGCACCGCGGTACTATCAGAAGAAAGGTGGTCGTGGGGGGGGGCAGGATGGAAGCGAACTTGGGTTCGGAGAGCGGGTCTCAGCTCTCACGAACCGACCTAGATGAATGGGTCAGAGTTCTTGTAAGCGGTGCATCCAGAGGCTTCCTAAGGGACCTCCGACCCATCATCAGGATCTTGCGAGTCGGGCGGATGGGATCTGGAAAGCAAATAGGATGAAACAAGAAAACCCCACATTCACCAACGCGACGCGAGATGATGACCGTAAGAGTTGGGTCTTTTATCTTGTCTTTCTTCTTTTGGTGATAATACAGTCTAACAGAGCGATTAAGCGAGCTGTTGGGAATCCAACGCCCCCAGGAGACTGTCCTGATCCCGAACTAGATCTTTCCCAGCCAGTATAAGTCGTGGACCGTTTACCGACTACCCGATCGGCTCGCTCTGTTAAGGATATCATGGCCCGCTTTACCAGAAACCGGAGCGATCCTCACTGGAGAGCGACTAGCCCAGGAGCAGTAGTCTGAAGAAGGGTCGGATATGGCTCTAACAAGTGTGTGGGTCACTCTCTCGCCCAATCAAACCATACAAGGTGGGGGTTGCTTTCCCAATGCAATTTTGGTGAAGTGATTTTTAGATACAATTTGCTTTAGCAGTCCCAAATTTTAAGTTTTTTTTAGGTATTTTCAAGCAAAAAAATGCCTAACGAATTTTTTGGATTCTCCTGATTTTATTTAAGTCCAAAAACAGGGGGAGAAGACGAAAAAGCTGATGTGCGAAGAAATCAATGATGCATGCAGAGTAAGAGATGCATACCAGACTCCAGCAGTTTACATGCAAAGTGATCCGCGCATAAAAGTAAAGACAGAAAGTAAACTACCTATATGATGCACGAGGAAAACAGCCTTAGACGAAGCACTTTCTACACGGGGAGAACAGTAGCTAACGGGTAATCAGGATGGGTCGGAGTCTGATCTCTGATGCCAATCGGTGTCCACCACAACGGATCCTGCCAGTGCAGTATATGGCCTCTAGCGGCACGTGACCCCTCGAGGGACCAGGTTAGCTTTTTCTTTATTAATTAATCAGGTCCAATTAGACGGTCTATAGGAGCATGCAATCTAATTAGGCTAGGGTCCTAATTAATTACATCGCAAGCAAGGAAAATCCTACGGCTAAGGCTAAATCCGTGTAAATCAGATAAGCAGTAAAAAAGGCGAAAAATCAAACCGGCGAAAGCGCGGTGACTCGGCGAAACAGACCACGCAATCACAAGTCTGAACGTCTCTGAGAGTCTCTGTCCCTGTATTATAACAATAACCAAATAGTCTGAAAATAAAACAAACTATCCTAAGCTAATCCTCTCCTCTCTCCTGCTCAACTCCTCACTCTCTCCTGCGGCTCCGTACAGAAGGGAGCCACCTCCAGCTTCCGCGGTTGCTTTGGCTTTCCGAAGAAAGTTGGCTCGGTCCTTGGACCCTCGCAAGAAATCAAACAGAAGAATGTCAGAAACAATTATTATAATAATAAAAGAAAAGCAATAAACTAAAAGAAAATATATGGAAAAATGGAAAATAAAACAAATAAAATAAAAACACACAAAAACAAAATAAAACAAAAGAAAATAAAAGGAAAATAAAAGAAAATGGAAAAGCTGCGAAAAGCCGCGAAACTGAAAACCGAACAAAAATGAAATAAAAGACTCCAAAGCCATGCTCCCCGACAACAGCGCCATTCTGATGACCGAGAAAATCAATCTGAAATCTGATTGAAGGTATAAAAACAATGGTCGTTGCGTCCCGGATCTTGAATCTCAGTCAACAAGAAAAATCAGACCACCAAAAGAAGTCAAACAATCAAGAAAGCACGAATAGCGGTCTCACTATTTATTTAACCTTGTATAGCGACCACGATCGAACTCAAGGAGCACGGGTTGGTCGAATCTGCCTACAAAGTAGTCAGAAAGAAAATAAAATAAAAAAGTGATTTTTGGTTGATTTTATAAATTTATAAATTTTTTGTATTTTTAATTAAGAAGAAAATATAAAGAGAAGGCAAAAAGCACACCAACAACAATTTATTAAACACTCCAAAACAACTCAAAAATACAAAGAAAATTATTTTTGTGTTTTATATATTTTTAAGTGTTTTTGATATTTTTTCCAGAATTTTATAATTTATTGTTGATTTTATAAAAATAGAAAAAGGCAAAAACAATGAACTAATGTGCAACCGGATTTGAAAGGCTAATTAAAAATATATAATTAGCCTCTAAAAATCTGAAGAAAATTTTGATGAAAAATAGGAACAAAAACTAAGCTACATAAACCAAAATTGTATTTTTTTTAATTTTATAGAATTTTTACTAATTTTTATAAGGATTTTGGGTTTTTTTAGTTTTTATGAGTTTTATAAGTCCAAATTAAACCAATTGAAATTAATAGACACTAAAAGAAACATTACCTAATTTTTTTTAGAATTTTTAGAGGATTCTTTATATTTTTATTTGATTTTCTAACTTAAACAATAGCAAAAATAAGGATTTTTGATTTTTTTTAAAAAAAGCAAACAATAATAAAAATGTCCCAAAAATTTTGTGAAATTTTTATTCAGTGGCAAGGGCCACGTATCTAAATATCACAAGATTTAGAGTTTATTTGATATTTTATTCAACCTATGAAAAGGGCACAACACACATGGAACAAAGTGCAAAGAAAATAAATTCCAAGGCCAATGGATAACATGTGTAAAAACCACAGGGCCAAAGTTGCAAAAAGTTCAAAAACACATGAGAGACACACGTGATTTGCACTCATAGGGACTAAAGTGTCATCAAAACTATAAGATAAACAATGCAAAAGTTCCATAGATCATGTGTCGATGCACGTGCACCACATACACTGGGACTAATTCGCAAATAAAGTAAACACAAGGCCCGACATGAAATTTACCCAAAATAAAAACAACTAGATAAAATATTTACAGGAATACACTATAAATGCGAAAAAGAAAGGGGCATAAGTGATATTACCCCTTTATTAAGATCCGACGACTGAGGGGCGTCTTCTTCAGATCAGACAATCGTGACGCTTGACACCCCTTCGCTGATGTGCGGCTCGGATCTGATCCTTAGATGGATCAATGGTCGAAAGCCCCACGCAGATGAATGGTGGAGATCAAATCTGGAGCGAGAGGATTCGATCGAACGATGCTGGAGTACCCTCGAAGAACCAATCGCCAGCGAGTTTCGTCGGTCCAATACGTGCGATCAGGAGGTCCTCTGTTGCTACTGAGATATGGGAATGGAAGCCGGAGGTGATCCGCAGTTGGTGGACTGCTCGGATAGGGCCGGGAGCATCGGAGGAGCTCCGACGACGGGAATGAACTGGAGCAGCTGTTCCTGAAGAGTCGAGCCTCCAGATGATTCTCTTAAGCCTTGGTACGTACACAAGAAACAAGAGGGGTCGAGGGCAAACTGCCTTGACCCATTAGCGGGTGAAGGGAGCGTGTGGGTGAAGCGGAGCATGGGTCTCCGGCGAGGCGACAGCGGAGGAGACCTAAGTCCTAGTTCCGGGGCGAACCAGGATGATCGGAGGGGCGTAGAATATGGAGAGAGGTCTCGCGGAGGTGGTACTATGGTTGGATGGAGAAATGAACGTTCGGATGATCAGGAAACAACCGGCGATGGCCGGGGACGCAAAACCTAATGAACGAAATTAAAACTAATCTAAGGGCTATCGAGGTCAACTAATGATCGGAATAGTCTGGGCTGGAGGATGGCGACCTCTTGGGATCCTCACCTCAATGGAGCGATGCCTCCAGAGGCTTGTTCTCACCGATGGGCGGAGCACGACAGTGATGACCACCAGACTAGGAGCTAGAGCGCCTCTTTCCTCGCTGCGACACCTACTACGGTTTGCTGTCACTCAAGGGAAGAAGGTGGAGGTCCTGGGAGTCGAAGACAGTGGCCGAAGGTACGTGAAATGGCGTTCGGAGGAGCAACTATATAGTGGCAGGGGTCCGAAAAGATTGGAGGCGGGCGAGCATTCCAAGGAGCGGATCCCTAGGAGGATGGGCATGCGAGGATCACGGATCACTCCTTGGCAATTGGAGCCCTGGGTTTGATCAAATGGGTGGCGGATCACGTCTGGAAAAGTCGAAGAAGTCGGGTCGAAAACACAGATCCGCGAAGATGTGGTCTTGGGGGGAGAGTTCACCGGGGGGTCAACATCCCGCGTGGACCAATGGGAAAAATTCATCCTGATATTATTTGGAAATTCAAAATAAAATACAAAAAAGGTTTTATTTCAAAATATTTACAACATAAAAATGTTTATTTATTTACAAAGTATTATTTAGTGATTTTTATTTATTTTTTTGAAAAATAAATTATGTACATACATTATATTATATTATATAAAGGTATATTTACCTATGTATTTTTTTTATTTTTAATTATTTTATTTATATATAATTATCCCAATTTTATATTTTGTTTAAATACATCATAAAATTTGAAATATAAAATATTTTTTATTTGATTTTAATTAATTATTTGAAAGGGTGAAATAAATAGTTCTTTTATTTTATATACATGGTATATATACACTGAGGAGAGAGAAATTATTTATTTTTATTTTTCTTTTATTTTTCCCATTTTTATTTTATTTTTATAAATATATACAAAATATGGGGAACAGATAAGTATTTTTATTTTTAGAAAATAAAATATTTACACTAAGAGGGGTATTTGTACAAGGCTGATTCACCCTATCTCTCTCTACTTATTTTATTTTGCGGTCAGGCCCATATTGAGCCCTCCCTTGGGTTCAGGTCACTCAATATTTATTTTAAATATTTCCATCTTTTTCTTTATTTCTTTATTCTTTTATTTTTGCATAAAAATAAGCTAATTATTAATATTTACACAATGCATGCAATTTGATAACTTATTCTATTTACAAACATATACATGGTGTTTTGCAAAGGTTTTCAGCTAAAATAAAAGAATAAAGAGTGAAGAATGACGATTCATCAATAGTGATACCCACATTATTCAAATCCTTGATAACTAAATAATATTCAATTATCTCTTATGCCCATTCTCATAGGTCTAATGAATCTCAGATACATCATATTAAAAAGTAATTATTATTCTCCAAGCTTAAACAATTCAATAAAAACCACAAATAATTCATTTTTATTAACTTTTATTAACTCTGTATATAATTAACATTAAAAAGCTAGCCTTAATTATTGTATTTAATATTAACATTTTCTTTATTTTCCTTATTATTAAAACACGTAAAAATTAGATTAAATATTTTATCTATTTATTTTGAAATTAAAAAGATATTGAAAAACTAAAAATAATAAACCCTTAAAAATCAAGTGCTTTTCTCTATAAAAATACTTACCAAAAATATTAATGTGTACAAATAATCTCCTTTGACTTTTTGTTCAATATGAAACTTGTAGATCTCATCGAAATCTACAACTTTCATGTTTTGACTTTTTGTTGATTAGATCTCATTTTATTTCATTCTTAATTTTCTTTATTTTCCCTATTTTTGAATAATTTGGTGCCGCCACGTGGCCACTCTTTCTTGCACCACTCGGCCTCTCTTCTGGTCGTTGGATCCACCTTCAGCCGCCTTAATCATAGCCACTCATTTCCCTTCTCCTCTCTGTCATCAGATCTTCCCTAAGATCTCATCCTGACACCTCACTTCTACCTCATCTAGAGTCATTGGATGCCCTAGCATCCAACGACCCCTCTGCCTCCACGTCATCCCTCCTCTAATGATCGTTGTATGAGTTCCCTGGAACTCATCTCCTCCATCCCCCAACATCGTGCCATCAGCCTTCCGATCTGATCCCTGATCAGATAGCCATTCACCCTCACCCACTAGGTCTGATCTAAACCCTTCGCCTCTGCCTCTATATGGATCGTTGGATCGCAGGATCCAATGATCCTCGTCCATCTTCCTCCTCTCAATGCCTCTCTTACAATTGTTACACCTCGCCACCACGTTGACCCCTTCCTATTCTACCCATCTCCTCCGATCACCTCTCCATGACCTAACGATCCCCTCGCGTAGCCCTTCGATCCACCTTTCTTGCTCACCCATCATTGACCTCAATCATTACTCTGAGCCTTCACTATCGACTTTGCAAACACCCCGCTCTCTTTCCTGTAACCGACCTCCTCCACTTATAAAGCCACCCGCTCCGCCACCTTCTCACCTCATCCACCATTTCCCGGGCTCCCTCATAGCCATCTTCCCCTCCTCGTGACATGGGAAGGTGGAATTGATGCACGATAATGGATGGATTTTAGGTGTTGACCCACCGTGGTTCACACTATGCCATGGCTGCCCACGACACCCTAGAGCTCTGAGGCCATGCTAACCTCGATGTGCGACGACCCGAGCTTCGAATGAAGCTTAACCCCTGCCTCCATCCGCTGTTCTTCTCCGATCCTCCAGGTAACTTATTTTGGTTTTTTTGTTTGAGTTTTCTCCCCTCTTAATAACACTACACTGACCGCTTCACCCCAAGCCTACCACACTATCAGCTCCATCAGACACCTCCGACCTTCGCGGTGGGTCCCGATTACCTACTTCCTCCATTAGAGCCTTCTGCACCTCGCCCCTTTTCTCCGCCTTCAAGGTGGAAGAATCCACTTGGGACCTAAACCTTCTTTGCACCTCAGTCCCCCATTTCACCCCATTTCACTCCCTTCGCACACACGCATGCCTCTTGTACGTAATGCTAATCTTTTGCATGTCAATGTATGGAGTAGGTGCCTCCACTCCTATCTCGAGTAGAAGCTCTAGAGACCCTTCATCAAAATCAAATACTTGAGGGGTCGCGCCTCCATCTCCTCAAGAGTTTCATAATGGAGCTTCCAGGAAGCTCCTAGGATCATCACCATGCAAGGAGGAGCACGGAGAAGGAGGGAGCCAATCACCGAAGCTCCAATCATGTCGCCACTTCAATGGCATAGATGAAGCTCCAAGACATACCAGTGGCATTGTACGGCACCCCTCTGGTGTCCATCCATTGGTGCTCGAGGAGCCACGTATCCCACACCAAGCCTCTTGGCTCGGGTCACCCAAACCATGTCACGAAGCACCCGAACTAGCCACGTCGCCTGAGCCTCCTACTTGGGATCCACCGACCCTCCATCCAAAACTACACAGCCACTGAACCTAGCCCCTACCCACATGTCTCGCACATGGGGGTTGGGTTATTTACAGGAGGACCCCACCAACTTCTCCAATTTACTTCCAGGTCCAAGACCCTAGGCGCGTGCCTCACATGCTGTACCTGGGGAATTTCCATGGAGTCCCTATCGTGTTTCACAATTTACAAATGTACCCATGCGCACAAAGGAAAAATTACAATGGGGTCCATCCATCTTTCGTTTATAACAAATATGCCCCTGGAGGGGCATATTTGTGATTATTTATCTTATATTTTCATATTTTTATTGCATTGATTTCGCTGAACTATTCTTTAATATCTTGAGTGCATGATCTCCAATTTAGTTGATTTTAGTGTTATTTTGAAGCATTCTTTATTCTCTATTTAATAGCATAGATAATTCATGTTTTGACACTCAATTAAATGTGCTATATTTTGATATCTAAAGTGCCCTTGCTCTCTATTGATCTACCATTAATAGATTATTGTTTTATTTTTAATTTATCTCTGAATCCAACCCTTTATTTATTGCTCAATGATTTGATAATTTTAAGGCATAAATGTACATAACCTCTTG
This sequence comes from Ottelia alismoides, assembly GCA_037367405.1. Lineage (NCBI taxonomy): Eukaryota > Viridiplantae > Streptophyta > Magnoliopsida > Alismatales > Hydrocharitaceae > Ottelia > Ottelia alismoides. The sequence continues at coordinate 735,065 of JAZKJV010007596.1, read as the reverse complement.
CATATTTTTGTTACATATTATGTTCATGCATCTCATCTTTTAATTGCATGAAAACCAGACGAAAAAACACGCATTATTTCTTGTGATTCCATCTGCATTATTGCATCATTTCTACATCATTTTGTTTGTGCTTATGAAGACCTAGATCCACAATTATAGTCACTTAATTTTAATTGATAATTTTTGTTAGATAGACTAGCAGGCTCATGTCCCTATGTTCGACCTTGGTACACTTACCAAGTAAAATAATTGCCACATATTCAAAGTTGTGGTCTTTGCTGAATCGAAATCTGTCTATTGTACTACAATAATACGACCTTATTAAAGAGGTATTTTTAGTGGTTTCTCAAATGTAACTTGTTGGGGACACAACTCATCATATTTGTTTATTGAATTTTATTGCATTATGTTTATGTTATTATTTTCTAAAATTAAGGTCTTCACATTGTGTTTATTCTTGCATCATTTCTGATTTAATTTCTTGATATTTTTCTTGCCATTTTTTCTATATGGCGGGGCTCGTGAAGATGGAGGACACTTAATCTACATGGAGGCGTGAATTTGGGAGCTCCCTCTGTGAGGAGCCGTAGAGGAAATTCAGGAGAATTCGAGGACTTTAATCAACATTTTTTTCATGTATTTAGTGTACAAAATGTAACCATTCCATTTTTAGAGGTCCTCATTTGAGGGCATGTGTGTGTATTCAAAACAAAATTTGTGATGAGTGAAGCCCACCCCTTACACGGTTGATGCTTCAGTTGATTGTTGACCTAGGACTAGGCACATGACTCTTTGAGCATACTTTATTCTTCATATTATTTCTACTTGATCATAGGTAGGACACACTTATTCACAAGATGTGCATAACATCGATCTGTTTAGCCAAATGTAACTCAAACACTTCCCGTTAATAGATGCTTGTTAGGATGTGGTTTTCATCGACTTGCATGCATATAGAGATAAATATAAATCCAGTCCTGCATATGCATGGAGAAAGTTGGAGGCAATATAAGTATATATCTCAAACATGCATAACGATTTTCACGAATGCAGTGACTTTTCTTAATCCTCCACCGATTTGTCATTTAAGGATATTAAAGGAAATTAGGACTGGCTAAGAGATGATGTGTATTTGGCTTGTATTCACAATAACTTCAGTGATAACCTACATCTAAAACTGGGTTTGATAATGTAGGTGATTAAATAAATTGAAATAAAATTCACTCTTGGTTTATGAGAGAACAAACTCCGTCATTGTATGCAGGCGGTTTTGAATGATGAGAGGTGAGAACGTATCCCAAGGATAAATCCCAAAATCTAACCTTGAAACATGCATAGTGTGCTTGAATTTTGAATGATTACTAATAAAATAAACAAGATAAATGGAGAACACCTGTTGGGCTTCATGTGTGTGCTGGTGAAGCAAGGGGTATTGTCTGCTTGGTTGAGCATGATTGTTTCGTATCCCAACCCACCCATAATACTTGATGATCTACTCCCCCCATACCCATCTACATCCATTCATCTTTGTAAATCCCCCCCTTAACCTCCATCTATTAATATGTGAAAATCCCCCCCTCTAACCCTAACCAATCATCGATCCCCCAATCTCATTGCATATCATATACATAGGCTATTTTCAACATAAGTATAGGGGGGACCTGAGCCATTCTCTCTTCCATCTTCTTCTCCTTATCCTTAGGTCATTTTTGACTAAACTATAGGGGGTCATCCGAGTCAGCTCTGCTATATCACCTTGTATTTGACCTGAGACATGGCTTCATATCATTTTGTTCTATGAGGACATAGAAATAATTAATTATATGGGGTATACCGTATATATTGTATACACTTTGGTCGTAGCTCGTATTTTGAAATTTTCGAAACTTTTTTGGGTTATGGTTTAAGTATTCTTGTGAACTACTTTTTGTAAAATTGTTGTAAAAATCCTTTTAAAAATTGAGGGACTAACACTTATTGTTTTCTATTAACCCTATTAAAAATTCCATAAAAAATGAAAAATTGAAACTCTTTCTTGAGCAGTGATTTTTACTACTAAACTTAGAAATAAGTAGCCATTTCTCCGTTAGGGAACTATGGTATCCCTTAGTAGAGGGTGGTTAAAAGATAATGTGAATTGCACCATCTTGAAGTAATACAGGTAGCCAACTAACGATCTGTATTTACACCCATACTGGCTAGAAATGGATGCAACTAGTCATATGATCTCGAGCCTTTAATTTTTTCTCTTGAGATTAGAAAAATCCAATGGAATTTGCAAAACTAAAAAATAACATAAATTCACTAACTCTAGAGTTGGTGTATTCCTGATACAATCACTACCACTCAAGGCTCAAGGATTGGAAGATACTTGATTTCTGAGATCTTGAGAGCCTGAGTTAGCATGCCTTAGTCATTAGGGTTTTGAATTTATTAGTCCACACTTCCGAAAGATTTGAGCTCTATATTGCACTCTTCATCTCTACCTTCTATAGAATATTATCAGCACAACACTTTCACAACTGCATGATTGATGAGATGAGTTAAGTTATCACTTGAGGAACTGGGACTGGAGATTTGAGTTTAGACCCGATTTAATAATGCTAGAGGATGGGATAAAGTCAATGAAGGATTCACGAAACTCGAGTGTCAGCAAAACCCTAGCCAGTATGTGAAAAAGTTCGCATGCTATCGTTTGATATTTACCTCCATTCCAGTATGTGATGAAACCAAAATAAATTGTTGATCAGTGTGTGCCAACTCTCGATAAAAGCAGTAGAGCTATCCAAACATCAACGAAATAAATTTTGAGAGAAGTTCTCTCAAAGAAAAGTTCTATCATTACAAATACAAATTCAAAAGTGCTTCCACCAAAGGCGAGCGCTCCCAACCATTTCTAAGTGTCCACTTGGACCAAACGCTACTAGGACAAAGGATTCAGGCCAACACAAAAAAGGGCTCTTCATCGTATAGTGATACAAGTCTGGGTGTTGAAGGTATCTTAGATACTGAAAAGAGACACACTCTGGTATACTTCCAGAAAAACAAGTGCAGATGACTCAAAATTCTCTTGATAGACACATAGATCAACAAACAAAAAAATACATGCGTTCAGTAATAAGTCACTCGAGAGGACCCTTGTTCTAATGTAAGGGAGAGAAGAAAATGCGTAATCCTATGCCCCCATCATCTGGCTATCCATAGACACTTTCATGTCTGATAAAATAATGAGATGGTGGATTGAATGCAAGAACCGATTTATTCCCTAGTGTTGAGGATTAGCTCTAGAGGAGAGTCTCCTGGATTGGAACCTTTGGTGACATCTCGGCTCGACTCTCATGAAATACAGTACACTTTAAATATCATGTCTTTATGTTATATGTACAAATAAAGAGTCCGATAATTAGAGAAGTTGGATTCCTTTTAACTAGAGCATGGTTGAGCCTTGAATTTTAGGAAAATTGAGGGTTTTCGATAAATTGAGCCTTGAAAATTCACATGTATTGTCAGGAATTATTCCGACTTCTTCATTCTTTAAATGATCGAGGGCGAGCAAGGATTAAGTATAAGCATGATGAATCTCATATACATCATATAAAAATCCATTTATTATTCCCCAAGCTTAAACAATTCGATAAAAACCACAAATAATTCAATGTTATTATCTTTTATTAACTCTGTATATAATTAACATTAAAATGCTAACCTTAATTATTGTATTTAATATAAATATTTTCTTTATCATTCTTTATTATTGAAAACCCATAAAAATTAGTATAAATATTGTCTATATTTATTTTAGCTTTAAAAATATATTGAAAATACAAAAAAAGAACAAACCCTTAAAAATCAAGTGTTTTTATCTATAAAAATACTTACCAAAAATATTGCTTTGTATAAATGATCTCCTTCAACTTTTTGTTCAACATGAAACTATTAGATCTCACCGAGATCTACAACTTTCTTGTTTTGACTTTTTGTTGATTCGATCTCCTTCTATTTCCCTATTTTTGAATAATCTTGTGTAACCATGTGGTGCCCTCTAGGCCTCCCATGTGGCCGCTCCATCTTACGCCACCCAGCCTCTCTTCTGGCCATTAGATCTTCCATCACCCGCCTCAATCACAGTCGCCCATCTCCCTTCTCTCAGTCATCAGATCTTCCCTAAGATCTCATCATGACCGCTCACTTCTGCCTCATCCTGAACCGTTGGATGCCCTAGCATCCAATGCCCCCTCTGCCTCCACGTCGGTCCTCCTCTAGTGACCATTAGATGAGTTCCCCAAAACTCATCTCCACTTGAAGGATATGGGTGGATCCTTTAGCGCATCACGGAAGCGTGATGATCGTATCATATACGATCAAGAGTGACTAGTCATACTAGTTGCTCGACGCAGCGAATTTTTTTAAAATTTTAAATCATAAGATGAAACCAAATGATCTATCAACATTTCTTGGATCGTTTCATCTAACCACAAAGTATTCGAAATACCTCTTGAAGCATGGTTGCGATCACTTGATCTCTAAAGCAAGAGATCCTCCTGACTCAAGTCCGATCCACGAAGATGGCACTTGCGGGTGCGATGATGAGACACAAGCTTCCTGCAATCCAAGATGAAGATCCAAGCCTTGAATCTCCTGATTTCGTCCAATGAAATACGACGTCATCTACTTGTGCGAGAAGCACCAAGGAAGATGGAAATCCGACAGCGCGACGGTGTAGCGACGACTATAGTTCTCTCAAGAACTCAGAGTGGACGTGCACTCTTAGAGAGAGACATGGGTCATGAGATCGAGAGAAGGATAGAGAGCACTTAATGCATGTACTTGAAGGGCTAGGGTTGCCCTATCTTAAATAGTAGTTTGGGAGTCCGTGGATCACAATCCATGGACACACAAAATCAACGGTTAAATGATTTGTGTTTTTAATCAATGGCCAAGATCATTTGTTGTTTAATAAAGCAACAACTATTGTTTAACTCAATTAATCAACAAAGGATAAAGGAGATAATAATCATCTCCTAAAGGGGTGGCGTCACCCTTGAAAAAGTCAAGGGTGACGTCACCTCTTAAAGTGATTATCATCTCATTATCCTTTTTATTATTTGTAACAACATTTATTGCAAATATATTCACTAAATTAATTCCAAATTAATTAGTGAATATTTCAATCATGCCATTGAAAAATTGTGAATCATATTCATAACCCAAAACAAAATGTAAATTATATTTCCAATTAACTGTCCAATGTCAATCCAATTCACATCAACAATCAATAAGTAAATATTATTTACAAAAATGCTATCTCCTATATATTATAAATCATATTTAGAATATACATTGATATTATGGATAGCATGGATAATACTATCCATATTCAGCATTTCCTTGATAATTAAATCTCATTTAAATATCCTGGACAATCATTCTCAGAATATGAATCTCATTCATATCATTCTTGATAATTAAATCTCATTTAATAATCAATGTCATGTTGCTTGGATACATAATTCATCAAAGGAGTTATTCTTGAACTCCTTCAAGAATAGTGTGCTTTCTCCGCAGATACTTGGAGATAAGGACAGGGTAATTGCATTGTTCCACGTATAGTGACTTGGACATTGAGATCATATCTCAAATCCAGATCTTCCGGACCTCCCATAGATGCTTGATTAAATCATGTTCGTAAACTTAATCTTCTCATTACATCTGAATCTCATTCAGATCAACGTCCAACCCTTGGAATAAGATCAAGTTACTTCTCTACTGAGAGGAGTCACTAAAATCCAGACATGTTTCATCACTCCCTTGGAATGAAAGTGTCATGGTTATACAATCGTTTAGGATCACATCACCCTAAGGTATTCCCAATACCTGTACATCCTGCATACTGGAAGACCTTCTAATAAACCCGAAGTTATAGATCTCTTTTAGACTGTCATCTTCAGGGTTTTATCATTAAGATTCTCAATTGATCATTGTGATTCGGTATTGATTATATGTTTTCCAAAAGCATATATCATAACTCTAAATTCTGTCAAGCTTCATAATCGAGACGACCATGCATGGAATTTATCGATCCCAATACCTCACTAGTGAGCTCATGTCTTCTGGTTCAGAAGTGAACCTGTATGATCCCTTCGAGAGATCGTATTACTCATATACCCTTATATGCACACCAGCTCGCTGGTGTATAGACCTTGATTAGGTCATCAACCTATTAGTCTGCCAAATGTAGATACTCAGACATATAGCAATACATTTGTCTCTGGTCAAAGGATGCGTGCCTATATCGTGACAGTATTCTATATAGGACTTTGGTTATCTCTATCTTGTTAAGTCAACCCTTTGACCTAACTTATCTGACATCTCCGAATATCTATTCCTATGCAGAGGAACTGCATCAAGTGGTCGGTCAGATATCAATCTATATGAGAAAGGATTGCCATCTCCTACTCAGGTTGGAGATCATCTCTTAACAATCATTTGACGATGTTTGATGAGTCCTCAATCTAAGTCCTTAGATATTCATCCAAACACCAGCCTCTACGATTCAATTATTGAACCAACAATTGTATGATTATTATGATTTACATATCCCTAATTTTACAGAGGGACCTATTATGCAAATTAGTTATTCTTCATTTTAGATTAGGGAATGATATTCGCAATAACATTTATTTCATAATGGCTCGTCGTGGGCTCGCATGTCCAAGAATCTCCCACTAGCCTAGAGAGCCATTAATGGGCTAATCATTTAAACCCTCACTCATGTGACAATCATAGGCTATTTAGGAAAATAGCTAGGTAAGATGATCAGTCACTCTGTTCCCGAGAGACTATGCCAAGTCCTTTTACGGCACTTGCATATCCCCTAGAAACAGTGCTCGCATCAAATGCAAATGTTGCATCTTATGCAACCAATACTCAATCTTGTTAGTTATAGTGTCCTTGACACTATAGCTTGACAATTATTATAACCAGTATTTCCATAATCCTTATCAGAATACCCTTATTCTTGGAGATCTCTATCTCCTAAGGTATCCATAATTAAGACCTTTTAGATCGCTATCTATAAAGTCTTAAGTTCTTGAAGATAAGACTTTGATATCACTATCTCAAAAATCTTTTCATCTTTAAAGATATCGTTATCACTGCAATCAAGTGTTTTATCTCCTTAGTAGGATTAGTAACATTTACTACTCCTACTGCATGGAAGATATCTAACTTTTGTACACATCTAGCACACACTCGGCTTCTCGTAACTAATGCACAAGGGCAAGTAGTTCTAACATTTACTTCCTCAACTCTTTGAGGTGATATCCCTTTAGATAGGTCAGTACCATATCTTAAGGGAAAGAATCCTTTCGTGGAATTTTCCAAAAAATGGAACATGTCCAAGGTGTACTACTAACGTGACGGTTTCAATGCCCTCTTCTCTTTGCTTCTGAACATCTTCAGAACTAAGATCTAAGAGGTATCATTGAGGTTATATCTCAAGGTATGGAATAGCCAGCATATAAAACACTGATTATTATCCTTATATCATTCCAAATGATTTGGCTATTACCTATATATAGCACGATGAACACAATGGCACTCCCACTAAGCTTCACATGATACATCAAGATTCTATATGAACTCATAACATTTATAATTTCATTAAATCTAATGTTCCAACTACAAGAAGCTTATTCGAGTCCATAGATGGAGTTTCTTTAGCTTGCACACCTTGCTTTCCTCAACCATGAAGACGTGGGGCTACTTTATGTGAATATCCTAGGAGAGATATTCGTGGAGGAATGCAATCTTGACTTCCATCTTGAAGATGTCAAATTCAAGTTGTGTACCTGTAGTTAGCAATATACTGATGAGTTTAAGCAAGATCACTGGAGAGCAAGTCCCATCACAAGCGATGTCTTCTATTCAGTATGTAGCTCATGGCTACGAGCTATGCTTTGAAGGTCTCTACCTTCTCATCAGGTTTCCTCTTTCTCTTGAAGATCCATTTACACATTAATGGGTCTTACCCATATAGGTGGATCCTCGAGGGTCCATATACAACACTTGTATATGATGTCTACTATAGACTTTATTGCTAACATCCATTTTTCCATGACATGATCTTCAGAAGCTTCATCACATGAAGTTCGATCATTGTCAGATTTCTCTGACACATGGAATCCATCCTCAAACTCATTTGAAGAGGTATTAGTGGTTCATCTTTAATTGTCCTTTTAGTTTTCTATTTTAGGAGCCTCATTATCTTATCAAGATTTTATAAGTTCCTTCACTTCATTTTCATATTAATTCTCAAGAGAGTCATCCTCTAAGAATCATATCCTTACAGATGAGATCTTTTAAGAATCTCAAGGTCATAAGGTAGGTATCCAATACCATCCTTTATTTTCCTAATGAAGTAGCATTCTCTGGTGCTAGATTCCAGCTTACTACCATGGAACCTTATAAGGATATATAATGTAGTCTCTACCACATATATATATATACACGGAAACTAAGAGATAATTATGCTAAGATTAATCATTGATCAAATCATGTCACACATGATCAATTGTATCTCCCTATAACTCTATTGAGTTTACGTGCATTAGGAGGATTAATATCTCCATAAGGTATTCCTTTGAATTCATCTAATAGGTACAAGCTACCTAGGTTAGATCAAATTCATTTCATCTTCCTTCAAACTTTGGTTCTAAACCAAAAAATCATGAAATCTTGGACATTCCAATGCTTTCTTAGGTGAAGGGAAGAAATTTCATATCACAATTAATCGTCAAATGATATCACATATCATCAATATTTATTATGATACAGATGATCCACATATATCAATATGTATGAGATCTTGAATACCTTGGCATCTTATACCATTCTCAGAGAAAGGTGCATTGGACATTTTTACTTTGAATACAATATTCAAAAGTATGTAAGGTTTGAGATTTTAGACATTCTAAAGTTCATCTCTTACTAGTCTATTGATCTCATCAACAGATAGATGTCCAAGACTCGATGTCAGATCATTGTCAAATGATCTCCATCCTCCTATTAATCTTATAAGGTTTAATTTTCAGTATTAAGAAATATTAATGAACCATTCATTAATTTTCTAATTTAGTAGAGTCCTCCATATATCAAAATACTATCTGAAATATATCCACCATAACTCTTTATGATAGGTCTATTTTAGAATTTATGTTTGTTTCCAACATTCAGAAATAAACAATGAGTGTATTCTAATATCTAGGTCATAGAGACATTCTCTAAGACTATGGGCTCTCCCACTGAAAATATGAAGTCTATTTATCAAATAGAGGTTGTTGCAACCATTGCATCAATATCCATTGGATGATTATTAAACCTTAAGATAAAATTTCAGTCTTCTAATATATATACAACCAATTGCAAGTGTTATTAGAAGAATGAGATACAATTATTAGACTTTGATCTTATCAAATAAGAAAGTCAATTTCAACAATTATATGTAGATGTAAATTATTTCGATGCACTATTCGAGTCCTTCTCTAAGGATTCTAGATAGACTTGATAGTCATATTATCAATACATCGGCACATTGCAGTATTAACATTCATCCAACTATTTGTATGTCATATGTGTGTGGAGATTATAGAAGTACAACCAACTCTTTGACTTTCCCTCTAATCTAGGTCCGACCCATGCTTCCACTGCGCGCCTTTCATCTCTAAACAACTATTGCTTAAGACAAAGGATCTCTTATGTTGAATTCAAAAGATTTCAATATAAGAGTATTTCGACATTTATATATGCTTCATTTAATTCATACAATATGAATATTTTGAAGCTTCTAAATGACTAGAGTATAGATAGTAGGATGATGACACTCATCATATCTAGATGCATCTTAACTCTTAAAGACTTAGGTTCAGGTAGGTATTCAAACATTTTCAATACATCATCTCTTGTAGAGCCACCATTCTGCATAATGCAGTGAACCATTTCATTCATGATTAAATGTCAAGAGCACATGTGTCTGCCAGAACATCTTCTTAGAATTTTATAAGGATTATTTGACAATTGCAATCATCATCGACATATCACTTCCAAAGTACATTCGATGAGAGATCAAGACTATAGAGACATACAAACCCTAGGGTTGTAGTCCTATTATCTATTTAATTATCATTCCTCATTATTATGAGAAAACTTGCACATTGCAACCACATACAATATGTGTCCAATTGCAAGTATAATATTTTGATCTTGGATCTAATCCATGATATTTTACTGGTTATTATTTAGTATAGTATTGAGTGGGTATAATGATGATTATCTGAAATAATAAATTTGCATAAATGTATATAAATAAATATATATACACACACACACATTACTTCGATTTAGGAATTTTTATATCAAAGTTGTCTTGCCTTGTCAACATTAAAAGTTCATTCCCTTAATCACTTTCATTGTAAGAGATATACTTACCAATATATCTCAAGGAAGATATGGGATCTCCTTTCTTATCTTTGTCACATCTAAATAATATGAGAACCTGTAACTCGGATAAAAAGAAGCAGGAACACATTCCGCCTTGCAAGTCCAACTTGCATCTCCCAATTCGGTCTTTAACACCTGGGCTCACCACCCCTAAGGTGATGTTGACCCGTTGTTAATTGAACAACTGTCAACATGAATACAACTTACTATGCACAATCCAATATCGTCCCAATAATATGAGGACCCTATATTGGGGTCACTACGCATGCGTCCTTACTCTTTCGAGAAGCGAAGAGCCCGATCCAAATGGATCGTATGCAGGAGCTGTCACTTCGGACATGTGTCTCCTACATACAATATATGGCGACGGAACCCTTCGCCTTGACGGGACACAATGGATGTCACTTATGTGATCTTCCACCTCATATTCAAATTGTAATAAATTATCATGAATCATATTCATGCAATTAATTCTTCCAAGGTAAATAAGCATCTATTCATAATAGAGTGTTTCAATTTGGATGTAATTAATCTAATCTCATTAAATCAATTATCAATCCAATTTAATCGTCAAACTTTATTGTTACTTGAATTAGTGGTATTATCTCAAAGTACATATTATTCGAATTTTAATAATTAGAAAATATATCATGATTTCTCAGGCATCATTCATTCCCTATCCGCTATCATGGCTAGTACCGGCAGGAGTGCAACCACATGTACTTGAGATGATCCCCCAATGCTCCACGAGTGGACACCATATCTGCCTCGGGAAAAATCAATGCTGAGTCAATCACATTATACTTGAGATAATCATCGGTTTTTCAACCGAAATTATACCATATAGTAATAATCAAAACCATCTTCATTATAAGGAAATTTGCTAGACAAATTCCAAGCAACAAGTTTGATGAAAGTGTATCAAGTAACCAATTGGTGATCTAGATCTAATATAATCATTCATTGGTTGAGGCAATGTCATTTAAGGGAATAATTATTGATCTAATATTTTTCAAATATTATACACAAATATTCCAGGAAATTAACTATTAATTTCGCAAATTTCTTAAACAACAATCATGAGGTTTCTAGACAACCATGCAAATTCCAGCAGTGACCCTCACTAACTAAAATTAGCATATCTCATTCATTTTAAATAAAAATAAAGCAAAATCAATCTCCAGAAATTGATAACTTAATTTAAAACAGAAATCATGTGATAAACATGCATTTCTAGGTATTTTAAAACCATAATTAACAACTTAATTACGTCTCTAATCGCCATCCCCGAAACAGTGGACATATGGTCAATAAAATGACCATATCTTGAGCAAACGGAGTCCAAATTACGTAAACTCTAATTTCACATTTTCCTTATTTAATGGGGAACATTATATAAGTGATAAATTCATGTTTAAACATTTTAAACAGGGTCGAAAAATTATCACAAGGCAGGGCTGCGATAATTGAAATGCTAAAATCTTCACGATCCCAAATGAGCCCAAATTTTCATAGGTTCATGGATCATATCCAAAAACTCCTTAAACATGTCTTTGATACCACTTAAAGGATATGGGAGGATCCTTTAGCACATCACAGAAGCGTGATAATTGTATCATATACGATCAAGAGCGACTAGTCATACTAGTTGCTCGGTGCGGAGGATTTTTTTTAAAACTTTAAATCATAAGATGAAACCACAAGATCCAAGAACATTTCTTGGATCATTTCATCTAACCACAAAGTATTCTAAATACCTCTTGAAGTGTGGTTGCGTGCACTTGATCTCTAAAGCAAGAAATCCTCCTGACTCAAGTATGATCCATGAATATGGCACATGTGTGTGCGATGATGAGACGCAAGCTTCCCGCAATCCAAGATGAAGATCCAAGCCTTGAATTTCCTGATTTCATCCAACGAAATCCGACGTCTTCTACTTGTGTGAGAAACACCAAGGAAGACGTAGATCCGGCAGCGCGACGACTATAGTTCTCTCAAGAACTCAGAGTGAGAGAAGGAGAGAGAGCACTTCATGCATGTACTTCAAGGGCTAGGGTTGTCCTTCTTAAATAGTGGTTTGAGAGTCCATGGTTCACAATCCATGGACACACAAAATCAACGGTTAGGATGATTTGTGTTTTTAATCAATGACCGTGATCAATTGTTGTTTAATAAAGAAACAAATATTGATTTAACTTAATTAATCAACAAAGGATAAAGGAGATAATAATCATCTCCTAAAGGGGTGGCATCACCCTTGAAAAAGTCAAGCGTGACGTCACCTCTAAAGGTGATTATCATCTCATTATCCTTTTTATTATTTGTAACAACATTTATTGCAAATATATTCACTAAATTAATTCCAAATTAATTAGTGAATATTTCAATCATGCCATTGAAAAATTATGAATCATATTCACAACCCAAAACATAATGCAAATTATATTTCTAATTAATTATCCAATGTGAATCCAATTCACATCAGCAATCAATCAGTAAATATTATTTACAAAAATGCTCTCTCTAATATATTATAAATCATATTTGTAATATACATTAATATTATGGATATCATGGATAGTACTATCCATATTCTGCATTTCCTTGATAATTAAATCTCATTTAATTATCTTGGAAAATCATTCTCAGAATATGAATCTCATTCATATCATTCTTGATAATTAAATCTCATTTAATAATCAATGTCATGTTGCTTGGATACATAATTCATCAAAGGAATTATTCTTGAACTCCTTCAAGAATAGCGTGCTTTCTCCGCAGATACTTGGAGATAAGGACAAGGCGATTGTATTGTTCCACGTATAGTGACTTGGACATTGAGATCATATCTCAAATCCAGATCTTACGGACCTCCCATAGAGGCTTTATTAAGTCAAGTCCGTAAACTTATTCTTCTCATTGCATCTGAATCTCATTCAGATCAATGTCCAATCCTTGGACTAAGATCAAGTTACTTCTCTACTGAGAGGAGTCACTAAAATCCAGACCTGTTTTATCGCTCCCTCGTAATGGGAGCGTCATGGTTATACAATTGTTTATGATTACATCACCCTCACGTATTCCAAATACTTGTACATCCTGCATACTGGAAGACCTTCTAATAAATCCAAAGTTATAGATCTCTTTTAGACTATCACTTTAAGGGTTTTATCAATAAGATTCTCATTTGATCATTGGGATTTGGTATCGATTATATGCTTTCCAAAAGCATATATCATACCTCTAAATTCTGTTAAGCTTCATAAGCGAGACGACCATGCATGGAATTTATCGATCCCAATACCTTATTAGTGAGCTCATGTCTTCCGGTTCAGAATTGAACTTGTATGATCCATTTGAGATATCGTATTACTCATATACCCTTATATGCACACCAGCTCGCCAGTGTATAGACCTTGGTTAGGTCATCAACCTATTGGTCTGCCAAATGTACATACTCAGACATATAACTATACATCTGTCTCTGGTCAGAGGATGCGTGCCTATATCGTGACAGTATTCAATATAGGACTTTGGTTATCTCGATCTCGTTAAGTCAACCCTTTGACCTAACTAATCTGACACCTCCGAATCTCTATTACTATGCAGAGGACCTGCATCAAGAGGTCGGTCAGATCTCAACCTATATGAGAAAGGATTGCCATCTCCTACTCTGGCTGGAGATCATCTCTTAACAATCATTTGACGGTGTTTGATGAGTCCTCAATCTAACTCCTTAGATATTCATCCAAACACTAGCCTCTATGATTCAATTATTAAATAAACAGTTGTATGATTATTAAGATGGCCATGGTACATAACCCTAATTGTACAGAGGGACCTATTATGCAAATTAGTTATTCTTCATTTCAGATCATGAATGATATTCGCAATAAAATTTATTGCATAATGGCCCATCGTGGGCTCGCATGTCCAACACTACCATCCTCTAAAGCCGCTCCATCAACCCTCCCATCTGATCCATGATCAGATCTCAACCATTCACCCCACCCGCTCTCTAGTCGCTGGATTAGATCACCAAATCTGATCTAACCCCTTCATCGCGCCCCTATCTAGACTATTGGATCGCAAGATCCAACAATCCTCATTTGTCTTCCACCTCTTAACACCTCTCCTCAAGCGTTACACCTCGTCACCATGTCGACCACTTCCAATTCTACCCATATCCTCTGATTACCTCTCCATGACCTAACAGTCCCCTTGCGTAACCCTTCGATCCACCTTTCTCACACACCCACCATTACCCTCAGTATTTACTCCAAGCCTTCACTATCGTCGTTGCAAATACCTCGCTCCCTCTCCTGTAACCATCCGCCTCCACCTATAAAGTCACCCGCTCAGCCATCTTCTCACCTTGTCCACCATTTTCTGTGCACCCTCGTAGAGATCTTCCCCTCCCCGTGATAGGGAAAGGTGGAATTGATGTGCAATAATGGATGGAGTTCATGTGTTGACCCACGGTGGTTCTCACCGTGTCACGGCTACCCACAACACTGTAGAGCTCCGAGGCTCGGCTGACCTCGATGTGAGATGACATGAGCTTCAAATGAAGCTCAACCTGAGCCTCCGTCTGTCGCTCTTCTCCTCCGATCCTCCAGGTAACTTATTTTATTTTTTTATTTGAGTTTTCTCTCCTTTTATTCACACTACACCGTATGCTTCACCCCACGCTGACCACACTATTAGCTCCATTGGACTCCTCTAACCTTCGTAGAGGGTCCCGATCACCTATATCATCCGTCAGAGCTTCTTGCACCTCGCCCCTTTTCTCTGTCTCATGGCAGACCAACCCACATGGGACCTCCACCTTCTTCGCATCTCGGTCCCTCATTTCACCCCATTTCACTCCCTTCGCACACACGCGTGACTCGGCTATGCAACGCTAACCTTTTACAGTTCAATACCAGGAGTACGTGCCTCCACTCCGATCTCGAGCAATGGCTCCACAGATTCTTCATTGACAACACATCCCTATATGTATCGCGCATCCATCTCCTCACAGCTTCATCACAGAGCTTCCAGGAAGTTCCTAGGATCATCACCAGAGAGGAGGAGTACGGAGGAGGAGGTAGCCCATCACTGTAGCTCCAATCACATCGCCTCTTCAACGGCGTAGATAAATCTCCAAGACATATAGGTGACATTGGATGGCACCCCTTCGGTATCCATCCAATGGTACTCGAGGAGACACGTAGCCCGCACCGAGCCTCTAGGCTTGGGCGACCTGAACCATGTCAAGAAGCACCCGAACTTGCCACGTCGCTCGAGCCTCCTGCTTGGGATCCACCGACCCTCCATCCGAAGTTGTACAGTCACTGAACCTGGCCCCCACCCACGTGCCTGACACGTGGGAGCTGGGTTATTTGTAGGAGGAACCCACCAACTTCTCCAATTTGCATCCAGGTCTACGACCCTAGGCACGTGCCTCACGTGTAATGCCTGGGGAATTTACATGAAGACCTTGGCGAGTTCCAGAATTTTTATATGTATCGCTACGTGTAAAGGAAAAATTACAATGGGGTCCCTCTACTTTTGTTTATAAAAAATATGCCCCTCCAGGGGCATATTTGTGATTATTTATCCTTTAATTTCATATTTTTATTGCATTCATGCACATGAACTATTTCTTTAATATATTGAGCATCTAATCACCAATTCAGTTTATATTAGAGTCATTTTGAAACTTACATTATTCTCTATCTAATGGCATAGATAATTCCATGTTTTGACACTCAAATAAAGATGTTATATTCTGAGATCTAAAGTGCCCCTTGCTCTCTATTTATCGGTCATTAATAGATCATTGTTTTATTTTAAATTTGTCTCCGAAATCAACCCTCTATTTACTATTCAATGATTTGATAATTTTAGGACATAAATGTACATCAACTCTTGCATATTTTGTTGCGTATTGTGTGCATGCATCTCATCTTTTAATTGCATAAAAACCAAGTAAAAATACTTGCATCATTTCTTGTGATTCTGTCTGCATTATTGCATCATTTCTACATAATTTTGTTTGTGTTTATGAGGACCGAGATCCATGATTATAATCACTCAACTTTAATTGATATTTTTTTATAGATAGACTAGGAAGCTTGTGTCCCTATGTTCGACCTTGTTATACTTATCAAGTAAAATAATTGCCACATATTCGAAGTTGTGGTCTTTGCTTAATCAAAATCTGCCTCTTGTACAACAGTAATACAACCTTATTAAAGAGGCATTTGAGGGGTTCATTAGTGTCCAAATAAAATGAATCAAATTCAAATTATTCATAATAATTAAATCACATTTATTTATCAACTTTCCTCAAAGCTCAGAACTTTATCAATAATGAAATTATCCTCGAACTCTTTCCATAATAATGTGCTTTCTCTGTGGATACTTGGATATAAGGACAGGGTGATTGTACGTTCCATATATCGTGACTTAGATATTGAGATAATATCTCAAATCAAGATCAAGGGGACCTCTCAAAGATGTTTGATTAAATCAAATTCGTAAATCTTATATTTCCATTGCATCTGAATCACATCCAGTTCAATGACCAACATTTGGAGTAAGATCAGATTACTTCTCTATTAAGAGAAGTCACTAAAATCCAGACTTGTTTCATCAGTCCCTCAGATAGAAAGCGTCACAGTTATATAATCATTTACGATCACATCACCCTCAAGCATTCCTAATACCCGTACATCCAGCATAGTTTAAGACCTAGAATAAACTTAAAGATTTATATCAATAGTACATTGTTTTCTTCAGGGTTTTAACATTAAGTTTCTCAATCAATCATTGGGAGTTGGTATCGATCATATACTTTCCAAAAGCATATATCATACCAAGAAATTATCATATGCTTTCGAAAAGCATATATCAACCCTACAAATTCATCAAGCTTCCAAAGCAACATGATTGTGCAAGGAATTTGATCCCAATATCTCATGAGTGAGCTCATGTCTTCCGGTTCAGTAATGAAACTATGTGATCCCGTTGAGAGATCGTATTACTCATATGGCCATGTATGCACACTAGCTCGTCTGTGTATAGAACTTAATTAGATCATCAACCTATCAGTCTAATAAATGTACATACTCAAACATATAG
Source organism: Ottelia alismoides (assembly GCA_037367405.1). NCBI lineage: Eukaryota > Viridiplantae > Streptophyta > Magnoliopsida > Alismatales > Hydrocharitaceae > Ottelia > Ottelia alismoides. The sequence continues at coordinate 717,440 of JAZKJV010007596.1, read as the reverse complement.
TAACACTTATATCTCCGATCAGAGGATGCATGCCTATATCATGACGGCATACGACATAGGTCTTGGTTATCTCAATCTCGTTAAGTGAACTCTTTGACCTAACTTATCTAACACCTTCGAATCTCTTTTCCTATGCAATGGACCTACATCAAGAGGTATGTTAGATATCAACCTATAAAGAAGAATTATCATCTTCCTCATAGGCTGGAGATCTTCTCTTCGCAATCACTTTACGGTGTTTGATGAGTCCTCAATCTAACTTCTTAGTTATAATCCAAGCACCAGCCTCTATGATCCAACATTTGAATCAATAGATGCATTATCATTATGATGGCCAAGGTACATAACCCTAATTGTACTAAGGGACCTATTATGAAAATTAGTTACTCTTCATTTCAAATCAGGGAAAGATATTTACAATAACATATAAAACATAATGGCTCACCGTAGACTCGCATGTCCAACAATCTCCCACTAGCCTAAAGATCCATTAATGGGCTAATCATTTAAACTCACACTTATGTGTTGATCATAAGCTATTTTGAAAATAGATTGGTAAGCTGACCAGTCACTCTGTTCTTGATGAATCTGTGACTCAACACCCTAAAAGATATTAATTAGGCTTAGTTCCCCAAAATTCATCTGCATTTTATCAATTATCTTGCATCATTAGCATTCATTCATATATAAATAATAAATGCATTTTATCATGCATAATTACATTAAATAGGAAGCCAAAAATCCCAGCTTAATAGACTTGTAAAAGTAACTAAATTCCCTGATTTTTTAACTAATTCATGCTAACTCAAAATCACCTGAAATCACCTCCATTGTGTACATATCACTAATAATAATAAATAAAAAATACAAAAAATACTACAAAAATAAGAGGTCCATAAAGCCAAACCCTAATTTCAGGATAATCAGACCAAAACGATGGTATCTTCCTCACTTAGTGTCCGATTAGATCCTACTTACTTTTTTACTAATGTACATTCAATTACCTTCAAAACAAGTCTAGGTTCAAGTGAATCGGAGCTCATATGTGAAAGTTGGATTTTGGGCCTCTTTTGTATATTGTGTATTATACCCGATTTTGATCTATTATTTTAATAAATATTTAACTCTTTTTTTAATTTATTTTTCATTCATTTTCTTTGACAAGTTTTATTAAAATGCACAAAATTCCAAACCTAAAATAAAATCAAATATAAAGAAATCGACAGAGTTTGAGTGTGCACTAACAATCTTTACAAAAGTCCTCTATATCATACTTTATTTTATTTCTATGTTTTCTTAATTAATAAAAATCCAAAAAATAGAGTAAAGTGTAAGTATTTATCTTCGATTCTATAGCATTTTTTAGATTTTTATCTTTTTAAAAAAATAACAAAAAAATACAAAACCCAAAAATCAAGGTATTTTATACGCAGAGTACCCCAAAAATAACACTTTGTGCAAATGACCTATTTTGATTTTGGTCTTCATGAAAGTTATAGATCTTGTCAAGAGGAGCAACTTTTATGATGAAAATATTTTGATCCAAGGTCGTTTGATGTTTCTTTTTTATTTATCTTTTTATTTTATTTTCCGATTTTTGTGGACGTGACACGTGGCGGCTCCATGTGTTACCCATTTTGAGCTTTTAAAAAATTTATTTAATAATAATAATAATAATAAAAGGGAATGGACGACCCTCCACCTTCTCCCTTTCGGCAATGCCGGCCACCTTCTAGATCTAGTCATCACCTCCCCATTGCTATCTACGGTCGACCACCACCATTTTTGCCTTCTCGATTCGCCCCTCATCGTATCTCCTTCCAGATCCTCCTCGCCTAATTGACACAATCCCTCACGTTGCCTTCTGTCTGTCCCAATCCAATCTTCATCGATTTCTTTCCCCTTCAGGCTTGTTGTTGCCGTATCTCATCTCCTCTGCCACCTTCCATTCCAACCCCTATAAATCACTCCAATCTCCGATCACCCTCGCTAATCAAACCATCCACCTTCATCATTTGACCAAAGCAACATCGCCACTCGTCCTTTCTAAAAGCCCGGCATCGGCTCCCTCAAAGGCATATGCCATTTGCATAATTAAAAGGGTGGCCACGGTGGTGACAGCACCAGATCTTCATCCTCTAGAGACAAGATCGAAGCTTCAAACTTTGCTATAGCGTGGCTAAGCTCCGCCAACTGCTCCATGCTCTAGCGATTTAGTTGTCGATCCCATCTCCTCTAGGGACCCCTTCTCCCTTACCCCTTCGTCATCTCCACCATCGACTCTCAAATCTCCTCCGCCATCGTTCTCCATCATCTCTCCCTCCGCTCCATCGATCATTAAGCCATACCCACCCTCATTCCACCGTGCACGACCCCCCTCTTAGCCAAAGACCATCTATCTCCAACTTCGTGCGTAACATCTCTACCGTCGACTCTAGCCGAGTCGTCAATGCCAGGCTACACCGTCATCTCATCTTCATCGACTCCTAGGGCCACGTCGTGCTTCGCCTACACCGCCAGGCTTCTTCGACCAATGCCATCAATGCCCGACGACCATGTGTCTGCTTTCACGACGAGAGCCTCCACAAAGCAACATTAAATCTGCCAGCCTCTGCCCTCGCTATCTTGCGATCAAAGTTGTCGTTGTCCTTGCAGGTGCTCCTCGACCTTCGCTCTAAGAAGCTCCGGCTACACATCATTTTCATCGACGAACGGGGAGGGCTCCTCTTCCTCGATATCCATGCACGCTCCTCTGCCCATCAGTTTCCCTTGCTCCTCCATCAGTCGAGGCTCCAAGCCCACAACACCAACCTCCTTTGCTAGCCATCGAGCATAGATTGTCACTGACTCTGTGAGCCACCTTCCTTCGCTTCGCCATGCTAGTCGCATTACTCTGTCGGGCTCGAGGCCAGAGGCCCCCGTGCACGTGTGTGGCACGTGCGTTGGGGGATCTTTGCAGCCAAAGCCTTGGAGTATACCCATATCGCACAGAGAGCCCCAGCCTAGAGGTCAAGTGCTTTGCATGTGACCTACTGGAATATTTACAAGTAACACTCTTCTAGGGTTAGGTAATTACGGTAAGGTCCTTCTTCTATATTTCTATATTTTTGTATTTATTGTAATTTGCATTGAGAACCCTGACTTTTATCTGTAAATTGAACCTCATGTTTGCATCTATTTATTATTTAAAACATTGCACTTTGTTCCTCAATTAATTCTCTACATTATCGTATGCTCTTTATCTTTTTATTCTCAGTGGTTAATTATTAATAATTTTTTCTGTGGAAAATTGTATATTTGACCTATTTTGTGTTCTGAAAATCATATTAAATTAACCACTACTCAGAAAATTATTGAAAATTCAGGTATAGTAGAATTAATTTTTATGTACATTGTGCATAAAAATAATTGAATTTGCATACATCATTTGTTGTGTAAAAATTAGTTTGTATATTTCAATAGTTAATTGTCAATAGGTATTAAACTCAACATTTTTTAGGGTTTAGGGTTTTCCTAAGATAGTTTCATTTATTGATCTATCTTGGATAGTTTTATTCCTTGAAAATACATAGGTTTAATATTTATTATAATTAATTATTTTGATTCGCATTGTTTACACTATTTAATTCATTAAATAATCATATTGCGTCAGAAATTTTCAAAAAAATATAGCGCATTCATTTCATCATTATTCACATCTTGGCTAAATTTTGTGATTTTTGGAGCACGTTTAATCGTTGGTCATATTTTAGTCCTTAAAATTTGCCACATTTTCATTTACATTCTAAAATTGTATTAAAAATATCAAGAAATATGCCTAAAAAATAGTGCACGAACATTGATAGACGTTAACCTAGCTTGTTCCTTTGCCTCCTCGAGTTCGAACCTGGGACTTGCCCAGATTAAATAGACATAAAATCACACCAATTAAATTTGACTAATTAATTAAGTGGTTATTTTGTTGATTGATTTAGATTACCTGCCTACAAAGAACGACACATTTTTATTCACTCATTATTTCTAATAAATTAACTAAAGCATTTTACAGACTAGTCATTTCCCAAGAGACTACTCCAAGTCCTTTTATGGTACTTGCATATCTCCTAATAACATTGATCGCATCCAATGCGAATGTTACATCTCATGCAACCAATACTTAATTTTGTTAAAGAAATTATAGTCTCTTTGACACTATAATTCAATAATCATTATAACCAGTACGTAATTTCTATTATCATTATCAGAATACCCTTGGTCTCGAAGATCTCTATCTTCTAAGATTAAGATCCAGTCTTATATCTAATAAGGCATCTGGAGTAAAGACCATTTAGATCACCATCTATAATGTCTTAAGTTCTTGAGGATAAGACTATGAGATCACTATCTAAAATATCTTGTCCTCTTTGAAGGTGTTTTTATTACTGCAATCAAGTGTTTTATCTCCTTAATAGGATTAATAACATTTTACTACTCCCACTTCATGGCAGACATTTGACTTTTGTACACATCTAGCATACACCAGGCTTCTCATAACTGATGCACAATGGCAAGCAGTTTTAGCATTCACTTCCTCAACTCTTTGAGGTGTTATCCCTTTAGATAGGTCGGTACATATCTTAAGGGAAATAAGCTTTCCATGGAGATTTCAAAAAAAAATGGAATATGCCCAACCACTAATGTCACGGTCCCATTACCCTCTTCTCTTTGCTTCTGAACATCTTCATAACTAAGATATAAGAGGCATCCTTGAGATCATATCTCAAGGTATGGAATAACCAGATTATAAAAAAATTGTTATCATTCTTATATCATTCCAAATTATAAGGACTTTATCTACATTTAGCATGATGAACTCAATAGCACTCCCACTAAGCTTCACATGGTTCATCAATATTATATCAGAAATCATAACCATTATAATTTCATCAAATTTGATGTTCCAGCTACAAGAAGCTTATTTGAGTCCACGGATGGAGTTCATCAACTTTCAAACCTTGCTTTATTCAACTATGAAGCGTTGGGTCTATTTTAAAAGAATATCCTCATAGAGGTATTCATAGAGGAATGCATTCTTGACTTCCATCTTGTATTATAGCCAAGTTGTATAGCTATAGCTATCAATATCTTGATGGATTCAAGCATGGTCACATAAGAGGAAGTCTCATCACAAGCGATGTGTTATCTTCATGTATATATTGTGGATACAAGCAGTGCTTTGAAGGTATCTACCTTCTCATCAGGTTTCCTCTTTCCCTTGAAGATCCATTTTCACCTAATGGATCTTACCCTTATCGGTGAATCCTCGAGGGTCTATATATAACACTTGTATATAAAGTCTACTTTATACTTTATTGCTAACATCCATCTTTCCATGTCATGATCCTAAGAGGCTTCATCATATGAAGTCAGATCATTGTCCTACTTATCTGACACATGGAATCCATCCTCAAACTCATCTGAAGAGGTATGAGTGTTTCATCTTTATTTGTCCTTCCAGTTTCCGATTTCAAGAGCATCATTATCTTCTCAAGATTCAATGAGTTCCCTTGCTTCATTTTCATCTTGATTCTCAAGAAAGTCATCCTTTAAGAATCATATCCTTAGAGATGAAATCTAAGAATATCAAGGTCATAAAAATAGGTATCCAAAACTATCCTTTATTTTTCTAATGAAGTAGACTCTCTGGTGTTAGATTCTAGCTTACTTACATCCATGACAAGGTTACGGACCAAGAAACCCTAAATCCTTAAGTGCCCAACACTAGGCTAGGTTCCAAACCTCAACGCATGGGGGTTTTCGGGTTTAGATTCTCATGTAATCTTTTTAAGGATATATATATATATATATATATATAGGGGTGATCCTGTGAGAGCCAAAATTGGTGAGAGCATGAGAGGAGTGATTCTGGACCACAAGATTCTATCTTCTCTCTCCTGGTCTTCTCTCTCCTGGTTGAATCTTGTGGTCCAAAATCACTCCTCTCATGCTCTCACTAATTTTGGCTCTCACAGGATCACCCCTATATATATATTGTAGCCTCTACTACATATATAAACAGAAACTAAAAGGTAATTATGCTAATATTAATCATTGATTAAGTCATGTCACACAAGATCCGATTGTATCTCCCTATGACTCTATGGAGTTTAGGTGTATTAGGAGGAATGAGACAGGAATGATATTCCTTTCTCCATAAGGTATTCCTTGAATTTATTTAAGAGGTACTTAATACCTAGATTAGATCAAATTCATTTCATCTTCCTTTACTTTTAGTTCTAAACCAAAATTGTGAAATCTTTGAACATTTCAAAGGTTTCTAAGGTGAATGGAAGAAATCTCATATAACAAAAATCATCAATTGATATCACATACCATTAATGTTTATTATCATATAGATGATCTACATGCATCAATATGTATGAGATCTTGGATATCTTGGCGTCTTACACATTTCTCGGAAAAGGTTGTATTCGATATTTTCTTTAATACAATATTCACAAGTATGTAAGATTTGAAATTTTGAGGCAGCCTAAAGTTTCATCTCTCACTAGTCTATTGTTCTCATCAATCGACATATGTCCAAGGATTGATGCCAGATCATTGTCAATGGTCTCCATCCTCCCATTGATTTTTTAAGGTTTAATTTTCAGTATTTAGAAATGTTAATGAACCATTCATTTATTTTCTAACTAATTATAGTCCTCTAGATGTTAGACTACTATCTAAAATATATCCATCATAACTCTTTATAATAGGTCTATTCCAGAATGCATGTTTATTTCCAACATTTAGAAATAAACAATGAATGTATTCTAATACCTGTGTCATAGAGACATTCTCCAATGCTAAAGGATCTCCCCTGAAAATATGTAGTCTATCAATCCAATAGAAATAGTTGCAACGATTGCAACAACATTCATGTGGATGACTATTAAACCTTAAATCAAATTTGCTGGACTTATAAAATATATGCAACCAATATCAAGTGTTATTTGAATAGTGAGATACAATTATCAGACTTTGATCTTATCTAAAAAGCAAGTCAATTTCAATGATTATATGTAGATATAAAATATGTTAATGCATTATTCGAGTCCTTCTCTAAGTATCCTAGATAGTCTAGATAGTCATATTATCAATAAATCAGCTTGCTGCAGTACTGGCATTCATCCAATTCTTTGGATGTCATATGCAAGGAAGTCATAGAAGTACAATCAATGACTTTCCTTCTTACATGGGCCAGACCCATGCTTCCTTGTGCTTCCTTCATCAATAAACAACCATTGCATAAGACAAAGGATCTCTTATGTTGAACTCAAAAGATTTCACAATAAGAATATTTTAACATTTATACATGCTTCATTCAATTCATACAATATGAATATTATGAAGCTTCATGAATGACTAGAGTATAGATAATAGAATGATGACACTCATCATATCTACATCCATCTTAACTCTTAAAGACTTTGGTTCAGGTAAACATTTTGAGTACATCATCTCTTATCGAGTCACAATTGTGCATAATGCAGTAAACCATATCATTGATGAGTAAATGTCAAGATCACATATGTGTGCCAAAACATCTTCTTAGATATTATAAGGATTTTTGATAACTACGATCACCATGAACATGATACTTCCAAAGCATAATTGATGAGAGATCATGACTATAGAGACATACAAACCGAAGGTTGTTGTAATATTGTCTATGTAATTATCAATCCTCATTATTATGAGGAAACTTGCACATTGCAACCACATACATTATGAGTCCAACTGCAAGAACAATATCTTGATCATGGATCAAATCCATGATATTTTATCGATTATTATTGAGTATAGTATTGAGTGGGTTTAATGTAGGTTATCTGAAATAAGAAATATTTGAATAAATACATATTTTACTTTGATTAAGGATTTCTATATCAAAGTTGTCTTGCCTTGTTAACTCTGAAAGTTTATTCCCTTATTCACTTTCAAAATAAGAGACATACTTACCGTTATATCTCAAGCAATATCTAGGATCTCCTTTCTTACTTTTGTTCTCAATATGAGAAACTATAACTCAGATAAAAAGAAGCGGAGACTCATTCCTCCTTACAAGTCCAACTCGCATTTCCTAATTTAGTCTTTCACAACCGAGCCTGCCAATCCTAAGGTGATGTCGACTTGTTGTTAATTGAACCAACCATCAATAGGATTAGAACTCTCTATGCACAATCCAATATCTCCCCAATAATATGAGGAATCGATATTGGGGTTACTACGCATACGACCTTACTCTTTCAAGAAGAAAAGAGCTTGATCCATGAGTGCTCGTATGCAGGAGATGTCACTTCGGACAGGCGTCTCCTACATACAATCCATGGCGATGGAACCCTTCGCCTTGATGGGAGACCATTGATATCACTTATGTGATCCTCAATATCATGTTCAAATTCTAATTAATCATTATGAATCGTATTCATTACGATTAATTCTTTCAAGAGAATTCTAAACTATAAGTAAGTTTAGATTGTGATAATTATTGGATAAATAATTTAAGCATATTAAATCAATGGTCCAATTAGTATCCTACAAACAATTTTGATTGTTACATGAAGGATGATATAATCTCAAAATACATATTATTGAAATTTACTAATTAGAAAAATACATCATGATTATTTTAGGCATTATCCTTTCCTTACCCGTTGTCATGGGTCGTACGCACGAGATATGGAACAGACCGCTGACGGAGCAACCTACTAGCCCAACAATCCCCGATTAGACACCATATCCACCTCAAGTCAGGATAATGTGATCTGATCATTTTGTATTTGAGATGATATTCAGACTTTCAATCAAAGTTATACCATATAGTATTTATCAAACCATTTTGATTAGTATTATCAGGAGATTTGCTAAACAAATCTCCAATCCTATTCATGTAACAATGTTTGTGAAAAAGTTCATTATTGTAACCTATTCGATCAAGATCAATTATCTTATCTTGTTGGTTATGGTCATTCAAAATAATTATCTTTATTAAATATTTCATAAATATTTAACAACTAATTATTCAAGGAGATTAAACATTATTTTTCATGAATTATTTGAATGATAATCACAAGATTCTTGTTCAAATTTGGTAAGTTTCCAGCAGTAATACATGTTTACCAAAACTAACAAATCGTGAGCAAATAAATTTCAAACTACACAATCTAAATTTCCTTTATTTACCAAATTGATTTGCAATAGAATATAAATGATAGATGCACATTTCAAGGCATTTTAAAAATATGATTATCTTTTGATTACATCCAAAATCATTATTCCCATACTAATGGAGACATGTCCACTAAAACAATCATAACTTGAGCAAAAGGATTCCAAATCATGCAATCTCAAGTCCTACGATTTGCTAATAAGAGGGGTAACATGATCAACGATAAAGTCACACATTAAGGCACTTAAAAAGGGTGAAAAGTTGCACAAAATATGGTTGAGAGAAAAAATGCGATGAAAATTCTGCAAAACAAATACCCATGTCATCCTAGGTTTATGGATCATATCGGAAACCTCCAACCTGGCTCTGATACCACTTGAAGGTTAATTGAAAAAAACCTTAAGCACGTCACAGAAGCATGAAGATAGCATCATATGGATCGAGAGCGAGTTGTTGTATATTATATAAATAAAAGGCTAGGGCTACCTCTTTTTTCATACTAGATTTAATGTCCATGGATCTCAACCATGTGCTCACAAATCCAATGGCTTAGATTGATTTGTGCTTTCAGTGAATTACCATGATCTTGTTGTTTTTTAATAACCAACAACAAATTTGTTGGCTTAATTTAAATTAAATATATTGAAATCAATCAATATATTTTAATTCAAATCACATAAAATAGATGGAAATTATTGAAAGAGAATCTCATTTCATATAAAGGGTGGATGACCACCAAGTTGATGGAGCTCAACTTGGTTTCCCCCCTTCAAGTATGGTAAGAGGGTCTCCTTCTAATATTGTTAAGATATTATTCTCCAACAATAATTCCATATATGCAATAACTTTTATTGCATAATTATTCACCAAAATAACTCCAAATTATTTTGTGACAATGTTAATCATGCTATTGAATGAATGTGAATAATATTCACACATCCAAAATATAATGTAAATTGTATTTGCAATTAAATATCTAATATGAATCCAATTCACATCAACATTTAATTCTTAAATAGCAATTACAATTATTTCTCTTAATATATTATAAATCACATTTATAATATTTCTGATTAATTTGGATCGTGATATCCATATTTTTTCAAATCCTTGATAATTAAACAATATTCAGTTATCTTGGAAGCCCATTTTCATATGTCCAAATAATATGAATCATTTTCATATTGTAAATAATAATTAAATCACATTTAATTATCAATTTTCCCCAATGCTCGGATACTTTATCAATAATGAAATTATTATCGAACTCTTTCATGAATAATGCGCTTTCTCCACAGATACTTGCAGATAAGGACAGAGTGGTTGTACATTCCATGTATAGTGACTTGGATATTGAGATCATATCTCAAATCAAGATCAAGGGGACCTCTCAAAGATGCTTGATTAAATCAAAGTCGTAAATCTAATCTTCTTATTGCATCTGAATCATAGTGAGATGAATGTCCAACATTTGGACTCGGATCATATTACTTCTCTATTGAGAGCAGTCACTAAAATCCAGACCAGTTTCGTCACTCCTGGGGAATGGAACCATCACAGTTATACAATCGTTTATGATCACATCACCCTCGGGTATTCTTAATACCCGTACATCTTGCATACTAGAATAATAATAATAATCCTGTTGATTTTGATCAATTTTACACTATTTTCTTAAGGGTTTTATCATTGATTTTCACTCGATCATTGGGAGTTGGTATCGATCAAATACTTTCTAAAAGAATATATCATACCTAGGTATTGATCATATGCTTTCCAAAAGCATATATCAAACATACAAATTCAGTCAAGTTTCCAAAGCGAGACGCCCGTGCACGAAATTTGATCTCAATATCTAATGAGTGAGGTCATGTCTTCCGGTTTAGTAATGAAATTGTATGATTTCTTTAAGAGATCATATTACTCATATCCCCTTGTATGCACACCTGCTCGCTAGTGTATAGACCTTGATTAGATCATCAACCTATCTTTCTACCAAATGTTCATATTCAAACATATAGTAACACATCTGTCTCCGGTCAAAGGATGCATGCCTACATCATGACAGTATATGATTTAGGTCTTGGTTATCTCTGTCTCTTTAAGTCAACTCTTTGATCTAACTTATCTAACACCTCTGAATCTTTATTCCTATGTAGAGGACCTGCATCAAGAGGTTGGTTAGATATCATCCTATAGAGAAGAGTTGCCATTTTCCTTTCATGCTAGAGTTCTTCTCTTAACAATCACTTGATGGTACCTAATGAGTCCTCAACATAACTTTTTAGATATCATCCAAGCATTCATCTCTACACATTTGAATCAACTGTTGTATGATCAATAAGACAACCATGGTACATAACCCTAATTGTTCTATGGGACCTATTATGCAAATTAATTATTCTTCAATTCAGATCAGGGAATGATATTTGCAATAACATTTATTGCATAATGGATCACAATGGGCTCGCATGTCCAAATTAAGAATCTCAAGGTCATAAAGTAGGTATACAATATCATCCTTTATAGTCCTAATGAAGTAGCACTCTTTGGTGTTACATTCCAGCTTACTTGCATCCATGACAAGGTTATGGACCAAGAAACCCTAAATCCTTAAGTTTCCAACACTAGGCTAGATTCCAAACCATAGCTTATGAGGGTTTTCGGGTTTAGATTCGCATGGAATCTTATTAAGGATGTGTGTGTCTATATATATATATTGCAGTCTTTGCTACATATATACCTACAAATTAGAAGGTAATTATGCTAATATTCATAATTGATCAAATCAAGTCACACGTGATCCAATTGCATCTTCCTACAATTCTATTGAGTTTAGGTGTACTAGAAAGACTGAGATAGGAATGATATTCCTTTCTCCATAAGGTATTCCTTGAATTCATCAAGTAGGTACTTGTTACCTTGGTTAGATCAAATTCATTTCATCTTCCTTCAAACTTTGGTTCTAAATAGAAATTGTGAAATCTTTGAACATTTTAAAGGTTCCGAAGGTGAAGGAAGAAATCTCATATCATAAATAATCATCCATTTATATCACATATCATCGATGTTCATCATGATATAGATGATCCAGCTACATCAATATGTATGAGATCTTGAATACCTTGGCATATTATATCATTCCTAGAGAATGGTGCATTGGACATTTTTTACTTTGGATATACTATTCACAAGTTTGTAAGTTTTGAACCGTCGGACAATCTAAAGTTATATTACTAGTCTACTGATCTCATCAACGTTTTATGTTCCAAGGCTTTGTGCCAAATCATTGTCAAATGATCCTCATCCTCCTATTGATCTTTTATGGTTTAAATTTTTAGCATTTAGAAATGTTAATGAACCTATTCCTTATTTTTCTAATTTAGTAGAGTTCTCTAGATATTAGATTACTATCTAAAATATATCCATCATAACTCTTTATGATAGGTCCATTCCAGAATGTGTTTTTATTTCCAATATTTAGAAATAAACAATGAATGTACTATAATATCTAGGTCATAGAGACATCCTCTAAGACTAAGGCCTCTCCCAATGAAATATGTAGTCTATATATTCAATAAAGATTGTTGCAACAATTGCATCAACATCCATTTGGATGACTATTAAAACTTAAGATCAAATTTTCCAGTCTTCTAAAACATATGGAACCAATTGCAAGTGTTTTTAGAAGAATAAGATACAATTCTTAGACTTCGATCTTATCTAATAAGCAAATCAATTTCAATGGTTATATCTAGATGTATAATATGTCGATGCACTATCTGAGTCCTTCTCTAAGTATCCTAGATACTCTAGATAGTCATACCGTAAATAGATCAACTTATTGTAGTATTGGCATTCATTCAACTCTTTGGGTGTCATATGTGTGGAAATCACAGAAGTACAGTCAACACTTTGACTTTCCTTCTCACTTGGGTAAGATCCATGCCTCCACTATGCTCCCTCCATCTATAAACAACCATTGCTTAAGACAAAGGATCTCTTATGTTGAACTAAAAAGATTTCAATATAAGTGTATTTCAACATTTATATATGTTTCATTCAATTCATATAATATGAATATTATGAAGCTTCATGAAAGAGTAGATTTGATAGTAGAATGATGACACTCGTCATATCTACATCCATCTTAACTCTCAAAGACTTTGGTTCAGGCAGGTACTCAAACATTTTGAGTACATCATCTCTTATTAAGCTACCAATCTGTATAATGGAGTGAACCGTCTCATTCATGATTAGTATGCCAAAACATCTTCTTAGGTTTTATAAGGATTTTTTTATAAGTACGATCATCGCCAACATGATACTTCCAAAGCACATTCGATGAGATATCAAGATTCTAGAGACATACAAACCCAAGTTTGTTGTCCTATTGTCTATTTAATTATTATTCCTCATCATTTTAAGGAAACTTGCATATTGCAACCACGTACATTATGTGTCCAACTGCAAGTATAATATCTTGATCATGTGAGTATATTCTGTGTGGGTTTAAAGTAGGTCATCTAAAATAAGAAATATTTGCATAAATACATATTTTACTTTGATTAAAGATTTTATATCAAAGTTGTCTTGCCTTGTCAACTCTGAAAGTCCACTCCCTTATTCACTTTCAAAGTAAGAGACATACCTAGCATTATATCTCAAGGAAGATATGGGATCTCCTTTTTACCTTTGTTACATCCCAACAATATGAGAAACTACACCTCAGATAAAAAGAAGTGGGAACTCATTATGTCTTGCAAGTCCAACTTGCATTTCCCAATTCGTTCTTTAACACTCGAGCCCACCATCCCTAGGGCGATGCTGCCCCGTTGTTAATCGAACCAACTATCAACAGGATTAGAACTCACTATGCATAATTTGACATCGCCCTAATAATATGAGGAATCAATATTGGGGTCACTAATCATACGACCTCACTCTTTCGAGAAGCAAAGAACCAGATCCATGTTCGCTTGTGTTGAACATAGATTCTCAAGGGTTTTATTTAATTGAAATAATCTGTGTTAATACAACCTTAATTATCCCTCAACAAAAAATTTATTTCATTCTAAAGACAAAAATAAAAGAAATGTAAGAAATAGAAGCTGTTATTTATTTACCTGTATGGCATACAAGATCGAACTCAGGGATGCAAAAAAAATCCTGAGGTTTCAAAGAAAACTCAATGAAATAAAAGAAGCAATTCCATGAACAATATTCTAGGTTTTTGTAATTTTTTGTCCTTTTTTAAATTTTATGAATTTTATTTTATATTTTTTATGCTTTTCTGATTATATATATATATATTTTTAGTTTTGCAAATTTTTAAATTTTTTGCAAAAGAGACACACAAAGAAAATAACAAAATTAAAATAGAAGAATATTTTTTATTTTTGTATGGCAAATAAATATAGAAAATTCAAATAAAATAAATTTTGGAGTTTCTAACATTTTTCTACTATTTTTGTGAATCTCCGACAATTTTAATATTTTTAAGATTTTAAAAATAACTTAAAAAAGGAAAATCAATAAACAGAAAACAATGCAAAAGTTTTTGAGATTTTAAAATAAAAAATGAAATAAAAAAGTCAAAGAATTTAAAAAGAAATAACGAAGATTTTTCGAATTTTCTAGAAAGTAAATTTCTATTTTTTGGATTTTCTGTGATTTGAAATGATTATTTAGTATTTTGAACATTTTCTATATTTTGTTTTTATAAAGAATTTTAAAGATAAATTTACATTGAAATTAAAATATAATAAAATAAATGAATTTTTGGAATTTTTCAAAAAAATATTTTTAAATGATTTTCTAACGTAAATAAGAAATATTTTTGAGGTTTTCAAATTATGGAAAATAAAAAAAATTAAAATGCAAAATAAAAATTAGTGACGAAAGAACTATTTGTAGGAACCTAAGATGTCCTTTTGGGATTTTTTATGAAGATTTGTTATTTATTATTCAAATTAACATGCAAAATAAAAGGTAGACTTACAGGGACATAGATGCAACAAAAATTATTTTTGTGACAGAATAGATAATAAATAAAGGAATACAAGGGTGGTTATGCAAATTTCCACTAAAGGCTCATGCTAACGTATGTGCGTCGCGTTGGCAAGGATCTAAATGTGAATATTTTATTAAAGAGGATCATTCAATAATAAAGAAATGTGAGTCGTCTTTATTTCTATTTTCCAAATATTCTAGTGCAATGCATGTGCTTTAGTTTGAATAGCACAAAAACACAAATAACAAAAATAAAAAGGGCTAATATATAAATGTTCACACAACCACAATACGAAACATGTTCCATTGGGGACTTGTTTACAAAATAGAAATATAAGGATTGGAGTGCAATAATCACTGAGGCTAACGTGGCGAAAATGATGGCCCTGATGCGCGCTAGATCCGATCCTGCATTAGAGAATTTGGCGCACTCGGGTGGCTTGGATCTAATCTGAAAATCTGAATCGACAACGGAAATTTGGGGCTTTTTGGATGATGAAGATTCTATCTTGAAGCTTGATCCACGACAAAAAAATGAGGCTTTCTTAACGATCTTGATGCAAGTTGTAGGGGATGTTCTTGATCTAACAACAACGAAGGCCCCAGGAAGAACTCGCTTGAATGTCTGCACTGATGAGCTTTGATCATTCTAATTATGTGCTATTTCCGCTCAAAACACCTTCTGATGATTGCTAGATCCATGAGGTCCGCCCGCGACGAAGGGATATGGCGTTAAAGCTTGATGGTAAACGATTAAAGATTTGGAGGCTGAGTTATTCTACTATAGATGGTCTCCATATCACTCCTCTTGAGCCCCAACACAATCCAAGCACCTGCAAAAGATCCTACGCTCGAAGGTGAGGCTCTGGCGACCGTTATTTGCAGAAAAATGCAAAATAATGGTCGTGGATGGTTCGACTTCGGTAGAGATGAATAGAGTTGAGTCGAAATATTAGATCCTAATGGATCTGGGGGTCAGTATATGAATATATTGCGAAGAAGTTTGAGAGGAATGTGGTCCAAGGGTCTGAAAGTGGAAATAATGAGAGTAGGGCTCCGATCAGGCAAATCAGAGCTAAGTCAAGGTGATCTGAACTATGCTAAAATCTAGAAATAAACCCAAAAATAAAAGTGAAATTGAAATGGGCTATACCCTAGAGTACCTACAGTGAAATGAATGGGGGATAAGCTTCTCGATTCGATGTGGCAGCGGAAAAGACCGGATGCGGTGGCAGATCTTTGGCCACGTTCGGAATCAAGCTAACCTGCAGCTCTTCACACTCGCAAACAAAGATGTCAAAGCCTTGTCACAGCCTCAACTTCTAGGAGCCACCCTCAGGTGAAGATGTGCATAGAAAATCAACGGGCCTAAAAAATGGATATCAGGAAATATATATATAGGCGAGAGGTCTGGAGAGATTTGAATTCCAAAAAAAGCACGCGAACCAAGACATGGAAGGTGGAATTGTTGATCTGGCGATGGCGATGGTGGTTAGGGGTAACAACTCGGAGAAGAATGCAGGTGAAGTTAATGACCAGATCGAACGGGAAAATATGGAGAAGAAGGGTCCGGCGAGCAGAAAACACGGGTAGGGCCGCTGATTGGGGAGTTGACACAAGTCAACAAAGTCGGGTTCAACCAATCAGAACACACCCCACTACAGGACAAAACCGCAAAATGACAAAAAGGCTTAAACTGAAACAAATCAAGAAATAAAATTGGAAATAAATTCAAATAAAGAAATTTTGAAAATAAAAAAGTTAGTAATTAAATTAGCTTATTTATGGTGATTTGTAATGAAATAAATAAGTTATACACATAGGTAAAAATAAATAAAAACATTAATTCATATATATATATATATACTTATATATACAACACCATGATTTTTAATATATTATTTTTACAAATATACATATAATTTAATAATTTATTATTGTACAATATTTTACAAGGATTTTAATGATATTTTTATCTTATTTTTAGAATTAATTTATTAAGTTAAATAAATAGTGGTATATATACAATATATACATGATTTTATTTTTATCTATTTTTTGATTGTGTGATCTTTATTTGTATTTTATATAAGTCAAATACAATATGTACAAATAGATAAAAATACAATTTATACAAAAATACAAGAAGAGTAAATGTACATACATATTTTACATGGACATATTATACAATAGCACCCCAAACATCCATATTCTGCATCTTTACTCTGATTTTTGTGAGACTACTTCCATTTTAAAGAGTATTAAATTCTGAGTCAAATAAAAGTGAGTTTGCTTCATTTTTAGCTTTTAGGGAGAAGATATTGATATGACAAGTTGAGCTTTGTGGCATTTTCAAAGTATTGTTATTTACAATTGTATAATGCTTCTTCTTGCAATTATTTCTAGTATGTACAATATATTTTTATGTACAGGTTCCAAGAAGAAACATCATTATTTGAGGTCAAATTATTGATGAATAAATTAATGTAAGGATTATGTATTATATAGAGTAGTGTACAAACGATGAATATACACAACTAAATATTGGTTTTATGGATTTTCCGAATGAAGGCTTTATCTCCCCCTACTTTATTCCATGTCAATCAGGTCAAGTCCTGACCTTCTCTCAGGGTTAGAGTTAGCCTGTATATTTTTTAATATAAAGTATTTGATTTTCTTTATTTTTCCTTTAATTCTTCATTTTTTTTATTTTAAGTTAAAATAGTGATAATTATGCGATATTTATACAAGAATGAGGGTTACTAAAAGAAGAGATTTATTGATATTTATAGGTGTTTTATAAAGGACTTTAAGCTAAAGTAAATGAATAAAGATGATGAAATGCATATTCATCATCCCCATAGTCTTTACATTTGCTAGTTTGTTAGAAATACTTATTTAATGAATAAGTAACAAAAAGAAAAAGATAAGAATAAAGGAAAAATATAGGACTTAGGACAATATTGATTATTAAACTTTTCTTCATAAAATCGAAGTATGGAGCTCGGTCAGACCTTTAGATTATTAGTTTGGCAGAACCTTATTGGGATTAGGATATAAGACTCAACAACCCTCAAGTTCCACAACCCTATGTTTAGGTCGCCTTAATAGTCAGGTCAGACTAAGTCTACATATGCAAACTCTTACGATTATGAATCTTTACCTGTACTGTGTAAGTGAAATATAGCTCCCCACTTTAGAAATGACAAAGAAACAATCTCCTCTAACAATGTAACCCTAACTCCCTAGTCTAGCTACTACTTCCTCGAGGAGCAGGGTATTCCATTCTAAGTTCAAGTGCAACCAGCTCAAGAAGATAGGGTAGAGAAGATAATGGATTGTGGCCAGTGTAGCCACATATCCTTCGAGCTTGACAAGTGTAGCCAAGTCTCTAGCTACATGCTTCCTTGATATAGGGTTTTCAAAAATATACCTTGTGAAATTTTTTCTTTTTGAATATATACAAAGGTGCAGCATTTACACTAGGAGTTTTTTTTCTTCTTGAGCTAGTAGACTGTCCCTCTTTTGAAGCTTTATTGCAACACACAACATCCTGTTGTTAGACGTCAACGCCACTAGACTGAGTTGAGACACACTAGCCACTTATTGTGGCTGCGAATGTTTCCACTCACGCATTTCTCGAGGCTAAAGGAGTCTTCCTCCTCACCACCTCATCTATGTTGAGCTACGTGTAGAGTGCTTATCTATGTCAAGTCACTATCTGAAAGGGTCATGCATGTGTTGTTAAATATTCTACTTAGACCAATCAAGAAGACATGTGAACATAGCCTTATGAACTCAAAGGAATAATTCGCTTGACCTGAAATGTCCTAACTTCCGTTCCAATAAGATTCCTTTGAAACTAAGTGGATTAAGGTCTTAACCAAGCTCCATTCCTCGGTTTTATTCCATATTAGTTTAAATGTCAATATCAATTTGAAAAATGCACATTTAAATGCAAGGAATATATACAAAGCATTTTTAAAGAAAAGAAAAGAACAATCTATTAAAAAATCAGAGAGTTTTGCAACTTTTACAGATTTTAGACATTTTGATATTATTATTTTTTTAAAGAAAAGAAAAGCGTTAGCAGACTAAATGTATTTAAACGGATTAGTAAGGATTATGTATGTATCTACAAGGATTTACACAAGTATAAGTACAAGATTTTATTTTACAAAAGGATTTTATTTACAACTTTTATAAAGAATTTTACAAGAGAATTTTATATACGACAAAGAATTTTATTTTCATAAATTGAAGTAATTACATATTTTATACACTTGTGTATTTTACAACAAACCAGTACATCCTATAATTTATATCCTACATGACAAAATAATTTTACAAAAATTTTACAAACCTTTTCAAATCATTTTACAAAATATTTTATAACCATTGTCTAAATCTTTCCAAAAGATTTTACAAATGTTTTACAAATGCTTTTCAAACCATTTTACAAACATTTTACAAATAATTTTACAAACAAATTTTTAGCTAACATTTATTTTCAAAAACTTTACAAATATTTTATATAATATACATAATTTTGATACAAAAAAACTTTATAAATCAGTTTACAAATAAATCAGTTTTACAAACAATTTTATAAAAATTTGTACAAAAATAAATTTACAATAATTTTTACAAATATTTTTACAAGTTGTTTTACAAATTGTTTTACAAGAGTTTTTACAAAACATTTTACAAAACATTTTTTGCAAATAATTTTAGTAAATATTTTTACAAATCATTTTACAAATTATTTTTCAAAAAAATAAATATAGACATATTATTAACACAAAAGTATGAGTTATGGCTAAAGTATATATACATTATATACGATACCCACTATACTTAGCTCGAACTATGTCCTCATAGTAATAAGAAAGAGACAAAGGAAGACATAACTCGTGCTAAGTATAGAAAAGTGAAAAGAATCTATACAACGACTCAAAGAATGAAATGAAAAGAGGAGAAGTCGGTGATCCCCCTATACATAGGAACAAATAGTCCTAAGTATAGAAAACTGTAAAATGGGGAAAACCGAGGAAAAGAATGAATAACTCAATGACTCAACTTGTCCTCCACTATACTTAGGGTAAGAGATCCCTAAGTTAGAAGAAGAATATGAACAAGTTGAAGGACAAGCGAGAGAATAGAAGAAACAAAAAGAAATACAAACGTGAATGAGAACAAAATGAACAACATCACTCTCCCTATACTTATGGTAAAAGATCCCTAAGTATAAGCAACAACATGAGTGATGAAACAGAACGAAAGTGGAAAAACTCAAATCATTCACCTCCCCTATTCTTAGGATATAGTACATCCTATGTATAGCACATACTTGGAAAAGAGTTGAATGATATAAATGGAAGAACACAGAATAAAACAAAATAAATATATACAAGATAATATCAACTCATGTATCAATGAAGAAGATATCAAAGAATCGTCATCTAATACCAATAGATGGAATTAACCACGGATATGAAAGTATCACGTTCTAGATATGACTTAGCAACTATCCATTCTCAACAAACGGTTGCAAGTCAGATGACAACCTAGATATGACAATACTGCCATTATCACGCATAGCTCTCACAATGAACGGACCTAACCAATTGCTTTTAAGTTTATCGGAGAAAACTTCAATTTTGCATCAAACAACCATACTTTCTGCTCAGGGGAGAAAGCCTTCCCTCTAATGTGTCTATCATACCAATGCTTGACTCTCCTTATAAATGAGTGAATTGTCATATGAAAAATCTCAGAATTCCAACAATCTTTTCAGGTCCACTTTCCTACTCTTGTCTGTATTCACATAGTCCAAATTGCGTACACAGAGTGCAAATAATGATTTGTGAATAAGCTCAATGGGCAAGTGGCAAGGCTTCCTTAAATAAATCTATAGGGAGACATACCCAATGGACACTTGTACATCGTTTGATAATCCCATAGAACTGAGTCAAGCATTTGGGACTAGTTCTTCCTGACTTGACATATAAGTGTCTGAAGTATCATAGTGTTCTCCCTATTTGAAATCTCAGCTAAGCCATTAGTCTTTGGGTGGTAAGGAGATGTAACTCTATAGTCAATGGTATACTCCTTCACAAATTTTCTGACCTCTATATTAATGAAATAGTTTCCTGATGAGTTGTAAAATCCCTACGTTAATTTGTGTGAATTATTACGCATTTGAAATGTCGTTTCGTTTTAGGTGGGTAATCGAAATCAATCAAAAAATAACCACAATCAATTTATTCAATTTTATTCGAGTGGCTTTTATGTTTATTTTACTTGGGCAAGTCCCAAGATAAAACTCGAGGCAAAGGAACAACCTAGAATTATGTCTAACAAAAGTTCATGCACAATATTTATGGCAGAATGTCTTTGATGTTTTTATATGCAATTTTGGAATGCAATATGCAAATGTGGCCAATTTTAGGGATGAGAAAAATCGATATTTATCAAATGATGTCCAAAATATATGAAACTAGGTTGAGATGTAAATAATGATGAAATGAGTGCAGTGTAATTTTTTGGAATTTTTAAATGTGATATGAATATTTTATGAATTAAAAAATACAAACAACATGATTTTCAACAATTAATTATAACAATATGAAATCTATTTATTTTCAAGAAATAAAATTATCTAAGATATATCACTATGTGACCTATCTTAGAAAAATCCTAAACCCTAAAAATGTTGGATTTAATATCTATAAAAATTAATTAATAAAATATGCAAAAAGGTTTTTATAGAGGAAACCATGCATGTACATGCAATTATTTTTGGGTAAAAAGTAAAACACAATTAATTCTCTGGTCCATGCTTTTTTTTTGCAATTTTTGGAGTGATGCTTAATTATCTATGAACTTATAAGAAATATTGGGTAAAATATGCAATATTTCACAAGAATATTAATGATTAAATAACCACATAGCATAAAAATATGAAGCACCAGCCACATTTTAGAGAATTAGTGTGACACAAAATGCTAATATTTAAATAATAAAATGATGTGAAGATATTGTTCAAATTATAGCTAAAAGTCAGGGATCTCAGTGCAATATTACAATTATTGAATTCAAATAGAAAATGCAGAGAGAGACTAAAGTGGAATTACCAAGAAATACGAGGGTTTACTACAAAAACTCCAAGGGGCACGTGCTCAACACGTGCCCGTATATGGTAGGGGCGGTTCTGAAATTAGTTGGACCACCTGGGTGTTTGCAATATGACCCAAGCAGTCACGTGCAACGAACGTGACCCTTGAAGTGGCTTGGAACATCTGCAAATAAGGAGGAACTCCGGGGGCTTCTCTACAAGAAGTGCCCTCTCCACACGTGTGTCTCACGTGGGGAGGGTCTCGGGCTGCATGCCCGGTGTCGTCGCGGAGGTGTCTCTACTGGAAGGTGGAGGAGAAGCAATTGAGTTGGTGGTCGATGAAGCATGAGGTGGCGGAGGCACAGAGGTGAAGCTAGACTAGGAGCTCCCGGTGGTCGAGGAAGGAGTTGATGGCGATCAGTACGGTATAGGGCATTGAGGCGGAGGAGGTGGAGTGTATTGGAGATGTTAGTGAAGATGTGCGGCGGTGGTGCCTAAATGGTTGATGAAGTGTGCTCAGAGAGAAAGTAGGTGAGTAGACTGATTTGGCGATGGCGACGGTCGCCTAATCTAGAAGGGAACTAGGGATGGGCAGCGATGGAGGATGAATAGGAGAGAGATGCGGTCGAATCTGAAAGGGGGTGAAGAATGGAAGAGAATCAAGGAGGAGATTTGATTGAGGTAGTGAGATCGGGTGATCGGGCGGTGCCGCCATCCCCACAAGGAAAGGGGCGGAGAAGACGACGAGCGGTGGAGAGGAACCTCGACCGTATAATCGGGAAGATCAGACAGCTGAGGAGATGCCATGTGTCTTATATTTTTAATTATTATTTATTTATTTCTTTTTTTAAATGAATAATAAACAAGGCCAAAAATGGGTTATACGTGGCAGCTACAGGAGCTGCCACGTGTCACAACCCGAAAATTTGAAAATAAAATAAAAAATTAATTCAAAAAGAAATAGCAAATGACCTCGGATCGAAAAATGCTATTCAGGAAAGTTGTTTGTCTCGATGAGATATACAACTTTCATGATGAGACCAAAACCAAAATCGGTAATTTGCACAAAGTGATATTTTTGGGGTATCCCATGTACATAGAATACTTGATTTTTGGGTTTAATATTTTTTTGTTATTTTTAAACCAGATAAAAATCTGCAAAAAATATGATAAAATCAAAGATAAATATTTACACATTAATCTATTTTTTGTATTTTTATTATCTAAGAAAATAAAGAAATAAAATAAAGTACGAAATGGACAAATTCTGTACAAACGGTTAGTGGAGACTCATACTCTATTAAAATCTTTGATTATAAACTCTGTTTGAATTTGAATTTTTGTTTATTTTAATAAAACTTTAGTCAAATAAAATAAATGAAAAGAAATTCAAATAAAATGAGTTAATTAAGTACATAAACTAATAGGTCAAAGACTGTTAAAATATAAAATGTACAAAACATGCCCAAAAGCTAACTTTCACATATGAGCTCCGATTCACTTAAACTTGGTCTTATTTAGAAGGTAATCGAACACACATTAGTTCAAATGTGAGTAGGATAAAATCGAACACTAGATGAGGAAGATATCAGCATTTTAGTCCGGAAATCCTAGAATTAGGTTTTAAGTTCATGGTCCACTTATTTATGTTAGTGATTTTTTTGTATTTTTCATTTATTCTTATTAGTAATATGTACACAATGGGGTTTCACGTGATTTAGAGTTATCATAAATTAGTTAAAAATCAGAGAAATTATGCTATTTTAAAGGTCAATTGGGCTGTGATTTTTGGCTTATTATTTTATGCACTTATGAGTGATAAAATACAATTAGTATATATAAATGCATGAATGCTAGTTATGCAGAATAATAGATAAAATATAGATTAATTTTGGAGATTTGAGCTTAATTGATGTCTTTTAGAGTGATAAATTTGAGATTCATCATCCCCCTATACTTAAACCATGCTCATCGAGAGTGGGTTTCATACCAAGATCATGAGAAGAAGGTGAAAATTGAACTAGACAACACCTTTGGAATATTAGTTTGGTAGAACTTCTGTGAGACTTAGGGTTTTAAAATCAACAGCCTCCAAGTTCTACACATCACTGTCACAGTTTCGGCGTAGAAGTCATCTTAGATCAATCCTCAACAGTCGACTCATGTGTGTGAAAGGTTTTAGCTCTTCCCATCCAGAATGCCGGACTACCATGCAAACCTCCTCTCCAGTAACTCATCCTCGGGGAGTCAGATATTTCCTTCTAAGGTTTGTCATGCTATGTTCACAATCGAAGAGGGGGAGGAATTAGAAGAAGTGGAAAAGAACAGAAGGTGATATTTGTAGTCACCTCTCCTTGTGAAGTCAGCCAGTTAAGCCAAGTCTCCACCAAGATCTGCAGGTTTTCTTGAATATTAGACCTTTTTTGGTCAAATATTTATTTGGCTGTTGGATTCTTTGTCTTTGGATATTTGGTAGCTCTACTTGGATTTTGTTGTACCCCTGCGGATATGGAATCTTTTTTTCCGTACATGTTTTCGGGTCTTAGAAAAAATTGTGTTCAACCGTACATCCCTTTTCCGAAGCTTTATTTCAACCCATACTCTAGTCTTTAGATGTCCACGCTAGAGAAAAGAGACTCACATAGTCTTCCAACACCCCATCTGAGTTGAGCTAAGTGTAGAGTGTGAGACTACAAATTAATTCCCTATTCTATAGTCTTACTCAGAATGAAGAGACCAAGTTAGACACTATGAGTCTAAGGCTGCACATTGTCATGTGGAACACGAAGAATTAAGTCATAGACCTGAAGCTTTGAAAATCCTTTTTCTCGATGAAGTTCCTCTGAAAATTAGGTGGATTAAGGTCAAGTACAGACAACTCTCGGTTTCTGCTCATAACTCAGTTTAAGAAACCAAGGGCTTTTAAAACATATTTTCGTTTTTTTTTTGCAAGGAAAAAAATTTATGCAAAAATGAATAAGAAGCCGTTTTTTCAAAAAAAAATAGATGGACACAGTTAGTGTTAGTTGTAAAAATCCCCTTTTTTATTTTTTGTTTTCCAAGTTAGTCAACCACCTCATAAATACATATAGACTTATCGAAAGTACGAGCTATGGGTAAAATATATACATAGTATACATACACCCCCCCATACTTAACGAGCGATGTGTCCTCGGAGCACAAGAAGCGTAAAGAATACATAGCTCAGGCTAAGTATAAGAGAGTGACAAAATCATACAAAAATAGAAGTCAGTACGCCCCCTATACTTAGGTTGTGGATAGTCTAAGTATAGAAGAACATCGAAACTGAGGTGGTCGAGAGATGTGAATGAGGAGAATATATATAGATGGGCATCACCCCTATACTTAGGCTCTGGTCAGCCTAAGTACGGAAGAAGGGTAGAAATGGGGCGACCGTGAGAAGGAGTTGATGAGGAGAATGGTATATACAAATGGCATTGGTCCCCCCCCACCATACTTAAGCCTTGGACTAAGTAGAGGGAGAAGATGTACAAGAAGACTGATGGGGTCAGGAGGGTAACCGATGATTAAGGTGGTTTTTGGCCGATCTATTTGTGAGCATGTGGTGGGAAATCGTAATGATAAGAAGAAGATGAAGCATATGAGTCCCAATCATCGTCAATGTTATCCCCAGAAAAATCATGCTAGAGAGTAGAAGAAGCATATGAATCCGATTATATCCAACCATCATCGGAGTTATCCTCAGAGGAATAGTATTTGAAAGTGGAGGCAATCAAGATATTCTTGTTCTTTAGTTGCTTCAGTTATTTTCTCAAAATTTGTTCCTTCTTGTGATCAAGCGATTCGTCCTCAGATGATGAATACTCTGAAGCACAAGTCTCCGTTAACTGATAAGAAATTATTCTAATATATTTAATGAGACCATGAGAATTGGCTTTGGATGAATAACGGTAGGATTAGGAGTCGTCCAATGGGAATCGATGTTTGGATCCTTGCATAGATAAGGTTTTATAACTACCGAACATACCTCACTCATGTCGATTACCTTGTCTGAACCTTATAAGGAATAATCAGACGATTTCTTTTTTGGCATGTCAAAGGCGGCTTTTTTTGATTAAGTAGTAGCCATTTTGTTTTGTGTTGTCTATGAAGGTGCTGGTCCTGGGAGTGAGGTGTTGATAATATTGTGTCTTGATGAATAACCATTGAAATTTTTCTCCCTGGTCGGTGTACGTTCTGTGTATTTGTTCTTAGTTTACTTAATGTTGGTGCACTCTTGAATCTGATCGATTTGGTCAAGGTGTTCAGATAAGATCTTGTCTGACTCAGGGTGAGCCCATGCATTTGTTTCAGGATCATATAAGAAGTCATATATTCGATGTTCCATTGTGAGAGCAGCGGGAAATGGAACAGTGGGGAGAGTATCCGAACCAATGGTTGGTGCACGTCCTACATATTTGTTCTCAATTGACTTGATGTTGGTGCATTCATGTGCCAGGTTGATTTGATCAAAGTGGTTAGAGGAGATTTCGTCCAACTCAAGATGAGCCCGTGCATATGTCTTAGGATCATATAAGAAGTCTTGTATTTGATGTTCCATGGAGTAGTGGGGAGAGTCTTTGAACCAATAGTCTCCTCAACAGTCATTATCTCAGGTGTAGCAACGGGGTAGGGCTCATCTATCGCTTGGTGTTTACAGCTGTCGACGGCTTCGTGGGTCGCCTCATAAAATCGTGGTTCCTCAAAGACTGGTTGAAATCGAAGTGCTCCCAATGTTGTAAAATTGATATCCCGAGTTCACACTCAATAGTTACCTTAGTCAATGCCAAGAATGGCTTTCCGAGAATGATTGGAGACTGGATGAATTCTCCTTGATGCTCAATATCAATGATCGTGAAGTCTATCTTGAGTAGAGAACCTTGGAATATAACGATGACTTAAATAGTTCCTCTCGGTCGCGTTATCGATCGATCAGCCAATTGAACGTTCTCTCTTATCTTCCTCATTGGTTCGAGTTTGAGTTTGTCAAATACAGAAGTCGGGAGGATATTGATTGGTGAGTCATCATCGATTCAAGCATGGGTAAATGTTGTGTCTTTGATTCCACAGTCAAATCTGGGCAACTGCTTCATTTTGCGGCTCTTGATCTTTCTCCTTATTATCAAAGAGGTGGCCAATGACAATATATATCTTTCAGTCTTTGTTCTTGTCATTCCCAACTTTTTCATCATTAATTTGCTCATTACAAATCCTTTAAGGTCGAGGAAGTGTTCAATGGACTGTATCAAGGGATGCTCAAAATTCAGTCTTTTCTCCAGTGCTTCCCTTAGAGTAGGATCCAAATTATTCAAATCCTCCTCAATTTCAAATTTTATGTTCTTTCTGATTTTTCGATTTTTTGAGTGTTTTTTAAATATTTCAATTTTTTTGGTGCTTTCGGTGTGGTGTGTAGATGTAATGCTTTCCGTAGATGATGAGGGGTTTCGATTTACCGAGTAAGAGTCGGAATCAGAGTCGTCCCTAGGGGAGTACTATGCAGAAGTGTCGCTGTCAGAGTCTTCCCTAGGATGAACATAGTCTATGGGTTTATGAGTATCCTCAAGGCTTTGAATAGGAGATCCAGTCTTTTCACCTTCCATTTTAAATTCGAGCCACCATAGAATGAATATAGTAGGTCAGTTAACTTTCTAAATTTATACTAAATGAATTCCTATCTCTAAGTAATCCTTGAAATGTCATCATCTAAAAAAGTTTCATGATCAATCATGGGAGCAGTCTGTGTGGGTTCTTGTTTTTGATTTTGAGATCCACTCATTTCATCTTCCGTTTTCATGTATGAGCTGGGAGAAGATTCCCTTGGAATATCCAATATATGATCGTTATTTTCTGAAAATTTCTCTTCAAAAATCATGGAAGGAATCTGCTCAGTGGGAGGATCTTGCTAGAATCTGTAGGTCTCATACTTAGCATACCGCGACTCAGCCATGCAATTGAGTAGAGCCTACTTCCATGGTCATGATTGGTCATATTGCCAAACAATAGAGTCATACATGGTTCATATGTGTCGATGTCATTAGTTTGGTCATCTGTATATATGGGTTGTCTGAAAGAGTGGTATTCTGGTTGGTCAATACAGATTTGATTGTTTGAGTCAATCCAGTATGGTTGATCGTTGGGTGCAGACCTCTTCTTGTGGTTTGATCGGGCCATCATATTATTCCTTAAGGTCTAGTCTAGAAGTATTTCTGTGAATTGTGGATTTATCCCAACAAGATAGTGAGGAAAGGATGAAGGTGGTTGGGTTTGGTGTCTCGACCAGTCATGTGTCTCAGAAGTGATTTGATCTTCAAATGGTTCATGAGTTTCAGCGAGAAATCAGGAATATGATGGTTCAATCCAGGATGTAATTGATCATGTGTGGTCACAAATGGTGAAGATGAAAAATATGATGCTTTGGTGACTTTGATCGGATGATTTTAGTAGTTGGAATTCATCGACTGGGCTAGATTCATCTGAGAGTGAAATTCTCCTGCAAATGTTGGAGAATTCTTGGCAGAAGAGGGTTTATATGATTTGGGTTTGATCGAGACATATTCATTTTCATAATATAGATCAGATGGGTACTCGAACCATTGTCCCGTTATTTTCAAAGATGGATGAGTTGTCATGATAGATCTTTGTTAAAAAATATTCAAGTGTATGGGATACTCAATAATAGAAACCCAAAATTTTAAATCAAGGAGACTGATGGCACATGTGTGAGGTTTTTTATATTCGAAATCAGTTCACGCACACTGATGCAAACACAATACAAACCTTAGTTTCACCAACTCACACAATGAAGCTGTAAGAGTTCGGCAATTATGTTTTCAATTTTAGTTGGTGATAAATCAATCTTGGAAAATAATTAGCGACATGTTAGGTGCTAGAATTTTCCTTAAAGACTGATCCGAATTCTTACGACTAGTTGCACCTACTTTCAGCAAGTATAGGTGTAAGTATAGAACATAAAAATGGCTACCCATTACACAAGGACGTAGCCTTACACAATGTCCTTAAAACCACCCACTCTGCTAAGGAAATTCGAACCGTTTAGCTACCCATATTTCCTCACTGAGAAATAGCTAATTGTTTTTTTTATAGAATTAGTAGTCTAAACGAAGATTCCGAAGTTGGGATCTAGCCTTAAGTGTCATCCCTTGCTCACTCAAACTGATAAATGAATTCAAGGTCGGGGTTGCTCTCCTGCATAAATTATTGATTTTATGAGCTAATTAAAGTCAACCTTGTCTAGAAGTCCCAATTTTATTAGGAGATCACTGAAAAATTATGTGAGCACAAATGCATGTCTATCTTCCAGTCCCAATTTCCTTTTAAATTTTATGTGACAAAACATGATGGAGAAATTTAGGAAAAGCTGATGCACGTGAAAAACGATGATGTATGCTCAGTTAGAAGATTTACAGTGATTCCTCACAATCTCCATGTGGGATGCAATACAAGAATTAAAAATTAATCTATATGAATACATGTTGACAAAAACCACACCTATCAGAAAGTTCTATTAGGCAGGAAGAATTGAGTTAAAAATTTTGACTAAATTGAACGATCTAATGTGCGTCTCAATTAAGTGAAGTGTGATTCTAGGTTCTATGAGCAGAAACAATAAAATCCTAAAAGCTCTAATAGCCATATGTGTGGGTCTAACCTACGAGCCACTCAAGTCGAGCCCCACCCTCATAGGAGAGTGAAATAGGCCACGACACACCATAGAAAAAGTTTAAGGTTTTGTTACACACACGAGAGTCCAAACAGACACCGTTGTAAATGAACAATTATTACAAAAAATAAAACTACAGAAAATAAATCCTAAACTCTACGCTCTCTCATGACTCGACTCGATCTTAATTTTAATGTGGCTTTTCGGGCATCGGTAAAGATACATCGATTTTTGTGAGAAAACCTCTCCACATGCATTGGGTACCTCGCAAGAAAAATAAGAAAGAGAGTGTAAGAGAGTGGAAAAATAATTAAAAATAAAATAAGATAATAAATGCTGAAAAAGAAAATAAAATAAATGTTGAAAAGAAAAAATGGAAAAAATATGGAAAATATACAATGATGAGATTCGGGAGTCAGACTACACGAATATGTGAAAAATGTTGCACTAAATTTTGTAGACAAAATCTTAGTCGTTTGCCTCCCTGGTAACGATGCCATTTGATGAGTCGTGACCCTACATTAATTTCTGTGAAATATTATGCATTTGAAAAATCATTTCGTTGTAGGCGGGTAATCGAAATGAATCAAGAATTAACCACAATTAATTTATACAATTTTTTATTCAAGTGGATTTTATGTTTATTTCACTTGGGCAAGTCCTAAGGTGGATCTCAAGGAGGAAAATACACAACTAAGAATTATGTCTAATAAAATTTCGTGCACAATTTTCAAGGCAGAATGTTTTTGGTGTTTTTTTATGCAATTTGGAATGCAATATGCAAATGCGGCTAATTTTAGGGAGGAGAAAAATTGATATTTATCAAATAATGTCCAAAACATATAATACTAGGATGCGATGTAAATAATGATGAAATGAGTGCACTGTATTTTTTTTGGAATTTTCGAATGCGATATGAATATTTTATGAATTAATGAATGCAAACAATGTGATTTTCATTAATTAATTATAATAAATATTAAATCTACTTATTTTTAGGAAATAAAATTATCTAAGATATACACTAGATGATCTATCTCAGAAAAATCCTAGACCCTAAAAAAGTTGGTTTACTACCTATCAAAAACTAATTAATGAGATATGAAAAATGATTTTTATATAGAAAACCATGCATGTACATGCAATCTTTTTGTGAACAATGTAAAACACAATTAATTTATTGATCGTTATTTTTTAGCAATTTTTGGAATGATGGTTATTATCTATGAATTTATGAGCAAAGATTGGTTGCAAATTTTCGAAAGAATATTAATGATTAAATAACCATATAGTGTAAAAATATAAAGCATTGGCCACAATGTAGAGAATTAGTTGTGACACAAAATGCTAGTTTTTAAATAATAAAATGATGCGAAGATATTATTCAAATTACAGTTAAAAGTCAGGGGTCTCATTGTAATGTTTCAACTATTGAATTCAATTAGACAATACAGAGAGAGACTAAAGTGGAATTACTGAGAACCCTGAGGGATTTACTGTAAAAACTCCAAGGGGTACATGCTCAGCATGTGCCCATGTATGGTAGTGGTGGTTCTGAAATTAGTTGGACCTCCTCGGTGGTTTGCAAAATGAGCCAAGCAGTCACTGCAACGCACGTGACCCTTGTGAAGGATATGGTTAGATCCTCAAGCGCATCACGGAAGCGTGAGCGTCGTATCGAATACGACGAGGAGCGACTAGTCGGACTAGTTGCTCGGTGCAGCGGAATTTTAAAAAATTTTATACGACGAAACCACATGATCCAAGAACACTTCTCAGATCGTTTCGTCTAAACCACAAACAAGTAATAGGATTACCTCTTGAAGCGTGGTTGCGATCGAGTCTCTAAACGAAGAGACCTCCTGTCTCAAGTCCGATCCGACGGAGGAGACGCTTGCGAGCGCGGGGATGAACCGCGTGCTTCTCGCAATCCATGTTGATGATCCAAGCGGCGGATCTTCTGATCTCGACACACGAGATCTGACGTCTTCTTCACGAGCTAGGCGCACCGAAGGAGACGGAGATCCACGAGCAGAAGAACGGGCAGCATAACGACGATGCCGCGGCGATGGAGAACCTCTCCATGGCATCCATGGTGGACGGCCATGAGAGGGAGAGAGAGGGCTGACCTCTAGAGAGAAAGAGAGAGAGAGATGCTTCTCAAGCATTGTGTGTAAATTAGAGAGCATGGTATGCCTCTCTATTTATAGGGTTTTGGGATCCATGGATCTCAATCCATGGGACATATAAAATCAATGGATGAGATTGATTTATGTCAATCCAATGGTCAAGATTATTGTTGGTAAAAACCAACAACTTGTGATTTAATGTTGATAAAATATATTTGATAAATCAAATAAATATTAATACCAAATTAAAAATCAATCAAATAAGGAGAGAAAATACAAAGGAGATCAACCTTCCCCTTTAGAGGGCAATCTCATGGATTCCCATGAGATTGCACATCTCCTTGATTTTCTCTCTACTTATTTTCCAACAACTATTTGTTGGGATTTTATTCTTCAAAAATAATTCACAATTATATTTGAGAATATTACAATCTTGACATTGGAAAATTGTGAATCATGTTCACAACCCAAAACAACATATAATTTACATTGTCAATTAATTACACATTGTGTATCCAATACACATAATAATTAATCAACACATATAAATTATAATTAGCTCTCTCTAATACATTATAAATCACACTTATAATATATTATGAATAATTGGATATTACTATCCACATTATTCTTATCCATAATAATTAAATCATATTTAATTATATTGGATAACTTATTTTCTTGTGCTCAAATAATATGAATCACATTCACATTATTTACATCTTTGATAATCAAATCACATTTAATTATCTAAGACAACTCTCCTTATAATATGAATCAAATTCACATTATTCATGATAATTAAATCACATTTAATTATGCTTTTTCTCAATGCTCGGATACATATATCAACAATAGAATTATCCATGAACTCCTTCAAGGATAATGCGCTTTCTCCACAGATACTTGGAGATAAGGACAGGGCGATTGTATTGTTCCACGTATAGTGACATGGATATTGAGATCATATCTCAAATCCAGATCTTGGGCCTCCCATAGATGCTTGATTAAATCAAGACCGCAAATCTAATCTTCTCATTGCATCTGAATCACATTCAGATCAATGTCCAACATTTGGACTAAGATCAGATTACTTCTCTATTGAGAGGAGTCACTAAAATCCAGACCCGTTTCATCACTCCCTAGGAATGGAAGCGTCATGGTTATACAATCGTTTATGATCACATCACCCTCAGGTATTCCTAACACCTGTACATCCTGCATACTGGAAGACTCAGAATAAACCAGAAGTATTAGATCAACTTTACACTGTCTACTTCAGGGTTTTATCAGTAAGTTTCTCATTCGATCATTGGGAGTCGGTATTGGTCATATACTTTCTAAAAGCATATATTATACCTAGGTCTTGATCATATACTTTCCAAAAGTATATATCAAACCAACAAATTCAGTCAAGCTTCCAAAGCGAGACGACCGTGCGCACGGAATTTGATTCTTCCCAATATCTCATGAGTGAGCTCATGTCTTCCGGTTCAGTAGTGAACCTGTATGATCCCTTTGAGAGATCGTATTACTCATATGCCCTTATATGCACACCAGCACGCCGGTGTATAGACCTTGATTAGGTCATCAACCTATTGGTCTGCCAAATGTACATACTCAGACATATAGTAACACATCTGTCTCCGGTCAGAGGATGTGTGCCTATATCATGACAGCATATGATATAGGACTTTGGTTATCTCGATCTCGTTAAGTCAACTCTTTGACCTAACTAATCTGACACCTCCGAATCTCTATTCCTATGCAGAGGACCTGCATCAAGAAGTCGGTCAGATATCAGCCTAACTGAGAAAGGATTGCCATCTCCTACTCAGGCTGGAGATCATCTCTTAATAATCATTTGACGGTGCTTGATGAGTCCTCAATCTAACTCATTAGATATTCATCTAAGCACCAGCCTCTATGATTCAATAATTGAATCAACAGCTATATGATCATTAAGATGGCCATGGTACATAACCCTAATTGTACTAAGGGACCTATTATGCAAACTATGTATTCTTTATTTCAGATTAAGGAGTGAATTGCAATAACATTTATTGCATAATGGCTCGCCGTGGGCTCGCATGTCCAACAATCTCCCACTAGCCCAAAGAGCCATTAATGGGCTAATCATTTAAACCCACACTCATGTGACAATCATAGGCTATTTAGAAAATAGCTAGGTAAGCTGATCAGTCACTCCGTTCCCAAGAGACTACGCCAAGTCCTTTTACGGCACTTTCATGTCTTTTAGTAACAGTGCTCGCATCCAATGCGAATGTTGCATCTCATGCAACCGATACTCAATTTTGTTGGTTATAGTGTCCTTGACACTACATCTTATTAATTATCATAACCAGTATTCCCATAATCCTTATTAGAATACCTTCATTCCTGGAGATCTCTATCTCCTAAGGTATCTACAGTCAATACCCTTATAGATCACTATCTACAAGATCTTAAACTTTTGAAGATAAGACTTTGAGATCACTATCTATAAGTTTCATCATCTTTGAAGATATTGTTATTACTTCAATCAAGTGTTTTATCTCCACAGTAGGATTAGTAACAGTTTACTACTCCCACTGCATGGTAGACATCTGGTTCTTGTACACATCTAGCATACATTCAGCTTCTCATAACTGATGCACAAGTGCAAGCAGTTCTAGCATTCACTTCCTCAACTCTTTGAGGTGCTATCCCTTTAGACAGGTCATTACCACATCTTAAGGGAAGAAAGCCTTTCTTGGAATTTTCCAAAAAATTGGAATAAGTCCAAGGTGTATTACTAATGTGATGGTCCCAATACCCTCTTCTCTTTGCTTTCTGAACAACTTCAGAATTAAGATCTAAGAGGTATCCTTGAGATCGTATCTCAAGGTATGGAACAACCAAATTATAAAACACTTATTATTATTCTTATATCATTCTAAATGATTAGAATAATATCTACATTTAGCACGATGAACACAATGGCACTCCCACTAAGCTTCACATGGTTCATCAAGATTTTATCTGAAATCACAACATTTATGATTTCATCAAATCTTATGTTCCATCTACAAGAAACTTATTGGAGTCCAAAGATGGAGTTCTTCAGCTAGCACACCTTGCTTTCCTCAACCACGAAGCCTTGGGGCTACTTCATATGAATATCCTCAGAGAGGTATTCATAGAGGAATGCAATCTTGACACACATTATGAAGATGTCATAGTCAAGTTGTGTAGCTATAGTTAGCAATATTCTGATGGGTTAAAGCAAGGTTACTGGAGAGCAAGTCTTATCGCAAGCGATGCCTTCTCTTCGGTGTGTAGCTCATGACTACGAACAATGCTTTGAAGGTCTCTACCTTATCATCAGGTTCCCTCTTTCTCTTGAAGATCCATTTACATATTAATGGGTCTGACCCATATAGGTGGATCCTCGAGGGTCCATATACAAACACTTGTATATGAAGTCTACATTAGACTTTTATTGCTAACATCCATCTTTCCATGTCATGATCCTCAGGAGCTTCATCGCATGAAGTCCGATCATTTTCAGATTTAACTGACACATGGAATTCATCCTCAAACTTTTTTGAAGAGGTAATAATGTTTCATCTTTAGTTATCTA
This sequence comes from Ottelia alismoides, assembly GCA_037367405.1. Taxonomy (NCBI): domain Eukaryota; kingdom Viridiplantae; phylum Streptophyta; class Magnoliopsida; order Alismatales; family Hydrocharitaceae; genus Ottelia; species Ottelia alismoides. Next base: position 681,647 of record JAZKJV010007596.1, on the reverse strand, counting down.
TTTTAGTTTCCGATTTCAGGAGCTTCATTATCTTTTCAAGATTAAATGAGTTCCTTTACTTCATTTTCATCTTGATTCTCAAGAGAGTCATCCTATAAGAATCATATTATCAAAGATTAGATCTTTTAAGAATCTCAAGGTCATAAAGTAGGTATCCAATACCATCCTTTATTTTCCTAATGAAGTAGCACTCTCTAGTGCCAGATTCCAGCTTAATCACATGGAACCTTATTAAGGATATATAATGTAGTCTCTACCACATATATATACCTGGAAACTAAGAGATAATTATGCTATGATTAATCATTGATCAAATCATGTCACACATGATCAATTGTATCTCCCTACAACTCTATTGAGTTAAGGTTCATCAGGAGGATTGAGATAGGAATGATATTCACATCTCCATAAGGTATTCCTTGAATTCATCTAATAGGTACAGGCTACCTTGGTTAGATCAAATTCATTTCATCTTCCTTCAAACTTTGGTTCTAAACCAAAATTGCGAAATCTTTGAACATTTCAAAGGTTTCTTAGGTGAAGAGAAGAAATCTCATATCATACATAATCATTAACAGATATCACATATCCATAATGTTTACTATGATATAGATGATCTGCATACATCAATATGTATGAGATCCTTAATACCTTGACACCTTACACCTTTCCCAAGGAAGGGTGTATTGGACATTTTTACTTTGAATACAATATTCACAAGTATGTGAGATTTGATGCTTTAGACGATCTAAAGTTTCATGTCTTACTAGTCCATGATCTCATCAACAGTCATATGTCCAAAATTTGATGTCAGATCATTATCAAATGATCTTTATCCTCCTATTGATTTTTAATTTTCAGTATTAGAAATCTTAATGAACCATTCATTAATTTTCTAATTTAGTAGAGTCCACTAGATTTTAGATTACTATCTGAAATATCTCCATCATAACTCTTTATGATAGATTTATTACAGAATTCATGTTTATATCCAACAATTAGAAATAAACAATGAGTGTATTCTAATATCTAGGTCATGGAGACATTCTCTAAGACTAAGGGCTCCCACTGAAAATATGAAGTCTATTGATCTCATGGAAATTGTTGCAACACTTGCATCTCTTTCAACATGGATGACCAATAAACCCTAAGATCAAATTTCTAATATTCTAACACATATGCAACCAATTGCAAGTGTCATTAGAAGATTTAGATACAATTATTAGACTTTACCTTATCAAATAAGTAAGTCAATTTCAATGATTATATGTAGGTTATTCTGATGTGTTATCTGATTCCTTCTCTAAAGATTCTAGGTAGGTTAGATAGTCATACTATCAACACATCAACATATTGCAGTATTGGCATTCATCCAACTCTTTGGATGTTATATGGAAGTCACAGAAGTACAGTCAACTCTTTGATTATACTTCTTGCTTGGGTCGAACCCATGCTTCCACTGCGCTCCCTTTATCTATAAACAACCATTACTCAAGACTAAGGATCTCTTATGTTAAATTAAAAAGAATTTAATATAAGAGTATTTCAACATTTATACATGCTTCACCCAATTCATATAATATGAATATTATGAAGCTTCATGAATGACTAGAGTATAGACAGTAGAATGATGACACTCATCATCTACATCCATCTAAACTCTTAAACATAGGTTCAGGTAGGTACTCAGACAATTTGAATACATCATCTGTTATAGAGCTACCATTGTACATGATGTAGAGAACCATGTCATGATTAAATGTCAAGAGCACATATGTATGCCAGAATATCTTTATTGATTTCATAAGGATTAATTGATAATTACAATCATTATCGACATGTCACTTCAAAAGTACATTCGATGAGATCAAGACTTATAGAGACATACAAACCCTAGGGTTTTAGTCCTATTGTCTATTTAATTATCACTTCTCATTATTATGAGGAAACTTGCATATTGCAACCACATACATTATGTGTCCAACTGCAATTACAATATCTGGATCAAGGGTCCAATCCAGGATATTTTACTGGTTATTATTGAGTATAGAATTGAGTGGGTTTAATAAAGGATTATCTGAAATAAGAAATTTGCATGAGTGTGTATATATATACATATTTTTACTTTGAATTAGGAATTTTATATCAAAGTTGTCTTGCCATGTCAACAATGAAAGTTCATTCCCTTAATCACTTTCAATGTAAGAGATATACTTACCATTATATCTCAGCAAGATCTGGGATCTCCTCTTTATCTTTGTTACATCCCAATAATATGAGAAACTGCAACTCCAATAAAGAGAAGCGGGAACACATTCCGCCTTGCAAGTCCAACTTGCATTTCCCAATTTGGTCTTTAATGCCCGGGCCCACCACCCCTAAGGTGATGTTGACCCGTCATCAATTGAACAAACCGTCAACAGGAATAGAACTCGCTATGCGCAATCCAATATCGCCCCAATAATATGAGGATCCGATATTGGGGTCACTACGCATACGGCCTTACTCTTTCGAGAAGCAAAGAGTCCGATCCAGATGCGCTTGTATATAGGAGCTGTCACTACGTACAGGCGTCTCCTATATACAATCCCTGGCGATGGAAACCCTTCGCCTTGACGGGAGACCATGGATGTCACTTATGTGATCCTGCACCTCTTGTTCAAATTTAATTAATTACTATGAATCACATTCATATAATTAATTCTTCCAAGGGAATTATTAACTCTAATCATATTAGAGTATTCTTAATTGGACATAATTAACTTAATCATATTAAATTAATTATCAATCCAATTCAATCAATCAAACTTAATTTTATGCTTGAATATATATGATATTATTCTCAAAGTACGTATTAATTCGTGTTTTAATAATTAGAAAAAATACATCATAATCCCTCGGACATTATCCCGGCCCTACCCGCTGTCATGGCCAGTACCGACGGGAGTGGGGCGGACCACATACGTTGCAACCCGCCGACCAGCGATCCCCGACTAGACACCATATCCGCCTCGGGAAAGGATAATGCCAAATTGATTATTTTATACTTGAGATGATCATCGGTTCTTCAACTGAAATTATACCATATAGTAATCAAAACAATTTTGATTTTAAGGAAATTTGCTAGGTAAATTCCCAAGTCCTATTCAAGCAAGAAGTTTGATGATTGTAATTCTAATTATGGTTTAGATCAAATCTAATCAACTAATTGGTTGGGGCCAAGCCAATTAAGGAAATAATAATTCTCTAATATTTCACAAATATTTTTCATAATTATTTCTCAAAATTAACAATTAATTTAATTAATTGACAATCACATGGTTCTTGATTAGGAAAGCAATTTCAGCAGTGACCCCTACTTACTAAAATTGGCATATCTCAATCATATTAAATCCAAATTAAGCAAAGTCAATTTCTAAAGTTTGCTAATTTGATTTAGGGCAGAACCTAAGTGATGTTTCACGCATTTCGAGGCAAGTCTAAACAGTAATTAACATTTTAATCACGTTCAGATTCACAGTTCCCGCAACAGTGCATACATGTTCATTAAAACGACCATATCTCGAGCATACGAAATCCGATTTACGCAAACTCAGATCCTACTGTTTCCTTATTTAATGGGGAACATAATACAAGTATAAAATTCGTGTTTAAACCATTTAAACAGTGCCGAATTTATTTACTAAACAGATCTGCGAAATCAAATGCGATGAAAACTTTCGCGACCTTAGCGAACCCAAGTCGTCCTCGGTTAGCGAATCACTATTCGAAACCGTCGACCTAAGGCTCTGATACCACTTGAAGGATATGGTTAGATCCTCAAGCGCATCACGGAAGCTTGAGCATCGTATCGAATACGACGAGGAGCGACTAGTCGGACTAGTTGCTCGGTGCAGCGGAATTTTAAAAAATTTTATACGACGAAACCACATGATCCAAGAACACTTCTCGGATCGTTTCGTCTAAACCACAAACAGGTAATAGGATTACCTCTTGAAGCGTGGTTGTGATCGAGTCTCTAAACGAAGAGACCTCTGTCTCAAGTCCGATCCGACGGAGGAGACGCTTGCGAGCGCGGGGATGAACCGCGTGCTTCTCGCAATCCATGTTGACGATCCAAGCGGCGGATCTCCTGATCTCGACACACGAGATCTGACATCTTCTTCACGAGCGAGGCGCACCGAAGGAGACAGAGATCCACGAGCAGAAGAACGGGCAGCATAACGACGATGCTGCGGCGATGGAGAACCTCTCCATGGCATCCATGGTGGACGGCCATGAGAAGGAGAGACAGGGTTGACCTCTAGAGAGAAAGAGAGAGAGAGAGAGATGCTTCTCAAGCATTGTGTGTAAATTAGAGAGCATGGTATGCCTCTCTATTTATAGGGTTTTGGGATTCATGGATCTCAATCCATGGGACATATAAAATCAATGGATGAGATTGATTTATGTCAATCCAATTTTCAAGATTATTGTTGGTAAAAACCAACAACTTGTGATTTAATTTTGATAAAATATATTTGATAAATCAAATAAATATTAATACCAAATTAAAAATCAATCAAATAAGGAGAGAAAATACAAAGGAGATCAACCTTCCCCTTTAGAGGGCAATCTCATGGATTCCCATGAGATTGCACATCTCTTTGATTTTCTCTCTACTTATTTTCAAACAACTATTTGTTGGGATTTTATTCTTCAAAAATAATTCACAATTATATTTGAGAATATTGCAATCTTGACATTGGAAAATTGTGAATCATGTTCACAACCCAAAACAACATATAATTTACATTGTCAATTAATTACACATTGTGTATCCAATACACATAATAATTAATCAACACATATAAATTATAATTAGCTCTCTCTAATACATTATAAATCACATTTATAATATATTATGAATAATTGGATATTACTATCCACATTATTCTTATCCATAATAATTAAATCATATTTAATTATATTGGATAACTTATTTTCTTGTGCTCAAATAATATGAATCACATTCACATTATTTACATCTTTGATAATCAAATCACATTTAATTATCTAAGACAACTCTCCTTATAATATGAATCAAACTCACATTATTCATGATAATTAAATCACATTTAATTATCCTTTTTCTCAATGCTCGGATACATATATCAACGATAGAATTATCCATGAACTCCTTCAAGGATAATGCGCTTTCTCCGCAGATACTTGGAGATAAGGACAGGGCGATTGTATTATTCCACGTATAGTGACATGGATATTGAGATCATATCTCAAATCCAGATCTCGGGCCTCCCATAGATGCTTGATTAAATCAAGACCGCAAATCTAATCTTCTCATTGCATCTGAATCACATTCAGATCAATGTCCAACATTTGGACTAAGATCAGATTACTTCTCTATTGAGAGGAGTCACTAAAATCCAGACCCGTTTCATCACTCCCTAGGAATGGAAGCGTCATGGTTATACAATCGTTTATGATCACATCACCCTCAGGTATTCCTAACACCTGTACATCCTGCATAGTGGAAGACTCAGAATAAACCAGAAGTATTAGATCAACTTTACACTGTCTACTTCAGGGTTTTATCAGTAAGTTTCTCATTCGATCATTGGGAGTCGGTATTGGTCATATACTTTCCAAAAGCATATATTATACCTAGGTCTTGATCATATACTTTCCAAAAGTATATATCAAACCAACGAATTCAGTCAAGCTTCCAAAGCGAGACGACCGTGTGCATGGAATTTGATTCTTCCCAATATCTCATGAGTGAGCTCATGTCTTCCGGTTCAGTAGTGAACCTGTATGATCCCTTTGAGAGATCGTATTACTCATATGCCCTTATATGCACACCAGCGCGCCGGTGTATAGACCTTGATTAGGTCATCAACGTATTGGTCTGCCAAATGTACATACTCAGACATATAGTAACACATCTGTCTCCGGTCAGAGGATGTGTGCCTATATCATGACAGCATATGATATAGGACTTTGGTTATCTCGATCTCGTTAAGTCAACTCTTTGACCTAACTAATCTGACACCTCCGAATCTCTATTCCTTTGCAGAGGACCTGCATCAAGAAGTCGGTCAGATATCAACCTAACTGAGAAAGGATTGCCATCTCCTACTCAGGCTGGAGATCATCTTTTAATAATCATTTGACGGTGCTTGATGAGTCCTCAATCTAACTCATTAGATATTCATCTAAGCACCAGCCTCTATGATTCAATAATTGAATCAACAGCTATATGATCATTAAGATGGCCATGGTACATAACCGTAATTGTACTAAGGGACCTATTATGCAAACTATGTATTCTTTATTTCAGATTAAGGAGTGAATTGCAATAACATTTATTGCATAATGGCTCGCCGTGGGCTCGCATGTCCAACACCTTGAAGTAGCTAGGAGCGTCTACGAATAAGGACGAACTCTGAGGGCTTCTCTGCAAGAAGTCCCCTCTGTAGACGTGCGCCTCACATGGGGAGGGTCTCGGGCTGCTTGCTCAGTGTCATCGTGGAGGTGTCTCTGTTGGAAGATGTAGGGGAAGTGGTTGAGTTAGTGATCGGTGAAGCACGAGGTGCTGGAGGCGCGGAGGTGATGATAGATTGGGAGCTCCCGGTGGTCGAGGATGAAGTTGATGGTGATCAGTGCGGTGAAGGGCGATGAGGCAAAGGAGGTGGAGTGCATTGAAGATGTTAGTGAAGATGCGTGATGGTGGGCAGCGAGTGGACTGATTTGGCGATGGCAGCGGTCGCCTGATCTAGAAGGGAACAATAGATGGGAGATGATGGAGTATGAATCGGGGAGAGATGCGATTGAATATGTAAGGGGGTGAAGATTGGCCGAGAAGAGTGGAGGCGGTTTGATTAAGGCAGCGAGATCGGGTGATCGGGTGGCGTCGTTGTCCGCACAAGGTAAGGGGTGGAGAAGATGACGGATGGTGGAGAGGAACCTCGGTTGTTTATCGGCAGAGATCAGATGGCTGAGGAGATGCCACATGTTTTATATATTTAATTATTGTTATTTTTTAAATTTAATAAAATATAAAATGAAATAAAAATAAGGCCAAAAGGGTTACACGTGGCGGCTCAAGGAGCTACCATGTGTCACCACCATAAAATTCAAAAATATAATATAAAGATAATTCAAAAAGAAATAGCAAACAACCAGAGATCAAAAAAATTTATTCACGAAAGTTGTTCGTATCGATGAGATGTACAACTTTTATGAGGATACCAAAATCAAAATAGGTCAATGCATAAAGTGATGGGGTATCCCATGTACATAGAATACCTTGATTTTTTGGTTTAATAATTTTTGTTATTTTTAAACCAGATAAAAATCCGGAAAAATATGATAAAATCAAAGATAAATATTTACACATTAATATATCTTTTGTATTTTTATTACTTAAGAAAATAAAGAAATAAAATTGTGACGCCCCCAGGATCCGGGTACTCAGCGAGCCACATCCACGCACATACATTCCAACATTCGAATACTTAACATACACATAAGCAAGAGAAATGGCACAACACATTGGAATTTAAAACTTTTGCTTCTCATTCAACATGCTCACATTCACATTCCATTCATTGCACTTCCCTTATCCATCTATGTTGACAAAAGTATACATGTATGCATATTTAAAAGATGTGTCCCAACATACATATTGCATGCCATGTCTCTCAACAAAAATGATTCAAGTAAAGAAGGAAAGTTAAACTACCAACAACTGTATCACAAAAAGCATCGTGAAGCTGCACAAAAAGGTGACTCCAAGTTGCTCGCTGCTGAGGACCTGCAGATCCACACGTAGGCACGTTATGAGCAAAGTTGTCCAATATGAATTAAACAAAACTATACAATAACAAGGCACATATAATTTAGATGTGTACAAAAGAGAAATGAACTGGGTAATTGATCTCATAAGAATTACATTTTTAGTTATTATTATTAGATATGGATATGAGTAACCAAGCATAGAGGATAGTCGGTGGTCTTGGTCATGATGAGACCTCACACTATGACTCTAAGGCAACAAGGATGCCTTAGGGTTGGGGTGCCACCGTAGGCATGCGGTGGGGTGCAATGCATCCTAACTAAGTTCCCAACATGCCCACTTAGCCCTACTTTCCAACGATGCTTTCTGATTCACAATTTAGATTCCAGCCCGCAAATCCTTGCGACAACCTAGTCCTCCTTATATACAGGAGATTCACGTACCATTCCCAACTTCATTAACCACATTTCCCATAACTTCCCTCTTAGTGCTCCCACTCGGAATACCAACCAATGTGGCCTACATTGGCCTGTACACGAGTGTTAACTCTAAGTGACAAGAGAAACACTATTAAACCAACCATTATTGCTTGGCCCCGAGCTCAAGCATCGGGCAAAAGCACGCATGTGCCGAGGTTAACACCATCAGATTAGCACCTCGGTGTGCCAAGCAACATGTCCCCCAACTATCGCAGCTACAATAGTAGTTGGGATCGCGGTCATCTAGCCTTCGACACGGGACCCCAAGAATACATACCCCTCCCTTGACAGCAACTACTCCACTACCCGCTCCATCACAAAAGTTGTTACACAATCAAAATTCAAAAGGAGATGCAACTTGGCATTAAGACACTGCTGAAGACGCTTTTCTAGGTGAAAGGACTCTTAGCCCAACCTCTCTTTTCACATTTAAACCTGTAATATGTGAATCTTCTCATAATTACAATTTGATTTTCGAAGATAAACAAGGCCTAACACTTGTCCAACTATAAGAAGCACTAACCGAAGTGGCTATAAAGGTAATGACCATTCTCTCCTTCCTGGAATAATCATTATGAGCATGCCCATCGTGATTACGATTATGATCATGATGACGATCACCTTCTCCATTACGGTGGTGTCCATGGATGTGATCATGTCTAGGATAACAACCATGACAATGTTAACCACTAACCCAATAGCCGATACAACAAGCATAAGGTGGCCAGTGATTTCAGCACTACCATTAACAAGTCTGTGGATGGCTTCATAAACGAGTATTCCGCTCAAAAGCGATATTAGTAGGATAGATACCATTGCACCAAGTATATCAATGTGAAAGAAACCATAGGATTATCGTGGTGTCGCCTCCCCACCGGTATCCCAAAGAGAAAACAAAGATATAGCAAAAGATGCCACATTAGATATAAACTGTGCCACTTCAGTAAGGATTGCGAGACTGTTGGCCATTATACTGCCAACGACTTCCACACAACGGAAATAGATGCAAAAGCCACCAACTTATAAAAGTTTTCTTATTTCAAAATTTAGATATGTTCAGCGAGGTTGGCCCATTCATAGTTCAGGTCTGACCAACCAGTACAGGTAGGCTTGAGAAATCAACCAAACCTTTCTACATGGACTTGAAATTCATTGCATTTATCTTACATTTCGAGAAGTTTGTGTCCAAATCACATTGGAAAAAAGGCGATGAATTTAATCAGGTCATTTTGACTAGGATCAGAAAAAAAGATTCTTGATCAGAGATTCTGATTGAGTTGTTTCCAGGCAATGTTCTTCGTCAGATTGCTTGCTTATGATAAGCAATCCTAGTGATCTATCGTGGATATTGTGATATTCAAAAGAAAAGGACCTGAATCCCACAACACAAAAGGAGCTCCAATTAAACAAGTACCATAGCCAAATTAGCGTATGGAAATGGGAAATCTCTTTCCTCGAAAGCCCCCTCACCCCTTCCCAAGAATGACAGCACAGCCAAGTACCTCTGTCTTGTTAATTTTTTTCTCCAAACGATGTAAGCTGCACTCAGTAAATCCCCATGCCCAACCAACTACAAAGTAGCAATCACCGGTGATATGAACGCGATTCTGTAGAATTGTTTTATACACAATCTTAACATACTAAGATGCAATTTGTAAGTAACTCACCGTGATGTTTACAAAGGTACTTGCAGTAGATGTTAAACATGTCCTAAGGCTCTAAGATGATCGAAGATAGGGCAAAGCTTGTGTGGAATCCGCATCAAGAGGAAGGGGACAATGTACATAAAGAAAACTCGCACTTCGATTTCTCCGTCAGTGAAAAACGACGCGATCGACACTTCGTTCGCGATGAGAACCGCACAAGGGGGTGACATGGACCTTCTCTACATGATTGCGGGTTCGGATCGTCAATCCGAGGTGCTCCGACGACCCTTGGTGAAGGAGAGGGAGGAGGAAGGGGCTGGATGTCGAAGGGGGAAGATTTGGGGGCGTTGGCGAGGTTTCATGAAAGGGGAGGGTTGGGTATATGGGTCCGACCCGGATTCGGATCCGGGATGGGATCCAAATGTGACTTGTACCCCTCCTCGCTAAAATAGTCATAACTCGGGCTCCCGAATTCGGATTTTTACGTTCTTGGACTCGTTGTAAAGCTATCGAAATGATATACACAATGGACTACTCAAATATGTTTTTAGACATTTAAATAAAAGCAGATTTGCAATCAACCCCAGATCCAGCTTTATTTTTGCAGCTAAGTCCCTGCTCGGGTTTTGGGGTTTTCACATCATAAAAATCTCAAAGGAAGTCTCGTCTCCAAGATTTAAGATAATTATGGTTGATTTCGACACCCGAACTCCATTGTATCCAAGTCCCCAAGAGTGATGAGTCCATAAAAATATCAAAGAGAGCGAAACACATACAAGTCTCAAAGGGAACTTGACTATGGTTTCAATTCTATACCTGTGAATAGATGAGGGTATTTCTCCCTCATGTCCACCTCGGGTTCCCATGTCACTTCCTAAACGTCTTGACTTCGGCAAAGGACCTTGACCAAATGAATCTCCTTCCGCCTCAACCTCTTGACCGCGTGGTCTAAAATCTGCACTGGCTCTTTAGAGATGGAGAGGTTTGGCTCCACCGTCAAGTTCTCATAGCTGATCACGTGTCGGGGATCTCGTATGTACTTTCGCAGATTTGACACGTGAAACACGTCGTGGATGCCCTTAAGGTGTGGGGAAGGGTAACTTTGTAGGCCACTTTTCCAACATGGGCTAAAATCTCAAATGGTCCCACAAAATGCGGTGCTAGCTTGCCCTTGGCACCGAATCGTTGTACGCCTCTCATTGGGGACACGCGTAAGAATACAAAGTCTCGAACCTGTGATCATGAGAAATGCTTAGTCACACAGGATTGGCTAAGAACTATACCTCTTAGGGCACGAATGCATGGCAACATACCTGAAACTCAAGGTCTCTACACTGTCGGTCGGCATAACACTTCTGACGGCTCTGCACAGTCAGCAATTTCCTCCTAGTAGTCTCTATCACTCTGGAGGTATCCTCAATGATCTGAGGGGAGAATATGGTATTGTCACCCACCTGTTGCCAACACAAAGGAGTGGTGCATCGCCTCCCATGCAATGCCTCAAATGGTGCCCTGCCTATACTGGCATGGCAACTATTGTTGTATGTAAACTAAACTAGTGGGAGATGATCCTTCCAGGATCGCTTCCATTCAACCGCGCATGCTCGTAGTAGATCCTCCAAGGTCTGAATGATCCTCTCAGACTACCCATCTGTCTGTGGATGGTAGGCTGAACTCATATGTAGCTCTGTCCTCAAGGTCCTCATGAATTCTCCCTAGAAGTGTGACGTAATGGGACTCTCTGTCTGACACTACATCCTTGGGTATCCCATACAACCGAATGATGTACTAAACGTATAACTTGGCTAGTTGTATTGGTGTATATGTCATGTTGACCGCGATGAAATGGGTTGACTTGGTCAACTAGTCAACGATGACCCATATCGCATCATGCCCCCCAGGGGTGCACGGCAATGATTTGACAAAATCTATGGAGATGCTCTCCCATTTCCATACTGGGATGGGAAGAGGCTGCAGTAAACAAGGAGGCCTCTTGTGCTATGTCTTCACCATCTGGAAAGTAAGACATCTACTAACATGTTCGGCTTCGTTCTTTTTCATGCCTTCCCACCAAGTGTTGGTGGAGGTCCCTATACATCTTAGTGCCACTTGGATGAATGGAAAGTCTTGAGCTATGCACCTCATCCAGGATCTCTCTCCTCAGCTCCTTGTCATCTAGGACACACAAATGGTCCCCCTTCCTTACGATGGATTCACGGACTCGAAATCCATCGAATTCATCCTTCAAGCATCTGTGGTACAAGTCTTGGATCCTCTGATCTGTTTGTTTCCCTTGGACGATCATGTCCCACAAGCTGCTATACTTGGCTGGTACTATCACGGCATCAGATGTCCCCTCAAATGGATGCCACTCACTAAGTGTAGTGAGAACATCCCAAGTCTGTACCAGGCTGTCGAACCCTTGGTGTATGGTCGTCTACTCAATGCGTCTGCTACAACATTCCTATTACCAAGATGGTAGGAGATGGTACAATCATAATCTTTTAGCAGTTCCATCCACCGCCTTTGCCTCATATTCAACTCCTTCTGATCAAAAATATACTTGAGGCTCTTGTGATCAGTGAAAATCTCAAATGTCACCCCATAAAAATAGTGATGCCATATATTTAATGCAAAGACTACGACCGCCAACTTCAAGCCATGAGTGGAGTAGTTGCGTTCATGGTTCTTCATCTATCGTGACGTGTACACCACAACCTGCCATGCTGCATCAACACTGCACCCAAGCCCTCCTTGGAAGCATATGTGTACACGTGATGAATCCATGATTCATTAACTTTTCTGTCACATTTTGTCTTAAAACCCTTAACAAATGCATGCAAATATTCATTAACTCCCATCTTTTATTCAAACTTCATTTATGAATAAATATTCACTTCTAAGCATCAAAATTATGTAATTAAATAAAGAACAAAGAAAAGAAAAGAAGGCAGATTGGAGATATGTATATATGTACAATATGACTTATAAATATAAATATAACTGTAAGGTATATTTATAGCCTAATCCCCAAGACCAAATCAGCATGGATTGGTCGACAAACCAATAAGTAGGGGGAGATAAGGAAATAAATCCATAAAAATAAATTAAGACACACTTCATATATTTCTCACTATTTATCAAATAAATACAAAACTTCAATGATTTTTAATTAATTCATATGTATATATTTTTCACCAAACTCTTTTCTTAATTATTTCTAAAAATGTATATAAAAATATAAAAAAATGTTAAAAATATTACCCTGTATATATGCCAAGAAATATAGTTTTTAAATTATCAAATTCTCAACTTCCGAACATCATAAATTCTTCATACAAAGTCCAATTTCACTCTACTCAACTTTAAAGTTCATAAAATAATATTCTCAAATTAATAGAAGTGGTTTCATCAAATTCGTAGTCTGTTTGCAAAAAGTCAATTTTGGGACCAAATGACAACGGGATTTCTGGGCTATTTATTTTATGTACAACACATTATTTATATTTTTATTTATTTTATAATTTCTAATTATTTTCATGATATTGTATTTTCACCCTCATTTATTTCAGAGTTTTTGGAGATTATTTATTACTTTAATAAAATCCAAATCCCTAAATTATAGGTAAAAATGAACTAGATAACTTATACCTATATTTATTAATATATGTAAACTAATTTATTAAAATACCTAAAAAATCACACAATTCTTATTTATTTTTCAAATAATTAAAAAATATAAAATTAATATTAAATTATTTATTGATTAAATTAAAAATCCAAAACCTATTTATCTATACATATATATTAATATAATATTAATATTTCAAATAATATTTATTATTTATAAAAAACTAATTATTCTATAATTTAGATAATTTAATTATTTATATTTCTTGTTTTTATACCTATTTAAAATAATAATATTTATTATTTAATAATGAATTTCTAAGCTAATTACACATCTGGCCAACCAGGTGCTGACACGTGTCAGCACCTGGTTTATCTTCTCCAAGAAGGCTGTTTGACCAGCTCTCTTCAACCAATTATCCCGCGCACCTTATAACTTCTTCCGACAATTCAAACCCTTGGATTTCATCCCCTAACAACCTAGATTTTCGGCCAGCCTTCGATCTAACTTAGAGATCATGAAATCTATCTATATAATCCTTCAAAGCTCACAACTTCTAACTAACTCTCCATAACCACCTGAAGCTCAAGCATCCAGTGGCCGACCCCTCTCTTTCTCGCCTCGCTCCGCTCGTCCAGGAGGTGACAGCTCCAATCTATGGTGCCCGCGTGGGAGAAGGACTATCGGGGAGGAGTTCCAAGGCCTTCGCTCCGCCTTGCATCGCCGCCTTGCGTGCGTCCAGCTCCGGCAAAGATCGGCCATCGAAGCATCTACCAGAGGTAATACACCTCTACATTCCCAGATCTACTCCTCCGTCTTCCTCAAATTTCTTCTAGATCTATGTGCCACGATTAGCGTGGCTGATCACGTAATTAGTTAGCTTAACATTCCATCTTAAACTCCTTATCTTAAGAATCACTTGAACATATTTCAAATCAATCCAAATCGCGTCTACTTTTTCGTACATTTCTCACACACATTTACTTAAGTTTGGAAACAACATATTTGAGCTTGCAAAACTATAATCCATTGGCCGATTTCTTGAGAATCGAGCATGCACACATCTTATTTGCAGGTTGTTCTTGGATTTGGAGCAATTTCAAAGCGTCGGGAGCCTTTAATTATTACGCAAATAATCGTCCAAGAAGCCACAACAACCTCACTCCAGGAACAAAGCAGCGAGAACGACCAACTTCGTCGACCTTTCGTCGCCACTCTGAGCCATCGTCGACTGACGTCCATCGCGGGCGAGCTCGAGGGTTAGAGGAGCTAACCCTCTGGCCCTGCCGGAGGCCCAAGTTTCACTCCAATCGCCGGCGAGAATTTGGAGAAGACACCACCTTCATCAGCCACCTGTGTAACAACCCAATAATAGCCAAGAACACTCGGGCTACAGGCTTGCGACACGTGGCATCTACGGACGGTTCAGATCGCGCCTCACGATATAATCCCGACCGTCCAGATGACGCGGTAGAAATTTTGCATAAAGAGCCCCGAGGACTTCCAGCATTTCCAGAGTGCTCTAAAGTTTTCCAGAATTTACATTTAGGTCCCCGTGCAGGGACCTAAATGTAAACTTTCTTATTTTCTTTACAAAACAGTCCCTGATCGAGGACCTTTTTGTAGAACTTTCATTTCTTTTTCTTGTGTTTTACCCTTATACTGTAAAGCAACTTTGGACGTGTTTTTGACACTCATTTTCGGTTATTTTTTTAGGGTAGTTAAGCAACTACCCCAGCAATGTTTTCAGTATTGTTTTGTGTATTTTCGACGTGTTTTCATCGTGTTTTGATTTGTTGTATGCTGACTTCATTTTGATTTGTTTTTGTGTGTTCTTCGAGCCCGTTGCTCGTTCACTTCACCTACTATATAATATCATAAAAATTTCACCTATATTTCATCTATTATATAGTAGGCAAATTGTTTGAAAAATACCACTTTGAAAAATAAATAAAAATAGAAAAAGTATAAAATCAAATAAAAAAATTAAAAATCAAAACTCCATAAAATTATCATGTTTCCTCGATAGCTTTAAGAAGAGATAAAATAATCATAAAATATATTTTCTTTTAAAAAAAATCAAAAAATATCATTATGCCTCCTTGTGTTCGACCCAAGCACACTCACCTGGCTAAATAATTAGTGTATGGTTTTTATTAAAAACCGATCTTTGTTTGATCGACTAGGATCTCTTTGTGGTTTTTCTACACCGACAACCTTTTCTTTTAAAAATCGCAATCCGATCTGAGCCTCGCATCAAAATGGCACCGTTGCCGGGGAGGCGTTAGTGTATTTTGATTTTTCTTCATATTTTGTGATTTTATTTTCTCTCTTCTTATTGTTTTTCGTAGCTTTTCTTCGGTTTTTCTTACGGCTTTTCTTGACTTGTTTCTTGATCTTCTTTAGCCGTTAACTATTTTTTGCAGGGCCTGCAGGATCAGCTGGTTTCGTAGGAAGCCGAATCAGTTGAAAGAGCAGAGGTCGATTCTTTCTTTACGAGTCGGCTGCAGATGGCAGAAATTAATTAGTGTAATTTTGTAAAAGAGAGAGAAAGAGAGAGAAAGTTGTATTGAACTCTAGTAGAAGTGGTCCACTAAGGAAATCCCGACTTGTATTCCCCCCTCCCTTTTTTTCGGGGTCTGATGCGCCGAGTACCGTGTATTCTAGAGATCAGGGCACCCACCACAGAATTCTCACCTCAATGGTTTTGTCGCGGTTTTTTCGATAGGTGCTTGTTTAGGAGTTTTCTTTTATTCTATCTGATCGTTCTTATGTAGTTAGTCTTACGACTTGCAACCTAGGTGCATGATTTTAGGATTTTTATAAAAAGAAAATAAAAAATCGATGTTTGTTTGAAAAAATTCAAAAAAATATAAAACCCCAAAATAAAATCAGGACTGATAAGATATATGACCTAAAAAACGTAAAGATTCATCTGATTTGGGAGAGTAATCCCCACACATTTTCTCAGAGTGCGCGAGTGAGAGACAACCCATAAGGTTAGAGCCAAAAACCCGTATATCTCGTGAAATACTACTTAGTCTATGCACCTAATCACTGTTCCTCAGTGGGTACGCTCGGGTAGCCGGAAACGGTCCGAGTTTAGTTAGCAGAGTGGGAGGTTTAGAGGACACTGCGTAAGGCTCCGTCCTCAAGTAACACGGGTAGCCGGAAACGGTCCGTACTTACTCCCATACTGGTTGAGTCAAAGTGATTTTCTGTAAAGACTCGGGCCAATGTTTTGGGGAAACTATCGGGCACCTATCAGCTCGCATCAGCTCGTGTTAATCGATTATAATTGTTTGCTAAATACAACACTAAAACCAACAAGATAACAGACCGAACTCTTACGGTCTTCAACAGGTTGTATTGGTGAAAGTGGGGTTAGCTTTGTGTTTGCTTGCGGGGAGTGAGTTACTGCGGCTTTACGCATTTTCCCTCTCTCTTGAATCACAAATCGTGTTCTCCCGATCATTCTCTTGATATCGAAGATGATGTCTCGATGACTTTTCTGCTCAGACTCCATGAGCTTTCGACCGTCCACCGTCGTTCGTACATCTTCACAAGCTTGGGATGTCTCTCTTCCCAAGATGGTCCCATCCGATCTCGAGGAGAGTCAAACCCAGACTCCCTCACCTTTCGGCCAGACTATTGAGACAGACCCTTGTCTCAATACATCATCAAGATCTCCAGCCGAATTTTCGTTGAGTTCTTACGAGAGCTTTTCTTTTCCAGACGATTTGAAGCAGATGGCTCACGGCAAAGGACCAGCAGATGAGAGGCCACCAGCTGACGAACATCATAAAGGAAGACCAAACTCCGTAGATATTACGATAGGGATTCTCGACACTCTACAACAGATGAATATCCAGATTCGAGAACAATTCAGAACTCAGAATGAGTTGCAGACTGAGAAAACTGTGCTGCGAGCAGGGGCCAGGAACCAATTACCGCCTGCAGTGGTTCCCGCTACTGTACGGGAAGAGTATGACCCAGGCGCAAGAACGCTCCATCATTGGATTCAGCTACTGCCGAATCAAGGGCCATACGAATTGAGGTCGTCCTTCATCTCGCTGCTTCCCAAGTTCTACGGGAATGCCATAGAGGAGCCGTTTACCTTTCTACAGCAATTCGAGATGATATGTGGTACGGTTAGCAATCCAGGAGTTACGCAGGAGGCTATCCGCCTCCAAGCCTTTCCCTTCGCCTTAGCCGATAAGGCGCTTTACTGGCTAGTCACCTGGGAAGGGAAATTTCTACATGGGATGATCTGAAGTCCACATTCCTGCATAAGTATTTTCCTCTAGGGAGGACGAATATGATGAGGAGTCAGATCTTCAATTTTATGCAGCTTCCGCATGAGTCTTTCCATGAGGCATGGGATAGATTCAAAGACCTTACGGAGAGATGCATGCATCATGAGATACCAATGAATGTGCTAGTTCAAAATTATTTTGGAGGACTCCAGCCAGACATCCAGGGGCTAGTGAGTGCTGCATGTGGCGGCAGCTACTTGAACAAGGATGCCGAGTCAGTCTGGGCCATCTTCGAAGGGATGGCTAAGAACTCGAGAGTCATTGACTCTACTCGGGCATTTCAGAAAGCCCCTCAGCCACCACATCACCGAGAACATCATAAGGTGGCCAACATTTCAGAATACGAATCCAACACCAACATGGACTTTATTAGCGAGAAATTGACATTGGTCGATGTGATTCAGAAATAAGTCCAGGACTTACAGCCACTGCGAGAGTTGGAGAAACTCTCATCTCTACCTCAGCAGCTGAGTGATCTTTCGAAGAAGGTTTCTAAGCTTCAACTTCAGTAGCAGCAGAACCAAACTTCTTGGACCGCACAACCTACACAGAGGATCTTACCCGCTCCACCCACCCGTCAGATTCACTACGTACAAAGCGAGCCAGAGACTCCGCAGATTGACTGGCATGAGGATCAGTCTCATGCCAATCCCAGCCAGATCACCAGCGTTGCAGATATGGAGGTTGGGCTGCAAGCCACTCTCGAGATTAACGGGATTTGGTATACTCTGATTCAGCAATCGAGTATACCGCATCATCAGCAGCAGCCGTACAGTCATCCGTAGCATATACATCCACATTTCCACCACCGGTAGAATTTCTCGCAGCAGCAGTCTCACCAGAATGTTTATCAGAGACCACAATCATACCAGTATCCTGCTCATTATTCACAGACATATCCTTATCAGCAACTGCAACAATCTTCCTTCACACCACAGAGATTCTCCCAGCCTTCCACCTCTCAGCAATACACGTCAAGGCAGGAGAGAGGAGCAATCCAGGGCCACAACACCGAATCTGAAATGAACTCACAAGCCCATGTATTAAATCATGGATATGCTGAGTATGCTCAAGATTGCGCATAAGATAGAGATGGAGCAGGTTAACTGTCGTCTAGATGAGTTAACCGCACCGAAGACCACTATTCCAGCCCAGCCTCAGATGAACTCGAATAACAAGAGGAGGCATCCAGATCAGGTAGACACTACAAGTACAATCTCTTTTCCTAAATTTTTATCTAACTTCATTCGTCTCAGGAGCGGTAGATCACCACGAGCACTTGCTGGAGTAGAGGAGAGGGCACTAGAGAAGCAGGAGCAAATCCATGAGCAGCAAGATTCTGATGCTGAGGAGGATTACCAGCACGTTGATGAGGACCACCTTGAAGATCCAAGAGAAGGGAGGGATGTCGATACAGTTGACATGGACACTGACGAATCAGACGATGACATCACGCCAGACCATACAAATACTCCCGAAAAAACATGTCTTCCCATGTTTTAGAGAGTTTTGTACATAATTCTGAAACTATCGATGTACAAGTTGATTCCAATATCAATAAAAATTCTGATATTCTGATTCCTGAAGTTGTTCCTTTTCCCGATGCTCTGTTTGGAAAAGGAAAGAAATAAAAAAAAGAATGTTGTGACTCCAGAGACAGAAAGGTTACTAAAAGATCACATCTTTTTGAAGATCCCGCTTCATGATGCCTTAGATCATTTTTCTACTTTTAAGAATCAATTGAAAAATTGATGCACCATGTGTAGGAAAAAGAGATCCCGTACAGAGAAACATGTTTTGACTAAGGCTACATCTTGTGTTATTCAGAATAAGTTACTGAAGAAGAAGAAGGACTCGGGTGCACATTATGTCAGATGCGAGATCGCAAATGCCGAATTCGATCGCACTCTTTTAGATAACGGTTCCTCGATCAATTTGATACCCTCTTCTTTACTTGATAAGCTCGAGTTAGGTCTTCTTTACAAATCCCGCACGATCCTTCAATTTGCTGATAGATCCGTAAAGAGACCTAAGGGTATACTAAGGAACGTTATCATAAACGTGCAGGGTCTGTAATTCCCAGTGGACTTTACAGCCCTGGACATGGATTGCCCTACACAGTTACACCTTACCCCAATCATTCTTGGGAGGCCTTTCTTAGAGACCGCAAAGGCTCTCTTTGATTATGATACAGGGAAGGTATCTTTTCGCACCGAGGGCGAGAAGGTACATATAGAGATGGCGAGAGATTCGAACACATCTAGTGAGGCATCTTCTGATTTCTTGAGTTCTTTAGCCACCTGAGATTACATGGATGAGTTCCGTCTTGACGACCTCAAAAGATATCAAGTAGAGACCCAAGAGTGTTTAACAGAGGGCGGGTCCGAGACTACAGTGAGCGATTCTTCATAAGGTACTTTATATTTTAGTCTGGATGATGAGAAGCAAAGGGACCAGACTTCTGAGGAGTTTATTGCAGACCTTTCAGATTCAGAGACTTTACACAATTCCTCCACTTCAGATGATCTAGAGATCGAATTTCATTTAGCTGAGTTGTTTTCCTCTGATCAGTCTGAGGATGAGCATAGTAGCGAGTCAGATGATGTTTTGAACATATTCTATAGTCCGAGTCTAGAGTATATTAAAATGGAGGATAACCAAATCGCAGACAAATCCACAACCAATATAGAACCCAATACACATATGGATGAGGTTTCAACAGAGCCAGAATCTACCTTACCCGAATTAAAGACTTTGCCACCAAATATGAAGTATTCCTTCCTTGCAGGTCCACATCGACAGTTTCCGGTCATTATCAGTTCATCTTTGACCGACGAACAAGAATCTTATTTGACGGAGGTTCTAGAAAGAAACCGCAAGGCTATTGGGTGGACTGTATCCGATCTCCGCGAGATTAATCATACTTTGTGTTCTCATCATATATATCTCGATCATGACAACAAACCCTCCAGAGAGTTTCAGCGTAGGTTGAATTAATATTTAAAAGAAGTTATCAAGAAAGAGATTACAAAATGGTGCGATGCATGCTTCATTTATCCCATCTCCAACTCTGAATGGGTCAGCCCATTACATGTTGTCCCGAAGAAGTCGGGAATTCAGATGATTAAGAATGACAGTGGAGAGGAGATTCCAAAGAGAGTAACCACGTCGTGGCGGATATGCGTTGATTACAGAAAATTGAATGCCACGACGAAGAAGGACCACTTCCCTTTGCCTTTTATAGACCAGGTCATAGAACGGTTGGCAGGGAAGGAGTACTTTTGTTTCCTTGACGGTTACTCCGGATACAACCAGTTAACAATTGCTCTTGAAGACCAGGAGAAAACCACCTTCACATGTCCGTTCGGCACACATGCCTTTAGACGAATGCCCTTTGGATTGTGCAACACTCCTGCTACTTTCCAAAGGTGTATGCTTGCTATTTTTGCGGACA
Source organism: Ottelia alismoides (assembly GCA_037367405.1). NCBI lineage: Eukaryota > Viridiplantae > Streptophyta > Magnoliopsida > Alismatales > Hydrocharitaceae > Ottelia > Ottelia alismoides. Next base: position 660,323 of record JAZKJV010007596.1, on the reverse strand, counting down.
TGGTCGGTGATTTTCTAGAGGTGTTTATGGATGATTTTTTGGTCTATGGTGAGTCCTTTGACGATTGTTTAGCACACCTAGACCAGGTTCTTCAGAAGTGTTGTGAAGTAGATCTCGTTCTGTCCCGGGAAAAGAGCCATTTTATGGTTACACACGGGATCGTGTTACGGCACGTCATCTCACAGTAAGGCATGGAGGTTGACCCTGCCAAGGTGGATGTCATCAAGCACCTCGAACCACCATACAACATCAAGCAGTTACGGTCATTTCTCGGGCATGTCAGTTTTTACCGACGGTTTATCCAAGATTTCTCCAAGACCGCCCGACCGTTAACTGAATTATTAGGCAAAGACATCGAGTTCTTGTTTAATGATAAATGTCTTAATGCATTTGTCACATTGAAATAAAAGATTATTAGTGCTCCTGTCTTACAGTCGCCTGATTGGTCTCAACCCTTCGAGATCATGATGGATGCTACAGATTTTGCGGTCGGGGTTGTATTAGGACATAGGAGAAATGGACTTCCCGTTGCTATCCACTATGCCAGCAAAACATTAGATGATGCTCAGCGTAATTACACAGTGATAGAAAAGGAAATGTTGGCAGTGGTATTCGCTCTAGATAAATTCTGATCCTATCTTCTTAGCTCGAAAATCACAATCTGCACAGATCATTCAGCTATCCGGTTTCTGGTGGAAAAGAAGGATGCTAAGGCACACCTTCTTAGATGGATTCTATTACTTCAGTAATTTGATTTGGATATTAGAGACAAACCTAGGGTAAAAAATGTGGTAGCTGATCACTCTCCCGATTATAGAAAGATCAGCCTTCAGATGAGTACAAGCCAGAGATTGCAGAGAGATTTCCTGACGAGAGCATCTTTGCAGTTATCGAACTTCCATGGTATGCAGATATAGTTAATTTTCTGGTCACACAGAAAAGTCCTCAGGGTTGGCCAAAGAATCGAGTTGATAGACTAGTTTCTGAGGCACAATACTACCATTGGGAGGATCCGATTCTTTTTCGTGAAGGAACAGGTTGTGTTTACAGGCGTTGTATTCCTCAGGAGGAATATAATAGTGTACTCACTTTATGTCATTCTTTAGAGGCAGGGGGCATCACTCAGGGAAGAGGACAGCGCAGAAGGTACTTCAGAGCGGATTATGGTTGCCAACTTTTACTAGAGATGCCTGCACATTTGTGAAGAGTTGTCCAGATTGTCAGAGAGCAGTAGGGACAGTCAGTGCTAGAGATGCAATGCCGATGCGACCCGTCATTATTTACGAGATCTTTGACGCATGGAGCATAGATTTCATAGGACCGTTCCCTTACAACAACGACTTTGAATACATTCTTCTCGTTGTAGATTATGTTAGTAGATGGGTGGAGGATATACCCGCACGAACCACAGACAGTAAGATAGTTTGCAAGTTCCTAAGGGAACACATTATTTCACGGTTCGGGATCCCACGTATTCTTATTTCAGATGGGGGTAGCCATTTCATTAATAAATAGGTCAAAAAGTTAGTGAAGCAATACAACATTGATCACAGGGTAGCTTCTCCTTACCACCCACAGACGAACGGCATGGCCGAAGTTTCAAATAGGGAGGTGAATTCAATTCTCCAGAAATTAGTACGACCGGATAGAAAGAACTGGTCATAGCTTCTAGATCAGGTTCTTTGGGCATATCGTACTGCGTACAAAACTCCCTTAGGTACTTCACCATTTAGATTGGTTTATGGAAAGTCATGCCATTTGTCCGTAGAGGTCATGCACAAATCTGAATGGGCTATTCGAGAAATTTTACTTGATGTACAAAAAGCAGGAGCCAAGAGAAAGATAGATCTGAATGAGCTGGTAGAGATTCGAAATCAAGCATACGAGAACACTCTCATTTATAAGGACAAAGTGAAAAAATGGCATGACAGACAAATTCGGTACACGATCTTTGTCCCTGGGCAGAAAGTCTGGTTGTTCAGTGCAAGATTGAGAATTTTTCCCAGTAAATTAAAAAGCAAGTCGGGAGGACCTTACATAGTTAGAACGGTGCATGACAATGGAAGTATAGCAATATCAGATATGTCACCTGGTGCAGAACCGTTCATGGTTAAAGGGAAGATGCTGAAGCACTTCATCGAGATTACTGATCATTTGGCCCGTATTGAAGTGATCTATTTTGTACAAGAATCGTAATCATTCTTTCACTTCATCTCATCCCGTACAAATACTTTTGAGCCATTCGATTTCTGGAGATCCGCAACACTTGTATATTCTTCATAGACCACAATCGTCCCCATTTTTGCTCGTCTTCTATGCTTAGGATACTAGATCCTAAGTATAGGGGGGATCGATTGTTCGTTGATTGACGTTTTATATTTTATTCCGATTCTTTTGTATATCCTTTCTTTTCACAAATCACTAGTCTCTGATTTTTGGCTACACTCTTTTCTATACTTAGGATGCCTTATCTTAAGTATAGGGGGGACCGAGTGATTTAGATAAATTCGCTTTCTTTATTTCTTTTGTGCCCTCGTTGTATATTCTTTTTACTCAGTCACCTTGTTTTTGCTCTTCCGTTATACTTACGATAACCTGATCGTAAGTATAGGGGGGGAGTTGACTGACTTGTACTCTCTATTCTTTTTCACCCACTTTTACTCAGCACGAGTTATGTCATCATTTTTCTCTTTTGACGCTATGAGGCCACAACACAAGCTAAGTATAGGGGGGTGCGTATATATTGTATATATACTTTTGTCCATAACTCGTACTTTTATGTATTTTCTATATCTATAAAATCCATAAAAAGTGGGTAAGAGTTAATTTAAAATCTATTTATATATTTATTTATTACTTATAAAATCCTTGTAAATAAGTAAAATATGTCTAAACTTGTATTTAAAATCTGTAATTAAAATATGAATTTAAAATTTATATTTAAAAATTATATAATACTTATTTAAAATCCTATTTATTAAAAATGTGTAAAAATCATTTAATCCTTGTAAAATCCCTTGTAGATAAAATCTGTAAAATACATTAGATATTTAACTCAAATAAAATATATCTTGTGAAATTCATGTACAAAAACTTGTTTACAAAAATCAGAAAATCCATAAAAAATACAAAGTCCTAAACGTCATAAAAGTACAAAAGCCTTAAAATCCATAAAAATGAGTAAAATTCAGAAAATATACTTTACAAAAACATGGCTGCATTTGCATTCGCATTTTTCAGAATAAATTTGATTTCTAGAACTACGGATTGAGTCTAGTCTAAAGGATGGAGCTTGATTATGGCCTTTAACTTTCATTGTAAGGAGCCCAGTTAGGATCTGGAATTTAGACTCTTCAGGTCTATGACCTAAAATCTTTGGGTTCCATAATACCATATTAAGGAAATCAAGTCATATGTGCTTAAGGAGACCATTTGATGTCATCCGTACAACTCTACACTAGTGAACCAATCTTGAACACATGCACTCTGCACTTAGCTCAACTCGCATGGAGTTACGAAGGGCAGTACATCTTGGTAGTGCATTTCTATCCTTATCTTTGCGGCATTGACGTCTAAAGATGGGAGAGATTGGGGATGCGATAGTTGCTTCGGATGAGGGAAGGATCTGCTGACATAATTTTTTCTAAGACCTCAAAAAAGGGACGGAATAAAAAGATGCTATATCCGTCGAGGCACAAAAAGATGAATGCAGTGCAAGCAAAATACAAAGTCAAATCAAAGAAGAAGCCACCAAATACGACCACAATGGTCCAAGCTTCCACCAAAAATGCCTGCACATCTTAGTGGAGACTTAGCTACACCGGTTGAGCTTCACAAGGAGATGCGTCTACACTGGTCGCACTCCACTTCTTTTCTCATTCTTCTACTTTCTCTCTATACTCGATTGTGGATATAGCACGAACTGACCTCAGAAGGGAATACCTCCCTCCCCGAGGAAAGAGTAGCTGGATGAGGAAGCCATAGAAGTGTATAGCCGGGATGGACGGTTTTTTCGTTTATCTAAGCAGGAAGAGCTAAATCAATTCACACACTATACAAATTGACTTCAAGGATGATAGAGTTTGCGATATGAATAAGTGAGTCTGAACTAGCTGATTAAGTGATCTTAAATAAGGATTTGTGGAACTTGAGGACTGTTGAGGATAAAATCCTAATCCTAGTTAAGGCTCCGACAAAATGCTTGTTTCAGGCCCGATCGAGCTCCGTCCTTTGTCTATTCTAATGAATTAGTTTAGGAAATCAAATTCATTCTTACTTTCTTTCTTTTTTACTTACTTTTTCAAATAAATGTTTGCTAAGGGGCTAGCAACGTTTAAGTATAGGGGGTTGATGAATCCATCATTCATTAACTTTTCTGTCGCATTTTTTCATAAAACCCTTAACAAATGCATGTAAATATTCATTAATTCTCATCTTTTATTCAAACTTCATTCATGAATAAATATTCACTTTTAAGCATCAAAATCATGTAATTAAATAAAGAACAAAGAAAAGAAAAGAAGGCAGATTGGAGATATGTATATATGTACAATATGACTTATAAATATAAATATAACTGCAAGGTATATTTATAACCTAATCTCCGAGACCAAGTCAATATGGATTGGATGACAAACCAATAAGTAGGGGGGAGATAAGGAAAGAAAACCATAAAAATAAATTAAGACACACTTCATATTCTTCTCACTATTTATCAAATAAATACAAAACTTCAATGATTTTTAATTAATTCATATGTATATATTTCTCACCAAACTCTTTTCCTAATTATTTCTAAAAATGTATATAAAAATATAAAAATAAGTTAAAAATATTATCCTATATATATGCCAAGAAATCCAGCTTTTAAATTGTCAAATTATCAACTTCTGAACATCATAACTTCTTCATACGAACTTCAATTTCACTCTGCTCACCTTTAAATTCATAAAATAATATTCTCTAATTATTAGAGGTGGTTTCATCGAATTCGGAGTCCGTTTGCAAAAAGTCGATTTTGGGACCAAATGATAACGGGGTTCTGGGCTATTTATTTTATGTAGAACACATTATTTACATTTTTATTAATTTTATAATTTCTAATCATTTTCATGATATTTCATTTTCACCCTAATTTATTTCAGAAATTTTGGAAATTATTTATTATTTTAATAAAATCCAAAACCCTAAATTATAGTTAAAAATGAACTAGATAACTTATACCTATATTTATTAATATATGTAAACTAATTTATTAAAATCCCTAAAAATTCACAGAACACTTATTTATTATTCATATAACTAAAAAATATAAAATTAATATTTAATTATTTATTTATTAAATTGAAAATCCAAAACCTATTTATCTATGCATATTTATTAATATAATATTTATATTTTGAGTAATATTTATTATTTATAAAAAACTAATTATTTTATAATTTAGATAATTCAATTATTTACATTTCTTGTTTTTATACTTATTTAAAATAACACTATTCACTATTTAATATTGAATTTCTAGGCCAATTACACATTTGGCCAACCAGGTGCTGACACTTGTTTGCACCTGGTTCATCTTCTTCAAGAAGGCTGTTAGACTTTCTGTTCTGACCAGCTCTCTCCAACCAATTATCCAGCGCGCCTTATAACTTATTCCGACTATTCAAACCCTTGGATCTCATCTCTCATCCCCTAATAACCTAGATTTTCAGCCACCCATTGATCTAACTTGGAGATCACGAAATCTATCTATATAATCCTTCAAAGTTTGCAACTTCTAACTAACTCTCCTTAACCACCTGAAGCTCAGGCATCCAGTGACCGACCCCTCTCTTCCTCACCTCACTCCACTCGTCTAGGAGGTGACAACTCCAATCTACGGTGCCCGCGTTGGAGAAGGACCATCGGGAGGAGTTCCAAGGCCTTCGCTCCGCCTTGCATCGTCGCCTTACGCGCGTCCAGCTCCAGCAAAGATCGATCGTCGAAGCATTTACCAGAGGTAATACACCTCTACATTCCAAGATCTACTCCTCCGTCTTCGTCAAATTTCTTCTCGATCTCCGAGCCACGATTAGCGTGGCTGATCATGTAATTAGTTAGCTTAACATTCCATCTTAAATGCCCTATCTTAGGAATCACTTGAACATATTTTATATCAATCCAAATCGCATCTCCTTTTTCGTACATTTTTCACACACATTTACTTAATCTGGAAACAACATATTTGAGCTTGCAAAACTATAATCCATTGGCCGATTTCTTGCGAATCGAGCACGCACACAACTTATTTGTAGGTTCTTCTTGGATTTGGAGCAATTTCAAATCGTCAGGATCCTTTAATTATCACACAAATCATCGTCCAAGAAGCCGCAACAACCTCACTCTAGGAACAGAGCAGCGAGAACGACCAACTTCGTCGACCTTTCACCACCGCTCTGAGCCATCACCGACAGACATCCACCGCGGGCGAGCGCGAGGGTTAGAGGAGCTAACCCTCTAGCCCCGCTGGAGGCCCAAGTTTCACTCCAGTCGCCAGCGAGAATTTGGAGAAGACACCACCTTCGTCAGCCACCTGCGTAACAACCCAAGAACAACCAAGAACACTCAGGCTACAAGCTTGCGACGCGTGGCATCTGCGGACGGTTTAGATCATGCCTCACGATATAATCCCGACCGTCCAGATGAAGCGGTAGAAATTTTGCACAAAGAGCCCCGAAGACATCCAGTATTTCCAGAGTGCTCCAAAGTTTTCCAGAATTTACATTTAGGCCCCCGTATAGGGACCTCAATGTAAACTTTCTTATTTTCTTTACAAAACAGTCCCTGACCGAGGACCTTTTTGCAGAACTTTCATTTCTTTTTCTTGCATTTATACCCGTATACTGTAAAGCGACTTTGGACACGTTTTTGACACTAATTTCCGTAGATTTTTTTAGGATAGTTACGCAACTACCCAAGCAAAGTTTTCAGTAATTTTTTGTGTATTTTTGATGTGTTTTCATCGTGTTTTGATTTGTTGTATGTTGACTCCGTTTTGATTTCTTTTTGTGTGTTCTTCGAGCCCGTTGCTCGTTCACTTCACCTACTATGTAATATCATATAAATTTCACCTATATTTCATCTATTATATAGTAGGTAAATTGTTTGAAAAATATCACTTTGAAAAATAAATAAAAATTGGAAAGTATAAAATCAAATAAAAAATTAAAAATTAAAACACCATAAATATTATGGTGTTACCTCGATAGCTTTAAGAAGAGATAAAATAATCACAAAATATATTTTCTCTTAAAAAATTTAAAATATACTATTCTGCCTCCTTGTGTTCAATCCAGGCACACTCACCTGGCTAAATAATTAGTGTAAAGCTTTTCTTTAAAACCGATCTTTGTTTGATCGACTAGGATCTCTTTGTTGTTTTTCTACACCGACAACCTTTTCTTTTAAAAACCACAATCCGATCTGAGCCTCGCATCAACACGGTGAAGTCCAAGGTACTGGAATGAAGAGTGAAGATGGGAGCAGAAGTTAATCGCTCTTTGAGCGATCGAAAGCTCAAGTCGTATTTGCCACTCCAGATAAATGGCACATCCTTTGCGTAAACCGGGTGATGGGTAGAGACAACTGAGAGAACCCTCTAACAAACCTCTTGTAGTACCCGGCGAGGCCAAGGAAGCTGCGAATCTCTACAAACATCTTGGGCCGCTCCCAAGATGCCACTGCCTCTATCTTGGGGATCAACTGACACCCCACCCCTAAAACCATGTGGCCAAGAAATGCCACCTCAGAAAGCTAAAACTCACACTTGTTGTATTTAGCATACAACTGGTGCTCCCAGAGCATCTCTACTATGGTGCGAATATGAGACTCATGCTCATATTCATCATGAGAGTAGACTAGAACATTGTCGATGAACACGATCACAAATATCTCCAAATGCAAACGGAAGACCTGGTTCATCAAATCCATGAATGCGACAGGTGCATTCATGAGTCTAAACGGCGTCACCAAGAACTCATAGTGGCCATATCTAGTGCGAAATGTAGACTTCATTACATCGACCTCCTTGATCCACAACTGATGGTATCCCGACAACTTGTCAATCTTAGAGAACACCGATGCTCCCAGCAAATGGTCAAATATATCATCTATCATGGGAAGTGGGTAACGGTTCTTGTCCGTTCTCTTGTTCAATTGCCTGTAGTATATGCATAGCCTTAGGAATCCATCCTTCTTCTTTATGGAGAAGACTGGTGCTCCCCATGGTGATGTACTAGGGTGGATGAATCCCTTCTCCAACAGCTCCTACAATTGTAAATTGTGTTCCTTGAGGTCAGCTGATGCAAACCTATATGGAGGGATAGAGATCGGTGGTGCATCTAGTAATAGCGCGATCTCAAACTATATCTCTTGTACTGGAGGTAATCCAGGAAGTTCATCTAGAAATACATCAGGAAACTCACGCACAACTCTAGCATCCTCTATCATATGATCCCGTGCCGCTGTATTTACCATGTAGGCAAGGTAGCCTACACAATCCTAGGTAAGAAACTGTTGTGCCCTCAAGGCGGAGATGCACTCAATCCAACCATCGGATGTGCGTCCATCGAATCCAAACGGCGGCACTCCAAGTAGGTGGAAGACCACTATATTCCCAAAATAGTCTAGACATGCGTGGTGCCTCTCTAACCAGTCCATGCCCAGGATGATGTCAATCCTCTAACTGTATCAATAGCAAGAACGCAGACATCTCATGTCCACCTATCTGCAGATCTACATCCTCCACTTCCTGGCGGATAACGAACAATTGGCCCCCTGGGCCCTTGATGTAGTACGGGGAAGCAACCTCCATCACTGATTTGCCTAATGTGAGCACCATACGATGTGCAAGGAAGGAATGTGTGGCCCTGAATCAAACAATGCATGTAAAGAAATACCATGAGCTAAAATCATACCTCTGACGATCGATCCAGAAGCGTGAGACTGCTCTTGTGTCACTGCATTCAGTTGGCCACATCGTTGTGCACTAGATACCGCAACACTACCTGTATGTTGTTGGGCTCGCTGGAAGTCACGGCCTCCCTGATAAGATCCTGATCTTTGAAACTGGATGGAAAACCTGGTTGGTCTTCCAATCTGTTATTGTTGTTTGCTTGAGCTGCTGGCATACAAAGGGTATTGGGACTTGATGTGGCCCGGTTGTCTACAAAGGTAACAAGTACGACTGTCTGTCTGTGACAAGCTCCCACCGGAAACAAAACCGCTAGCCCTAGGCCTACGAATCAGTGCATATGTAGGGGGCGAGAAGAAACTGAACTACGTCCTACCAAGGCCTGTCCAAAGGTAGGTGTGAATCGGCTCATAGGTGATGTTGTCATTGTCAGGTGGTGGCGGCGGTCTCTATGAAACTAAGAGGAGTCCCGACGCACAAACCTGCTAGGCTGAGGTGGAGGCAACTGTGATTGACTCCTCTGTAAGTAGTGTTGTGTCGCCTCCCACTTTGTTGCCTTCTCCATGGCCTCCTTGATGGAGGTGAGTTCTAAGGTAGAGAGTCGATCCTGGACCTCCTCGCGCATTCCCCGGATGAACTTCTGCAAGTTCTCCTTTGGGTAAGCTATCGTAGTAGGGGAATGACGAGATAGCTCTGTATAATGAATCATGTACTCTTGGGCCATCATCGACCCCTGTCTCAACTCAGCAAACTACCTCCTCGGGTCTTCTACCCAACGAGCTGGGTAGAACTCTACACGGAACTCATCAAAGAAGGTCTCCTACGTGATGGGTCCCGTTAAGTGCTCATTGGTGGCATTCCACCACCGCTCTGCATAGCAAGCCAGGGAGTACTCTACAAATGACACCCATGTGTCCTCGGGTGCATGTATTATATTCAGAACTTTGGTAACATGTGATATCCATAGCTCGACATCATCTGGGGCGGTGGTACCAAGGAACGGTGGTACTGCCGCCTGCTGGTACGCAGCGTAAGTGCTCTGATGATTCTACAAAGCATCTGTATCTTCTGGCTGCTCAGACTCCAAGGAAAATGACAAGATTACAATCTCCTCCCTGTCATGAGAGGGATGGTAGGAGGGGTCATCCTACTGCTGGAGCCGCTGTAAAATCGCCTCTTGGCGCTGCTGGATCCCCTGTACCGCTTATACAAGTAGAGCCAACTGGTGCACCACATATGGATCCACGTGAGGCGGTATGATTCTTCATAAAGAACCAACGCATTAATACTTGTTTTTCTTAAGAGAGACATTATGAATGACATATGGACATGGATGCAATCGTGTTATTCTCCTATGGACTCGTGTTGGGTCAGAGGAGTTTCACACTATCCAGTATTCAAAAACCAATGGGGAATGATATGCATCAATTAGAATGAAGTACCACAACTCTGATACCAAGTTGTGACGCTCCTAGGATCTGGGTACTCGGCAAGCCACATCCACGCGCACACAATCCACATTCGAATACTTAACATACACATAAGCAGGAGAAATGGCACAAGACATTGGAATTTAAAACTTTTGCTTCTCATTCAATATGCTAACATTCACATTCCATTCATTGCACTTCCATTATCCATCCATGTTCACAAAAGTATACATGTATGCATATTTAAAAGATGTGCCCCAACATACATATTACATGCCATGTCTCTCAATAAAAATGATACAAGTAAAGAAGGATAGTAAAACTACCAACAACTGTACCACAAAAAGGGTCGTGAAGCTGCACAAAAAGGTTACTCCAAGCTGCTCACTGCTAAGGATATGTAAATCCACACATAGGTACTTTATGAGCAAAGTTGCCCAATACGAATTAAACAAAACTATACAACAACAAGGAGGATATAATTTAAATGTGTGCAAAAGAGAAAGGAACTGTGTAATTGATCTCATAATAATTATATTTTTAATTATAGTTATTAGATATGGATATGAGTAATCAAGCTTCCTAGATAGTCTGTGGTCTTGGTCATGATGAGACCTCACACTATGACTCTAAGGAGAAAAAAGGATGCCTTAAGGTTGGGGTGCCTCCGTAGGCATGCGGTATGGTACAATGCATCCTAACTAAGTTCCCAACACATCCACTTATCCCTACTTCCCAATGATGCTTTCCGATTCACAATTTAGATTCCAAACCGCAAATCCTCACGACAACCCAGTCCTCCTTATATACAAGAGATACGAATCCCATTCCCAACTTCATTAACCACATTTCTCGGAACTTCCCTATCAGTGCTCCCACTTGGAATACCAACCAATGTAGCCGATAGTGGCCCGTACACGAGTGTTAACCCTAAGTGACAAGTGAAACACTAGTAAACAAACGATTACTGCTTGGCCCCGTGCTCGAGCATCGGGCTAAAACACGCAAGTGCCGAGACCAACACCGTCAGATTAGCACCTCAGTGTGCTAAGCAACATGTCCCCCAACCATCACAGCTACAATAGCAGTTGGGATCGCGGTCATCTAGACTTCTACCTGGGGCCCCAAGGGTGCATACCCATCCCTTGATGGCAACTACTCCACTACTCGCTCAAACACAAAAGTTGTTACACAAACAAAATTCAAAAGGAGATGCAATTGGGCATTAAGACACTGCTAAAGACGCTTTTCTGGGTGAAAAGACTCTTAGCCCAACCTCTCATTTCACATTTAAACCTGTAATATGTGAATCTTCTCATAATTACAATTTGATTTTCAAGGCGAAACAAGGCCTAACACTCGTCCAACGATAAGTAGCACTAACCATAGGGGCTATAAAAGTAATGACCATTCTCTCCTTCCTAGAATAATCATTATGAGCATGCCCATCTTTATTATGATTATGATCATGATGACGATTACCTTCTCCATCACGGTGGTGTCCATGGATGTGATCATGTCCTAGGATAACAACCATTACAATGTTAACCACTAACCCGATAGCCGATACAACAAGCATAAGGTGGCCAGTGACTTCAGCACTACCATTAACAAGTCTGTGGATGGCTTCATAAATGAGTATTCTTGTCAAAAGACAAATTAGTTGGATAGAAACCAACGCACCAAGTATCTCAATGCGAAAGAAACCATAGGATTATCGTGGTGTTGCCTCCCAACCGGTATCCCAAAGAGAAAACAAAGATATAGCGAAAGATGCCACATTAGATATAAGGTGAGCCATTTCAGTAAGGATTGCGAGATTGTTGGCCATTATACCGCCAACGACTTCCACACAACTGAAATAGATGCAAAATCCGCCAACTTATAAAAGTTTTCTTATTGCAAAATTTAGATATGTTCAGCGAGGTTGACCCATTCATAGTTCAGGTCTGACCAACTAGTACAGGTAGGCTTGAGAAATCAACCAAACCTTTCCAGATGGACTTGAAATTGATTGAATTTATCTTACAATCCGAGAAGTTTGTGTCCAAATCACATTCGGAAAAAGGTGAAGATCTTAATCGGGTCATTTTGACTAGGAAAAAAAGATTCTTGATCAGAGACTCTGATTGAGTTGTCTCCAGGCAATGTTCTTCATCGGACTGCTTGCTTATGATAAGCAATCCTAGTGATCTATTGTGGATATTGTGATATTCAAAAGAAAAGGACCTGAATCCCACAACACAAAATGAACTCTAATTAAACAAGTACCGTAGCCAAATTAGCGTATCGAAATGGGAAATCTCTTTCCTCAAAAGCCCCCTCACCACTTTCCAAGAATGACAGCACAACCAAGTACCTCTATATATTGTTAATTTTTTCTCCAACTGAAATAAGTTGCACTCAGTAAATCCTTATGCCCAACCTGCTACCAAGTAGCAACCACCGGTGATATGAAGGCGATTTTGTAGAATTGTTTTATATGCAATCATAACATAATAAGATGCAATTTGTAAGTAAATCACCGTGATCTTTACAAAGGTATTTGCAGTAGATGTTAAACATGTCCTAAGGCTCTAAGATGATCGAAGATAGGGCAAAGCTCGGGTTGAATCCGCAGCAAGAGGAAGGGGACAACGTTCCTCAAGAAAACTCACACTTCGGTTTCTCCGTCGGTGAAGAACAACGCGATCTATGCTTTGTTCGTGATGAGAACCACACAAGGGGGTGATACGGACCTTCTCTCCATGATTGCAGCTTCAGATCATCGATCTGAGGTTATATGTCGACCCTTGGTGAAGGAGAGGGAGGAGGAAGGGGCTGGAGGTCGAAGGGGGAAGATTTGGGGGCGTTTTGGGCAAGGTTTCACGAAGGGGGAGGGCTGGGTATATAGTTCCAACCCGGATTCGGATTCGGGATCGGATCCAAATGTGATTTGTACCCCTCCTCGCTAAAATGACCATAACTCGGGCTCCCGATTCGGATTTTCGCGTTCTTGGACTCGTTGGCTTGGACTCGTTGCAAAGCTATCGACGAGCTCTATACAATAAACTACTCAAATAATTTTTCTGGACACTGGAATAAAATCAAATTTACAATTAAGCCCAGATCAAGCTGGAATTTTGCAGTTAAGTCCCTACCCGAGTTTCTGGGTTTTCACAAAAATAAAATACGAAAATGACACATTTTGTACAGACAGTTAGTGAAGACTCAGACTCTGTTAATTTCTTTGATTTCAAGCTCGGTTTGTTCGAAGAAAAAATGAAAAGAAATTAAAATAAATTGAGTTAATTAAGTACACAATATAATATGTCAAAAATGCTAAAATACAAAACGTACAAAAGAGGCCCAAAACCCAATTTTCACATATGAGCTCCGATTTGGTCTTGTTTTGAATGCAATTGAATGTACTTTAGTTCAAAAGTGAGTACGATCAAATCAGACACTGGATGAGGAAGATATCAACGTTTTAGTCTGGAAATCATGGAATTAGGTTTTGAGTTCATGATCCACTTATTTATGTTAGTTATTTTTTGTATTTCCATTTATTCTTGTTATTAATATGTACACAATGGAGGTGGTTTCGGGTGATTTGGATAGCATGAATTAGTTAAAATCAGATAAGTTAGTCTATTTTACAGTTCAATTGGGCTGGGATTTTTGGCTTCTTATTTTATGCAATTATGAGTGATAAAATGTTATAATTATCTATACTTGCATGAATGCTAATTATGCAGAATATATGATAAAATGTAGATGAATTTTTTGGATTTGAGCTTAATTAATATCTTTTAGAGTGATGAATATGAGATTCATCACTACCCCCATTTGAAATGAGTATCTTGAGGATCTTGAACCATGCAATAATATTGTCCTTGATAATGGAACGAACCGTACGACTATCAACGGGTCGGGTGGGAATAGCCTACACCCAACGACTAACATAATCCATGGCAAGCAGGATATACTGAAATCCCTAATTGATAGGAAACATGCTCCTGAAGTCTATGCCCCAAGCATCAAAAACATCTGAAATATGCATATATCTCATGGGCATGGTATATTTAGAACCGGCGGTTCCTTTCATATTTTGGCATTCAGTACAACCTCAAAGATAATCTATAGCATGTTTAAACAATGTTGGAAACCATAGGCCATGTTGTAAAACCTTTGTCACCGTGTTCTTCCCCAAATGATGCCCACCTTACTCTACTTTGTGACAATGCTCAAGCACACTGGTGTATTCTTCCTGAGGAATGCACCTTCTCCAGATGTAATCCGCACCCTCACAAAATAGGTACAGATCCTCTCATTGGTAAAAATGAATCTCTGATATATGTCTACCTTGTGCTTCAACCAGTCTTGTGTAACTTTCTTAAAGAAAAGATAGTTCACAACATCCGCGTACAATGGGAGCGAGGCAACAAACAAAATAGCCTCATCTGGAAAGGTCTCTGAAATTGGAAGTATTATCTGCTTAGAGGATTCTCCATCTGTTATCTGATAAAGGTGATCTGCCACAATATTTTTTACTCCAGGATTATCTTGAATCTTTAAATCAAACACCAGGAGAAGAAGGATCCATCTGATAAGGTGTGGTTTGGCATCCTCCTTTGCCTATAAGTATCAAGTGGCAGTGTAATTCATGTATACAATGACACGTGAACCAAGTAGGTATGAACAAAACTTCTCCAAAGTGAACACCATTGTTAACATCTCCTTTTCTATAACTGTATAGTTGTGATGTTCTTCATCCAGAGCTTTGTTAGCATAGTGTATGGAAAGTTGTAACCCATACCTTCTTTGCCCTAAAATAGCTCCATGTGCATAGTCTGACGCGTCCGTCATGATTTCAAAGGGGAGAGATTGATGGATAAGGGATAATCCTCAAGCGCATCACGGAAGCGTGAGTGTCGTATCGAATACGACGAGGAACGACTAGTCGCACTAGTTGTTCTATGCAGCGGAATTTAAAAAAATTTCATGCCATGAAACCACATGATCCAAGAATACTTCTCGGATCGTTTCATATAAAGCACAAACAAGTAATAGGATTACCTCTTGAAGCGTGGTTGCGATCGAGTCTCTAAACGAAGAGACCTCCTATCTCAAGTTCGATCCGACGGAGGAGACGCTTGCGAGCACAGTGATGAATCATGTGCTTCTCACAATCCATGTTGATGATCCAAGCGGCCGATCTCCAGATCTCGACACATGAGATCCGACGTCTTCTTCACGAGCGAGGCACATGAAGGAGATGGAGATCCACGAGCAAACGATCGGGCAACATAACGATGACGCTGCGATGATGGGGAACCTCTCTAGGGCATCCATGGTGGACGGCCATGAGAGAGGATGAGAGAGGGTTGACGTGTAGAGAGAAAGAGGGAGAGATAGAGAGAGACTTTTGTTCTCTTGTGTGTAAAGAATAGCAAAGGGGTGCCTCTCATTTTATAATATTTTGGGATCCATGGATCTCAATTCATTGGCAACACAAATCCAATGGCTCACATTTATTTGTGTTTCTTTTAGTGGCTAAGATTTGTGTTGGTAAAAACCAACAACAATTAATTTAATTTAGATTAAATCTATATTGATAAATCAATATAAATCAATCCCAAATTAAATCAAGAAATCATGGAGATTATTGGAATGAAGATTGCCTCCTTCCATAATATGGTATTTGGTGGCAATCTCATGTAATCTCATGATATCTCATGAGATTACATTATTCCATGGAAATCTCCAAGATTTATAACAACACTTGTTGTAAATTATTCAACAAAATTAGTTCATAATTATTTTGTGAATATTGTAATCTTGCCAATGGAAATTGTGAATCACATTCACAACCCAAAATAAAATGTAAATTAAATTTTCAATTTAATGTCCAATATGAATCCAATTTACAACAATATTTAATTAACAAATGTAAATTACAAATAGCTCTCTCTTATATATTATAAATCACATTTATAATATATATGATTAATATGGATATTTCTATCCACATTATTCATATCCATGATAAATAAATCACATTTAATAATCTTGGATTTCTTTTCTCTTGTGCACAAATAAAATGAATCACATTCACATTATTTACATCTTTGATAATCAAATCACATTTAATTATCTAAGATAACTCTCTTTATAATATGAATCAAATTCATATTATTCATGATAATTAAATCACATTTAATTTTTCTTTTTCTCAATGCTCGGATACATATATCAACAATGAAATTATCCTAAACTCTTTCAAGGATAATGCGCTTTCTCCGTGGATACTTGGGGATAAGGGTAGTGCGATTGTGTTGTTCCACGTATAGTGACTTGGATATTGAGATCACATCTCAATTCCAGATCTTGGGCCTCCCATAGATGCTTGATTAAATCAAGACTGCAAATCTAATCTTCTCATTGCATCTGAATCACATTCAGATCAATGTCCAACATTTGGACTAAGATCAGATTACTTCTCTACTGAGAGGAGTCGCTAAAATCCAGACCCATTTCATCACTCCCTAGGAATGGAAGCGTCATGGTTATACAACCGTTTATGATCACATCACCCTCAGGTATTCACAATACATGTACATCCTGCATACTGGAAGACCTAGAATAATCCCGAAGTATAAGATCAATTTTACACTGTCTACTTCAGGGATTTATCATTAAGTTTCTCATTCGATCATTGGGAGTTGGTATCGATTATATACTTTCTAAAAGCATATATCATACCTAGGTGTTGATCATATACTTTCCAAGAGTATTTATCAAACCTACAAATTCAGTAAGCTTCCAAAGCGAGACGACCGTGCACGGAATTTGATCTTCCCAATATCTCATGAGTGAGCTCATGTCTTCCGGTTCAGTAATGAACCTGTATGATCCCTTTGAAAGATCATATTACTCATATGCCCTTGCATGCACACCAGTGCGCCAGTGTATAGACCTTGATTAGGTCATCAACCTATTGGTCTGCCAAATGTACATACTTAGACATATAGTAACACATCTGTCTCAGGTCAGAGGATGCGTGCCTATATCATGACAGCATGCGATATAGGACTTTGGTTATCTCGTACTCATTAAGTCAACTCTTTGACCTAACTTATCTAACACCTCCGAATCTCTATTCCTATGCAGAGGACATGCATCAAGAGGTCGGTTAGATATCAGCCTAAATGAGAAAGGATTGCCATCTCCTACTCAGGCTGGAAATCATCTCTTAACAATCATTTGATGGTGTTTGATGAGTCCTCTATCTAAGTCATTAGATATTCATCCAAGCACCAGCATCTATGATTCAATAATTGAATCAACAGCTGTATGATCATCAAGATGGCCATGGTGCATAATCCTAATTGTAATAAGGGACCTATTATGCAAATTTTTTATTCTTCATTTCATCAAGGAATGATATTCGCAATAACATTTATTGCAAAATGTCTCGCCGTGGGCTCGCATGTCCAACAATCTCCCACTAGCCCAAATAGCCATTAATGGGCTTAATCATTTAAATCCACACTCATATGACAATCATAGGCTATTTAGAAAATAGCTAGGTAAGCTGATCAGTCACTCAGTTCCTACGAGACTACGCCAAGTCCTTTTACGACACTTGCATATCCCGAGTAACTGTGCTCGCATCTAATGCAAATGTTGCATCTCATGCAATCAATACTCAATCTTGTTAGTTATAGTGTCCTTGACACTACAACTTATTAATTATCATAACCAGTATTCCCATAATCCTTATTATAATACCTTCATTCCTGGAGATCTCTATCTCCTAGGGTATCTACAGTTAAGACTCTTATAGATCACTATCTAAAAGGTCTTAAACTTTTGAAGATAAGACTTTGAGATCACTATCTCTAAGTTTTATCATCTTTGAAGATATTATTATTATTACTGCAATCAAGTGTTTTATCTCCACAGTTGGATTAGTAACAGTTCACTACTCCCACTGCATGGTAGACATCTGGTTCTTGTACACATCTAGCATACATTCAGCTTCTCATATCTGATGCACAAGTGCAAGCAGTTCTAGCATTCACTTCCTCAACTCTTTGAGGTGCTATCCCTTTAGATAGGTTAGTACCATATCTTAAGGGAAAGAAGACTTTCTTGGAATTTTCCAGAAAATGGAATATGTCCAAGGTGTACTACTAATGTGATGGTCCCAATACCCTCTTCTCTTTGCTTATGAACATCTTCAGAACCAAGATCTAAGAGGTATTCTTGAGATCATATCTCAATGTATGGAACAACCAAATTATAAAATACTTATTATTATCCTTATATCATTCCAAATGATTAGAATAATATCTACATTTAGCACGATGAACACAATGGCACTCCCACTAAGCTTCACATATTTTATCAAGATTTTATCTGAAATCATAACATTTATAATTTCATCAAATCTTATGTTCCAACTACAAGAAGCTTATTTGAGTCCAAAGATGGAGTTCTTTAGCTTGCACACCTTGCTTTCCTCAAACATGAAGCCCTGGGGTTACTCCATATGAATATCCTCAGAGAGGTATTCATAGAGGAATGCAATCTTGACTCACATCATGAAGATGTCATAGTCAAGTTGTGTAGCTATGGTTAGCGATATTCTGATGGGTTTAAACATGGTCACTGAAGAGAAGTCTCATCGCAAGCAATGTCTTCTCTTCGGTGTGCAGCTCATGGCTACGAACCATGCTTTGAAGGTCTCTACCTTCTCATCAGGTTCCCTCTTTCTCTTGAAGATCCATTTACACCTTAATGGGTCTTACCCATATAGGTGGATCCTCGAGGGTCCATATACAAGCCTTGTATATGAAGTCTACATTAGATTTTTATTGCAAACATCCATCTTTCCATGTCATGATCCTCAGGAGTTTCATCACATGAAGTCCGATCATTTTCAGACTTAACTGACACATGGAATACATCCTCAAACTTATTTGAAGAAGTACTAGTGTTTCATCTTCAATTATTCTTTTAGTTTTCGATTTCAGGAGCCTCATTATCTTCGTAAGATTAAATGAGTTCCGTTACTTCATTTTCATCTTGATTCTTAAGAGAGTCATACTCTAAGAATCACATTCTCAGAGATAAGATCCTTTAAGAATCTCAAGGTCATAAAATAGGTATACAATACCATCCTTTATTTTCCTAATGAAGTAGCACTCTTCAGTGCCAGATTCCAGCTTAATCACATGGAACCTTATTAAGGATATATATAATGTCGTATCTACCACATATATATATACTTGGAAACTAAGAGATAATTATGCTAAGATTAATCATTGATCAAATCATGTCACACATGATCAATTGTATCTCCCTACAACTCTATTGAGTTAAGGTTCATTAGGAGGATTGAGATAGGAATGATATTCACATCTCCATAAGGTATTCCTTGACTTCATCTAATAGGTACAAGCTACCTTGGTTAGATCAAATTCATTTCATCTTCCTTTAAACTTTGGTTCTAAACCAAAATTGTGAAATCTTTGAACATTTCAAAGGTTTCTTAGGTGAAGAGAAGAAATCTCATATCATACATAATCATCAATAGATATCACATATCCATAATGTTTACTATGATATAGATGATTCACATACATCAATATGTATGAGATCCTGAATACCTTGACATATTACACCTTTCCCAAAGAAGGGTGTATTGGACATTTTACTTTGAATACAATATTCATAAGTATGCAAGTTTTGAAATTTTAGACATTCTAAAGTTTCATCTCCTACTTGTAAATTGATCTCATAAATAGACATATGTCCGAAACATGATGCCAGATCATTGTCAAATGATCTTTATCCTCCTATTTATCTTTAAAGGTTTAATTCTATGTATTAAAAATCTTAATGAACCATTCATTAATTTTCTAATTTAGTGGAGTCCACTAGATGTTAGATTACTATCTGAAATATCTCCATCATAACTCTCTATGATAGGTTTATTCCAGAATTCATGTTTATTTCCAACATTTAGAAATAAACTATGAGTGTATTCTAATATCCAGGTCACAGAGACTTTCACTAAGACTAAGGTCTCCCACTGAAAATCTGAAGTCTATTGATCCAATGGAAATTGTTGCAACAATTACATCACTTCCAACATGGATGACCATTAAACCTTAAGATCAAATTTATAATATTCTAATATAAATGCAACTAATTGCAAGTATCATTAGAAGATTGAGATACAATTATTAGACTTTATCTTATCAAATAAGTAAGTCAATTTCAATGATTATATGTAGATTATTCTAATGTACTATTTGGTTCCTTCTCTAAGGATTCTAGATAGATTTGATAGTCATACTATCAACACATCAATTTATTACAGTATTGGCATTCATCCAACTCTTTGGATGTCATAAGGAAGTTACAGAAGTACAGTCAACTCTTTGACTATACTTCTTACTTAGGTCCAACCCATGCTTCCACTGCGCTCCCTTTATCTATAAGCAACCATTGCTCAAGACAAAGGATCTCTTATGTTCAAATCAAACATTTCAATATAAGAGTATTTCAACATTTATACATGCTTCATTCAATTCATACAATATGAATATTATGAAGCTTCATGAATGATTAAAGTATAGATAGTAGAATGATGACACTCATCGTATCTACATCCATTTAAACTTAGGTTCAGGTAGGTACTCAAACAATTTTGAATACATCATCTCCTATAGAGCCACCATTCTACATAATGCAGAGAACCATGCCATTCATGATTATATGTCTAGAGCACATATGTATGCCATAACATCTTCTTAGATTTTATAAGGATTATTTGATAATTACGATCATTATCGACATGTTACATCAAAAGTACATTCGATGAGATCAAGACTTATGGAGACATACAAACCCTAGGGTTTTAGTCCTATTGTCTATTTAATTATCATTCCTCATTATTATGAGGAAACTTGCACATTGCAACCACATACATTATGTGTCCAATTGCAAGTACAATATCTGGATCACAGGTCCAATCCATGATATTCTACTGGTTATTCTTGAGTATAACATTGAGTGAGATTAAAGAAAGATTATCGGAAATAAGAAATTTGCATAGACATATATGAATATATAATTTACTTTGATTTAGGAATTTTTATATCAAAGTTGTCTTGCCATGTCAACAATGAAAGTTCATTCCCTCAATCACTTTCAATGTAAGAGATATACTTACCATTATATCTCAAGCAAGATCTAGGATCTCCTTCCTTATCTTTATTACATCCCAATAATATGAGAGCCTGTAACTCGGATAAAAAGAAGAGGGAACACATTCCGCCTTGCAAGTCCAACTTGCATCTCCCAATTCAGTCTTTAACACCTGGGCCCACCACCCCTAACGTGATGTTGACCCGTCGTTAATTGAACCAACCGTCAATAAGAATACAGCTCGCTATGCGCAGTCCAATATCGCTCCAATAATATGAGGACCCGATATTGGGGTCACTACGCATACGTCCTTACTCTTTTGAGAAGCAACGAGCTCGATCCAAATGGATCGTATGCAGGAGCTGTCACTTCAGACAGGCATCTCCTACATACAATATCTGACGACAGAACCCTTCGTCTTGACGGGAGACCATGGATGTCACTTACGTGATCCTCCATATCATATTCAAATTCTAATTAATTATCATGAATCATATTCAGATAATTAATTCTTTCAAGGAAAATAACACATCTATTATAATAGAGTGTTTTTAATTGGATATAATTAACTTAATCATATTAAATTAATTTTCAATTCAATTCAATCAACAAACTTGATTTTACTTGAATATATTGTATTATCTCAAAATACATATTAATTTGAATTTTAATAATTATAAAAATACATCATGATCTCTCAGGCACCATTCATTCCCTAGCTGTTGTCATGGCCAGTACCGACGGGAGTGGGACAGACCGCATCTGGTGCAACCCGCTACCCCAGCGATCCCCGACTAGACACCATATCTACCTCGAGAAAAAATAATGATGAGTCAATCACTTTGTACTTGAGATGATCATCGGCTCTTCAACTGAAATTATACCATATAATAATAATCAAAACATTTTTGATTATATGGAAATTTGCTAGATAAATTTTCAATCCTATTCAAGCAAGGAGTTTGATGATTGTGTTTCCAATTATGATCTAGATCAAATGTAATCAATTTATTGGTTGAGGCCAAGTCAATTAAAGAAAAACTCATCATTCAATATTTCTTAAATATTTTCCATAATTATTTCATGAAATTAACAATTAATTTCACTAATTGACAATCACAGGGTTCTTGATTAGGACTATAATTTCAGCAGTGACCCCGACTTACTAAAATTAACATATCTTAATAAATTTAAATCCAAATTAGACAAAATCAATTTTCAAAGATTGATAATTTGATTTAGGACAGAACCTAAGTGATATTTCATGCATTTCGAGGTGGATCAAAATAGTAATTAACTCATTAATCATGTTAAGATTCGCAGTTCCTGCAATAGTGAATACATGGTCATTAAAACGACCATATCTCGAGCAAACGGAATCCAAATTACGTAAACTCAGATACTATGTTTCATTATTTAATGGAGAACAAAAATCCAAGTTTTACTTTCATGTTTAAACAATTTAAATAGGGACGAAAATAATCACTAAACAGAGATGCGAAAAAGAAATGCGATAAAACTTTCGCAACCCAAACGAACCCAAGTCGCCTTCAGTTTTATGGATCGTATCCAAACCTTCGACCTAAGGCTATGATACCACTTGAAGGATATGGGATAATCCTCAAGCGCATCATGGAAGCGTGAGCGCGTCGTATCGAATACGACGAGGAACGACTAGTCGCACTAGTTATTCTATGCAGCGGATTTTAAAAAATTTTCATGCGACGAAACCACATGATCTAAGAACACTTCTCCGATTATTTAGTATAAACCACAAACAAGTAACATGATTACCTCTTGAAGCGTGGTTGCGATCGTGTCTCTAAATGAAGAGACCTCATCTCTCAAGTTCGATCCGACGGAGGAGACGCTTGCGAGCGCAGGGATGAATCGTGTGCTTCTCGTAATCCATGTTGATGATCGAAGCGGCGGATCTCCAGATCTTGACACACGAGATCCGATGTCTTCTTCACGAGAGAGGTACACCGAAGGAGACAGAGATCCATGAGCAAACGATCGGGCAACATAACGACGACGCTGCGATGGTGGAGAACTCTCTAGGGCATCCATGGTGGACGACCATGAGAGAGGATGAGAGAGGGTTGACGTGTAGAGAAAAAGAGAGAGAGAGAGAGAGAGAGAGAGAGAATTTTGTTCTCTTGTGTGTAAAGAAGAGCAAAGGGGTGCCTCTCCTTTTATAATATTTTGGGATCCATGGATATCAATCCATGGGCAACACAAATCTAATGGCTCACATTGATTTGTGTTTCTTTTAATGGCTAAGATCTGTGTTGGTAAAAACCAACAACAACTAATTTAATTTAGATTAAATCTATATTGATAAATAAATATAAATAAATCCCAAATTAAATCAAGCAATCGTGGAGAGTATTGGAATGAAGATTGCCTCATTCCATAATATGGGATTTGGTGGCAATCTCATATAATATCATGATATCTCACGAGATTACATTATTCCATGGAAATCTCTAAGATTTACAACAACACCTGTTGTAAATTATTCAAAAAAATAATTCATAATTATTTTGTGAATATTGGAATCTTGCCATTGGAAAATTGTGAATCACATTCACAACCCAAAATAATTGTAAATTACATTTTCAATTTAATGTCCAATGTGAATCCAATTCACATCAACATTTAACTAACAAATATAAATTACAAATAGCTCTCTCTTATATATTATAAATCACATTTATAATATATATGATTAATATGGATATTTCTATCCACATTATTCATATCCATGATATTTAAATCACGTTTAATCATCTTGGATCTCTTTTCTCTTGTGCCCAAATAATATGAATCACATTCACATTATTTACATCTTTGATAATCAAATCACATTTAATTATCAAAGATAACTCTCTTTATAATATGAATCAAATTCATATTATTCATGATAATTAAATCACATTTAATTTTTCTTTTTCTCAATGCTCAGATACATATATCAACAATGAAATTATCCTAAACTCTTTCAAGGATAATGCGCTTTCTCTGCAGATACTTGGAGATAAGGACAAGGCGATTGTATTGTTCCACATATAGTGACTTGGATATTGAGATCACATCTCAATTCCAGATCTCGGGCCTCCCATAGATGCTTGATTAAATCAAGACTGCAAATCTAATCTTCTCATTGCATCTGAATCACATTCAAATCAATGTCCAACATTTGGACTAAGATCAGATTACTTCTCTACTGAGAGAAGTCACTAAAATCTAGACCCGTTTCATCACTCCCTAGGAATGGAAGCGTCATGGTTATACAAATGTTTATGATCACATCACCCTTAGGTATTCCCAATACCTGTACATCGTGCATACTGGAAGACTCATAATAAACTCGAAGTATAAGATCAATTTTACACTGTCTACTTGAGGGATTTATCATTAAGTTTCTTATTGGATCATTGGGAGTTGGTATCGATCATATACTTTTTAAAAGCATATATCATACCTAGGTGTTGATAATATACTTTACAAAAGTATATATCAAACCTACAAATTCAGTCAAGCTTCCAAAGCGAGACGACCGTGCACGGAATTTGATCTTCCCTATATCTCATGAGTGAGCTCATGTCTTCCGGTTCAGTAATGAACATATATGATCCCATTGAGAGATCATATTACTCATATGCCCTTGCATGCACACCAGCGCGCTGGTGTATAGACCTTGATTAGGTCATCAACCTATTAGTCTGCCAAATGTACATACTTAGACATATAGTAACACATATATCTCCGGTCAGAGGATGCGTTCCTATATCATGACAACATACGAAATAGGACTTTGGTTATCTCAATCTCGTTAAGTCAACTCTTTGACCTAACTTATCTAACACCTTCGAATCTCTATTCCTATGCAGAAGACCTGCATCAAGAGGTCGGGTAGATATCAGCCTAAATGAGAAAGGATTGCCAGCTCCTACTTAGGCTGGAGATCATCTCTTAACAATCATTTGACAGTGCTTGATGAGTCCTCTATCTAAGTCTTTAGATATTCATCCAAGCACCAGCCTATATGACTCAATAATTGAATCAACAACTGTATGACCATCAAGATGGCCATGGTACATAACCCTAATTGTACTAAGGGACCTATTATGCAAATTATTTATTCTTCATTCCAGATCAGGGAATGATATTCGCAATAACATTTATTGCATAATGGCTCGCTGTGGGCTCGCATGTCCAACAGAGATCAATCAGGTGGCTAGAGGACAGAATCTCTAGTAACCATGTCTTTCATCTCGAGAAATGCAAGGAGGACTTTCTCATCGACTATAAACTCACACTCCTTGCACAGATGCTCAGTTAAAGGTATGGCGATCTTGTTGAAGTCTTTAATGACTCGTATATAAAATCAAATATGACCAAGGAACGACCTCAACTTCTTCAAATTCTGCAACAACTCCAACTTGGAGATCACATCAATCTTAGCTGGGTCAACCACCGTACCATGTTAGGAAATGACATGACCCAATACAATTCCATTAGTCACCATAAAGTGACTCTTTTCCCACGAGAGCACTAAGTTTTCCTCACAAAAATGCTGAAGTACTCGATCTAAATAATTAAGACATATGTCGAAACTATCCCCGTAGATCGAGAAATCTTCCATGAAGACCTCTAGAAAAGTACCCACCATATCAGCAAAAATGGCTAACATACACCCTTAGAATGTTGAAGGGGTGTTACACAATCCAAAGGGCATCTGTCTAAAGGCGTAGATGCCAAACAGACAAGCAAAAGTAGTTTTTTTCTGATCCTCAGGAGCGATTGCAAACTGGTTATATCTCGAGTACCCATCCAAGAAACAAAAGAACTCCTTCCCAACCAACCAGTCAATAATCTTATCAATAAATGGTAATGGAAAGTGATCTTTCTAAAGGATATGGCTTGATCCTTATGTGCATCACGGAGGCATGAGCGTCGTATCGATTACGACGAGGAGCGACTAGTCACACTAGTTGCTCGATGTAGCAGAATTTAAAAAATTTTCATGTGACGAAACCACATGATCCAAGAACTCTTCTCGGATCATTTCGTCTAAACCACAAAAAGTACTAGGATTACCTCTTGAAGCGCGGTTGCGATCGAGTCTTTAAACGAAGAGACCTCCTGTATCAAGTCCGATCCGATGGAGGAGACGCTTGCGAGTGCGGGGATGAATCGCGTTCTTCTTGCAATCCATGTTGATGTTCCAAGTGGTAGATCTTCTGATCTCGACACACGAGATCTGACGTCTTCTTCACGAGCGAGGCACACCGAAGGAGACAGAGATCCACGAGCAAACGATCGGGTAGCATAACGACGATGCGGCGACGATGGAGACTCCCTTTAGAGCATCCATGGTGGACGGCCATATGAGAGGGAGAGAGAAGGCATGTAGAGAGAAAGAGAGAGTGAGAGATGTGCTTCGATAGCATGTACTAAGAGAGCATGGTATGTCTATCTATTTATAGGGTTTTGGGATCCATGGATTTCAATCCATGGCACATATAAAGTCAATGGTTGAGATTGATTTATGATCAATCCAACGGTCAGGATTGTTGTTGGTAAAAGCCAACAACTTATTATTTAATTTAGATCAAATATATTTGACAAATCAAATATACATCAATCCTTAAATTAAACCAATCAAATAAGGAGACACATTCCATGGAGATCTCATCTCCCATTGGAATATAGTGGACGACCACTTGTTTCCAATTGGAGCAATCTCATGAGATTGTATATATCCATGAAATTCTCTACTATTTAATTCAACAACTTTTGTTGTGATTTATTCTTCAAAAATAATTCATAATTAATTTTGAGAATATTGCAATCTTTCCATTGAAAATTTGTGAATCAGATTCACAACCCAAATCAAAATATAATTTACATTTTCAATTAATTACACAATGTGTATCTAATACACATTATTAATTAATTAACAAATATAAATTATAATTAGCTCTCTCTAATACATTATAAATCACATTTATAATATATTATGAATAATTAGATATTGCTATCCACATTATTCATATCCATGATAACTAAATCACATTTAATCATTTTGGATATCTATTCTCACGTGCCCAAAAAATATGAATCATATTCACATTATTCACATCTTTGATAATCAAATCACATTTAATTATCTAAGATAACTCTCCTTATAATATGAATCAAATTCATATTATTCATGATAATTAAATCACATTTAATTATCCATTATCTCAATGCTTGGATACATATATCAACAATAGAATTATCCATGAACTCTTTCAAGGATAAAACGCTTTCTCCACGAATACTTTGAGATAAGGATAACGCGATTGTATTGTTCCATGTATAGTGACTCGTATATTGAGATCACATCTCAAATCCAGATCTAGGGCCTCCCTTTGATGCTTGATTAAATCAAGACCGCGAATCTAATCTTCTCATTGTATCTCATTCACATACAGATCAATATCCAACATTTGGACTAAAATTAGATTACTTCTCTACTGAGAGGAGTCACTAAAATCCAGACCTGTTTCATCACTCCCAAGGAATGAAAGCGTCATGGTTATGCAACCGTTTATGATCACATCACCCTCAGGTATTCCCAATACCTGTACATCCTGCATACTGGAAGACCTAGTATAATCCCGAAGTATAAGATCAATTTTACACTGTTTACTTTAGGGATTTATCATTAAGTTTCTCATTCGATCATTAGTAGTTGGTATCGATCATATACTTTTCCAAAAAACATATATCATACCCCAGGTGTTAATCATATACTTTCCAAAAGTATATATCAAACCTACAAATTCAGTCAAGCTTCCAAAGTGAGACGACCGTGCATGGAATTTGATCTTCCCCAAATCTCATGAGTAAGATCATGTCTTCTGGTTCAGTAATGAACTTGTATGATCCCTTTGAGAGATCGAATTACTAATATGGCCTTATATGCTCACCATCACGCCGGTGTATAGACCTTGGTTAGGTCATCAACCTATTGGTCTGCCAAATGTACATACTTATACATATAGTAACATATCTGTCTCTGGTCAGAGGATGCGTGCCTATATCATGACAGCATACAATATAGGACTTTGGTTATCTCGATCTCGTTAAGTCAACTCTTTGACCTAACTAATGTGGCACATCCGAATCTCTATTCCTATGTAGAGGACCTGCATCAAGAGGTCGATCAGATATCTACCTAATTGGGAAAGGATCGCCATCTCCTACTCAGGCTGGAGATCGTCTATTAATAATCATTTGATGGTGCTTGAGGAGTCCTCAATCTAACTCATTAGATGTTCATCCAAGCACCGGCCTCTATGATTCAATATTTGAATTAACAGCTATATGATCATCAAGATGGTCATGGTACATAACCGTAATTGTACTAAGGGACCTATTATCCAAATTATTTATTCTTCATTTCAGATCAGGGAATGATATTCGTAATAACATTTATTGCATAATGGCTCGCTGTGGGCTCGCATGTCCAACAATCTTCCACTAGACCAAAGAGCCATTAATGGGCTAATCATTTAAACCCATACTCATGTGACACACTTAGGCTATTTAGAAAATAGCTAGATAAGCTGATCAATCACTCTGTTCCCAAGAGACTATGCCAAGTCCTTTTACATCACTTGCATATCCCCTAGTAACAGTGCTCGCATCCAATGCGAATGTTGCATCTTATGCAACCAATACTCAATTTTGTTATAGTGTCCTTGACACTATAGCTCGATAATTATTATAACCAGTTTGTCCATAATCCTTATTAGAATACCTTTATTCCTAGAGATCTCTATCTCCTAAGGTATCTATAGTTAAGACCCATATAGATCTCTATCTACAAGGTCTTAAACTTTTAAAGATAAGACTTTGAGATCACTATCTATAAGTTTCATCATATTTGAAGACATTGTTATTACTGCAATCAAGTGTTTAATCACCATAGTAGGATTAGTAACCATTTACTACTCCCACTGCATGGCAGACATCTGGCTTTGTATACATCTATCATACACCCGGCTTCTCGGAACTGATGCACAAGGGCAAGCAGTTTTAGCATTCACATCCTCAACTCCTTGAGGTGCTATCCCTTTAGAATGGTCAGTACCATATCTTGAGGGAAAGAAGCCATTCTTGGAATTTTCTAGAAAATGGAAACACCCAAGGTGTACCATTAATGTGACGGTCCCAATATCCTCTTTCTTTGCTTTTGAACAACTTCAGAACTTAGATCTAAGAGGTATTCTAGAGATCATATCTCAAGACATGGAACAACCAGATTATGAAACACTTATTATTATCATCCTTAGATCATTCTAAATGATTAGGATATTATCTACATTTAACACGATGAACACAATGGCACTCCCACTAAGCTTCACATGGTTCATCAAGATTCTATCTGAAATCATAACATTTATGATTTCATCAAATCTAATATTCCAACTACAAGAAGCTTATTTGAGTCCAAAGAGGGAGTTCTTTGGATTGCACGCCTTGCTTTCCTCAACCATGAAGCCTTGGCGCTACTTCATATGAATATCCATAAAGCGGTATTTATAGAGGAATGCAATCTTGACTCACATCATGAAGATGTCATAATCAACTTGTGTAGCTATGGTTAGCAATATTCTGATGGGTTAAAGCAAGGACACTGGAGAGCATGTCTCATCGCAAGCGATGTCCTCTCTTCAGTGTGCAGCTCATGGCCACGAACCGTGCTTTGAAGGTCTCTACCTTCTCACCAGGTTCCCTCTTTCTCTTGAAGAACCATTTACACCTTAATGGGTCTTGCCCATATAGGTGGATCCTCGAGGGTCCATATACAACACTTGTATATGAAGTCTACTTTAGACTTTATTGCTAACATCCATCTTTCCATGATATGATATTCAGAAGCATCATCATATGAAGTCAGATTATTGTCAGATTCAACTGACACATGGAATCCATCCTCAAACTTATTTGAAGAGG
This sequence comes from Ottelia alismoides, assembly GCA_037367405.1. Taxonomy (NCBI): domain Eukaryota; kingdom Viridiplantae; phylum Streptophyta; class Magnoliopsida; order Alismatales; family Hydrocharitaceae; genus Ottelia; species Ottelia alismoides. The sequence continues at coordinate 629,720 of JAZKJV010007596.1, read as the reverse complement.
TATTAGTGTTTCATCTTTAATTGTCTTCTTAGTTTCCGATTCCAGGAGCCTCATTATCATCTCAAGAACAAATGAGTTCCTTTACTTCATTTTCATCTTGATTCTCAAGAGAGTCATCCTATAAGAATCATATTTTCAACGATGAGATCTTTTAAGAATCTCAAGGTCATAAAGTAGGTATCCAATACCATCCTTTATTTTCCTAAAGAAGTAGCACTCTCCAGTGTCATATTCCAGATTACTTGCATGGAACCATATATACCTTGGAAACTAATAGATAATTATGCTAATATTCGTCATTGATCATATCATGTCACACATATCCAATTGTATCTCCCTACAACTCTTATTGAGTTTAGGTTTATAAGGAGGAGTGAGATAAAATAATATTCATATCTCTATAAGGTATTCCATAAATTCATCTAATAGGTACAAGCTACCTAGGTTAGATCAAATTCATTTTATCTTCCTTCTGACTTTGGTAAAAAACAAAATTGTGAAATCTTTGAACATTTCAAAGCTTTCTAAGTGAAGAGAAGAAATCTCATATCACAAATAATCATTAATAGATATCACATATCCATAATGTTTATTCTGATATAGATGATTCACATACATTAAGATGTATGAGATTTTGAATACCTTAGCATCTTACACCATTCCAAAAGAAAGGTGCATTGGACATTTTTACTTTGAATACAATAATCATAAGTATGCAAGTTTTGAAATTTTAGACTATCTAAAGTTTCATCTCTTACTTGCCCATTGATCTCATCAACAGACATATGTCCAAAACATGATGCTAGATCATTGTCAAATGATCTATATCCTCCTATTGATCTTTAAAGGTTTAGTTTTCAGTTGTTAGAAATCTTAATGAATCATTCATTAATTTTCTAATTTAGTGGAGTCCACTGGATGTTAGATTACTATCTGAAATATCTCCATCATAACTCTTTATGATAGATCTATTCCAGATTTCATGTTTATTCCCAACATTTAGAAATAAACAATGAGTGTATTCTAATATCTAGATCATAGAGACATTCTCTAAGACTAAGGGCTCTCCCACTGAAACATATAAAGTGTATTCATCCGGTGGAAATTGTTGCAACAATTCCATCAATTCCAACATGGATGACCATTAAACCTTAAGATCAAATTTATAATATTTTAATACATATGCAGCCAATTACACGTGTCATAAGAAGATTGAGATAAAATTAGTGGACTTTATCTTATCATATAAGTAAGTCAATATCAATGATTATATGTAGATTAATCTGATGTACTTTCCGATTCATTCTCTAAGGATTCTAGATAGATTTGATAGTCATACTATCAACACATTAACTTATTGCAGTATTGGCATCCATTCAACTCTTTGGATGTCATATGGAAGTCACAGAAGTACAGTCAACTCTTTGACTATACTTCTTACTTGGGTCCAACCCATGCTTCCACTGCGCTCCCTTTATCTATAAGTAACCATTGCTCAAGACCAAGGATCTCTTATGTTAAAAATAAAAAATCTCAACATAAGAGTATTTCAACATTTATACATGCTTCATTCAATTCATACACTATGAATATTATGAATCTTCATGAATGACTAGAGTATAGATAGTAGAATGGTGACACTCATCGTATCTACATCCATTTAAACTCTTAAAACTTAGGATCGGGTAGGTGCTCAAAAAAATTGAATACATCATCTCCTATAGAGCCACCATTTTGCATAATGTAGAGAACCATGTCATTCATGATTATATGTCGAGAGCACATATGCATGCCATAACATCTTCTTAGTTTTATAAGGATTATTTGATAATTAGGATCATTATCGATATGTCACTTCAAAAGTACATTCGCTGAGATTAATACTTATAGAGACATACAAACCCTAGGGTTTTAGTCCTATTGTCTATTTAATTATCATTCCTCATTATTATGAGGAAATTTGCACATTGCAACCACATACATTATGTGTCCAATTGCAAGTACAATATCTGGATCATAGGTCCAATCCATGATATTCTATTGAGTGTACATTGAGTGGAATTAAAGAAGGATTATCTGAAATAAGAAATTTGCATACACATAAATAAATATATAATTTACTTTGATTTAGGAATTTTTATATCAAAGTTGTCTTGCCATGTCAACAATGAAAGTTCATTCCCTTAATCACTATTAATGTTAGAGATATACTTACCATTATAACTCAAGCAAGAATATGGGATCTCCTTCCTTATATTTGTTATATCCCAATAATATGAGAACCTGTAACTCGGATAAAAAGTAGCGGGTACACATTCCGCCTTGCAAGTCCAACTTGCATCTCCCAATTCGGTCTTTAACACCTGGGCCCACCACCCCTAAGGTGATGTTGACCCATCATTAATTGAACCAACCGTCAATAGGAATACAACTCGCTATGCGCAATCCAATATTGCCCCAATAATATGAGGACCCGATATTTGGGGTCACTACACATACGTCCTTACCCTTTCGAAAAGCGATGAGCCCGATCCAAATAGATCATATGCAAGAGCTGTCACTTCGGACAGGCGTCTCCTACATACAATATCTGATGACGGAAACCTTCGCCTTGACGGGAGACCATGGATGTCACTTATGTGATCCTCCATATCATATTCAAATTCTAATTAATCATTATGAATCATATTCATTACGATTATTTCTTCCAAAGGAAATAGCAACTCTATTCATAATAGAGTGTTTTCAATTGGATATAATTAACTTAATCAAATCGAATTAATTTTCAATTCAATTCAATCAACAAACTTGATTTTACTTGAATATATGGTATTATCTCAAAATACGTATTAATTCGAATTTTAATAATTAGAAAAATACATCTTGATCTATCAGGCATCATTCGTTCCCTACCCACTGTCATGGCCAGTACTGGCGGGAGTGTGACGGATCGTATCCGGTGCAACCCGCTACCCCAGTGATCCTCGGGAAAAAATAATGCTGAGTCAATCACTTTGTACTTGAAATGATCATTGGTTCTTCAACTGAAATTATACCATATAGTAATAATCAAAACATTTTCATTATAAGGAAATTTTCTAGACAAATTCTCAATCCTATTCAAGCAAGGAGTTTGATGATTGTGTTTCCAATTATGATCTAGATCAAATCTAATCAATTTATTGATTGAGGCCAAGTCAATTAAGGAAATAATCATCATTAAATATTTTTCAAATATTTTCCATAATTATTTCTTGAAATTAACAATTAATTTCACTAATTGACAATCACATGGTTCTTGATTAGGACTGTAATTTCAGTAGTGACCCATACTTACTAAAATTAACATATCTCAATCAATTTAAATCCAAATTAGACAAAAGAAATTTTCAAAGATTGCTAATTTGATTTAGGACACAACCTACTGATATTTCACGCATTTTGAGGTGTATCAAAATAGGAATTAACTCCTTAATCATGTTAAGATTCGCAATTCCCGCAACAGTGAATACATGTTCATTAAAACAACCATATCTCAAGCAAACAGAATCCAAATTACGTATACTCAGATCCTATGGTTTCCTTATTTAATGGGAAAAAAATCCAAGTTTTAGTTTCGTGTTTAAACAATTTAAACAGGGCCGAAAAAAATCACCAAACAAAGATGCGAAATTGAAATGCGATAAAACGTTCGCAACCCAAATGAACCCAAGTCGCCTTCGGTTTTATGGATCGTATCCACAACATTCGACCTAAGGCTCTGATACCACTTGAAGGATATGGATTGATCCTTAAGCACATCAGGGAAGCGAGAGCGTCATATTGAATACAACGAGGAGCGACTAGTCGCACTAGTTGCTCGATGCAGCGGAATTAAAAGTTTTCATGTGACGAAACCACATGATCCAAGAACTCTTCTCAGATAGTTTCATCTAAACCACAAACAAGTACTAGGATTACCTCTTGAAGCATGGTTGCGATCAAGTCTCTAAACGAAGAGACCTCCTGTCTCAAGTCTGATTCGACGGAGGAGACGCTTGCGAGCGTGGGGATGAATCGCGTGCTTCTCGCAATCCATGTTGATGATCCAAGCGGCGGATCTCCTAATCTCGACACGAGATCTGACGTCTTCTTCACGAGCGAGGCACATCGAAGGAGACGGAGATCCACGAGCAAACGATCGGGCAGCATAACGACGACGCTGCGACGATGGAGACTCCCTCTAGAGCATCCATGATGGCGGCCATATGAGAGGGAGAGAGAGTAGGCGTAAAGAGAGAAAGAGAGAGAGATGTGCTTAAATAGCATGTACTAAGAGAGAATGGTATGCCTCTCTATTTATAGGGTTTTGGGATCCATGGATCTCAATCCATGGGACATATAAAATCAATGGTTGAGATTGATTTATGATCAATCCAATGGTCAAGATTGTTGTTGGTAAAAGCCAACAACTTATTATTTAATTTAGATCAAATATATTTGACAAATCAAATATACATCAAATCTAAAATTAAACCAATCAAATAAGGAGACAAATTCCATGGAGATCTCATCTCCCATTGGAATATAGTGGACGGCCACTTGTTTCAATTGGAGCAATCTCATGAAATCTCATGAGATTGTATATCTCCATGAAATTCTCCATTATTTAATTCAAAAACTTTTGTTGTGATTTATTCTTCAAAAAAAATCATAATTAATTTTAAGAATATTGCAATCTTGCCATTGGAAAATTGTGAATCACATTCACAACCCAAAATAAAATTTAATTTACATTTTCAATTAATTACACAATGTGTATCCAATACACATTAATAATTAATCAACAAATATAAATTATAATTATCTCTCTCTAATACATTGTAAATCACATTTATAATATATTATGAATAATTGGATATTGCTATCCACATTATTCATATCCATGATAATTATATCACATTTAATCATCTTGGATATCTATTCTCACGTGCCCAAATAATATGAATCACATTCACATTATTCACATCTTTGATAATCAAATCACATTTAATTATCTAAGATAACTCTCCTTATAATATGAATCAAATTTATGTTATTCATAATAATTAAATCACATTTAATTATCCATTATCTCAATGCTCGGAAACATATATCAACAATTGAATTATCCATGAACTCTTTCAAGGATAATGCGCTTTCTCCGCGAACACTTGGAGAGAAGGACAGGGCGATTGCATTGTTCCATCTATAGTGACATGGATATTGAGATCACATCTCAAAGCCATATCTCGGGCCTCCCTTAGATGCTTGATTAAATCAAGACCGCAAATCTAATCTTCTCATTATATTTGAATCACATTCAGTTCAATATCCAACATTTGGACTAAGATTAGATTACTTCTCTACTGAGAGGAGTCACTAAAATCCAGACCCGTTTCATCACTCCCGAGGAATGGAAGCGTCATGGTTATACAATCGTTTATGATCACATCACCCTCAGGTATTCCCAATACCTGTACATCCTGCATACTGGAAGACCTAGAATAATCCTGATGTATAAGATCAATTTTACACTTTCTACTTTAGGGATTTATCATTAAGTTTCTCATTCGATCATTGGGAGTTGGTACGATCATATACTTTTCCAAAAAACATATATCATACCCCAGGTGTTGAACATATACTTTCCAAAAGTATATATCAAACCTACAAATTCAGTCAAGCTTCCAAAGCGAGATGACCATGCACAGAATTTGATCTTCCCAACATCTCATGAGTGAGCTCATGTCTTCTGGTTCAGTAATGAACCTGTATGATCCCTTTAAGAGATCGTATATTCATATTCCCTTATATGCACACCAGCACACCGGTGTATAGACCTTGGTTAGGTCATCAACCTATTAGTCTGCCAAATGCACATACTCATACATATAGTAACACATCTGTCTTCGGTCAGAGGATGCGTGCCTATATCATGACAACATACGATATAGGACTTTGGTTATCTCGATCTCGATAAGTCAACTCTTTGACCTAACTAATCTGACACCTCCGAATCTCTATTCCTATGCAGAGAACCTGCTTCAAGAGGTCGGTCAGATTTCAGCCAAACTGAGAAAGGATTGCCATCTCCTACTCAGGCTGGAGATCATCTCTTAATAATCATTTGATGGTACTTGATGAGTCCTCAATCTAACTCATTAGATGTTCATCCCAGCACCAGCCTCTATGATTCAATATTTGAATCAACAGCCGTATGATCGTCAAGATGGCCATGGTACATAACCCTAATTGTACTAAGGGACCTATTATGCAAATTATTTATTCTTCATTTCAGATCAGGGAATGATATTCGCAATAACATTTATTCATAATGGCTCATTGTGGGCTCACATGTCCAACACTTTCTTGGTTGCGGAGTTCAGGCATTGGTAATCTATGTAGACATACCATTAAGTAGGTACATGAGTCGGAATATCCTCCATGTGGTCATTCATCACGAGAGTAATCCTGGATTTCTTCGAGACCACATGCAACGACCTAACTCTCTTGGAATCTGAAATGGAGTAAATAAATCCGACATCATACCATTTCTTTGTCTCTTTCATGATAACATCCCAGAGATTTGGATTGAGATGGCATTGACACTCACGTGTTTGTTTGTTGTCATCCTCTAAGAAGATATGATGTGAGCACAAAGCTGGACTAATCCCACCGAGATCTGAAATATTCCAACCTATGGCCTTGTGGTTTCTCTTAAGAACCTCTAGCAAGAGAAATTCTTGATCATCGGTCAATTGCGAACTAATGATGACTTAAAACATTTGGGGTGCACCTGCAAGGAAGGCATACTTCAATGTTACAGGTAAAACTTTGAGCTCAGGTGGGGTCTGAATCCGCTCTACAACAACCTCTGCAACTGCACTGGTAGAAGATAGATGATTTGCACTATGTGAACTGTCCACCATGGCTACTGTAGATTCAACGAGTAATTTCTCAAAAAGATGGGCAATGAATAATCTCCACTAAGAAAGGGATGGCTCATCAGGATGCTCAAAAATTTTAGAAAACTCATCAATAAAGATCTCAGATATCTCAATAATAGGTATGTCATCAGTAATCTCAGAAGAAAGTATCTCAGATATATCAAAATGTACCTCCGAAAGTAACTCGGACCGTTCCTTAAAAAACAGCTCAAAAGATCCATCAGCTGACAACTTGGAATAATCTACATGAGAGCTAATATCGATTGTGCTTTCTAGAGGTTCCTTATGTGAAAGAAATGCTTGGGTGTCCATGAAATATGTGAAAAGATCTGTCTTTCAAAACGCAGCAAGAAAATCACAGTCCTCCGAATCTTTTGTAACTATCTCTCTATCATCTATTGTTGTGGGAGGCGGTAGTGGCTTCGGATATGAGATCATCTCTATCTTAACCTTGTCACTAAGGGAGTGAAAGGTTATCTCTCTAGTGCCATAATCAACTACCTCTTCGTCCTTTTGAAGGAACGACTGACCAAGTATGATCAGGGTATGGAGTAACGGTGTAGTGGTATCCATATCCATAACAACAAAATCAACCGAGAATCTCATTCCTTGAACCATTACGATAACACCCTCAAGAATGCCCCTCGACCTCTAGATCGATCTATCAACAAACTGAAGGATAGTCCTGGTGAATCTAAGAGGCCCCAACCCAAACTCAGTGACTAGCAAGGATGGCATGAGATTATTGTAGGATCCGCTATCGAGTAGAGTACCATTAAACTCTTGATCAAAAATCTGGCAACGAATGTGAGCTTCTCCCTTATCTTTTTTGGGTGGGAGGTTGCAGATGGCATGAATTGTGGCCGTGGTTAAGATGTTGTTTTCTATTTTCTTTCATCTATTTTACCTTGGTTGATTCTTTTAAGTACATGTTTCTTTTGTTCCCTTTTAATTGCATTCATGTACTCCATGGCCTTAAGGAGTGGCATCTCTAAAAGGATGATCTGAAGTATCTCTACAACTACATGATCAACTAATGTCGTTTTTTATTTTTGAATTTTTCTGATTTTATTCATAGATGAAGGAAATGGAACAGAATCAGAAACATCAAACTGCTCATTTCTCTTGTTTAAATCAGAGTCATCATATACATGTGGATAATCAGAATCAGATTGCACAATGATAACCAATAAAGGAGTAAAATAAGAAAAAGGAAAAACTAGATGGATTGCTTGGTCTGCTAGTGCAGAAGAAGACTCCACGACGGGTGTGTTCTCCTTCAAGACTAACTTGGCAATGCATATTCCTTTATTATCTTTTTGGATTTTTCTGAATAATGATGGTGGAGGTGGTGGTGATGAAGAAGTAGAAGGTGATGGTGATCCTCCATGATATGGCTCTGCAACACTAGATCGTTGCTCAGCTGGTGAAGAAAATGATATAGTCGGTGTAGCTCTCATAGTGGCTCGATCTCTCGATCCGAACTGTTGTGCGAGCAACTAGAATCTCTTACCGATCCTGAGATGAATGACGTAAAATGAACAAATAAGATCAAGGGTCATACCTATCTTGGGGTGGATGGGTCATGAGATACATGATCCCTATATCTGAAGTTGTTGGGATTGACTTCAACCTTGGTTGGAATCAATGTCTTTGCGGTGGTTTGGTCATCAAGCCTCTGAGTTAAATCATTCATATTCTTCATCAGGAGTGCAAGGTGATCTAATGCTGGATTCACCGAAGGTGCCTTATGCTCAGTAATACGTTATCGTTGAGATTAGTAATGTGGAGGTTGTGGGTACCCAGAATACTGTGACTAATAATAAGGAGGAGGGTGTGAAAACTGTGCAGACCGTTGTTTATAGTAGGGCTGATAAGGATATGCAGGCTGCATTTGTTATTATCCATGTCTCCTATTCTGGAAGTGTAGTGGAGACGAAAAATGAGTCTATAGCTGCTAGTGCTGAGTTGTGCTCTCCCTCCTTGAAAATGGTGGATAGGCCTCTGACTTGATTGTGAACCCAACTCTTCTTGTATTGATGGACGGGGTTGACTGCGCTCTCATTCGAAGCAAATGTCGTTCACATCTTGAATGAGAGTGGAGGTGGAGATTGTTGCTCATGAATGTAAAAAGGCTCATGGTCGTATGATACAATACATGTATGAGGTGATGGTTGTGGGACCTGATCTGGGGTCTGCACGTAGTAAACATGATGAATAGTGGATGGTGCTCTGGTTCCCTATTGTGTTGAAGTCGTGGAAGAAGTCTGCTCAGGAGTAGAAGTATCGGTTGCGGCACTCGCACTCTGACATGAATGAATCTTACTAATAAGAAGCTACCAATGCTTCAAAATCTTATCCAACATATCCAACTGCCTTGTCTTCTGCTCGATCAAATCTAACTTTTCGAGCTATTTGGATATTTCTCTATTATATCCACTTTCGATAGGGAGAGAGAGAGAGAGAATTTAGACATGTAGAAAGAGTTCCTCAAGGGAATGAATGTGTAAGTACAAAAGGGTAGGGAAACCCCTCCTTTATACTAATTGGATGTCTATGGATCTCAATCCATGTGCACATACAAATCCAATTGTTGACATTGATTTGTTCTTTCAATTTAGTTACCGGTAATAAATTTGTTGGCCTTAAATTAAATTAAATATATTGAAATAAATTGACCTATTTCAATTCAAATTAAGGTGACAAAAAAGTAATTGATTGGAAGAGGATGGAGCCACATTCCATAAAGAGGGTGGACGACCACCAAGTTGAGAGGGTTTAACATGGTTATCCCCCCTTATAAGGCAAGGATGCTCCATCTTTCCAATTTTGCTAGGAGCTTATTTCTCAAAAAATATTCCACATACGCAATAACCATTATTGCATAATTATTCACTAAAATAATTCCAAATTATTTTTAATAATTTCATGTCATTGAAAGAATGTGCATCATATTCACACATCCAAACAAAATAGAAAATGCATTTACAATTAATTATTCAATGTGAATCCAATTCACATCAACTAGTAATTCGTAAATACAAAGTACAATTATCTCTCTCTAATATATTATAAATCACATTTATAATATCCATGTATAATATGGATATTACTATTCACATTATTCACATCCTTGATAACTAAATCACATTTAATCATCTTGGATGTCCATTCTCATGTGCCTAAATAATGTGAATCAAATCCATATTATTCATAATAATAAATAACATTTAATTATTCATTTTTCTCAATGCTCAAATACATTATCAATAATGAAATTATTCTTGAAATCTTTCAAGAATAATATGCTTTCCAAGGATACTTGGAGATAAGGATAGGGCGATAGAAGGTTCCATGTATAGTGACTTGGATATTGAGATCATATCTCAAATCCAGATCTTAGGGACCTTTTATATATGCTTGATTAAATCAAGGCCATAAATCTAATCTTCTCATTGCATTTGAATCATATTCAGATCAATGTCCAATGTTTGGACTAAGATCAGATTACTTCTATATTGAGAGAAGTCACTAAAATCCAAACCTGTTTCATTACTCCAATGGAATGGACGCATGATGGTTATACAATCATTCATAATCACATCACCCTTGAGTATTCCTAATACCCATACATCCTGCATACTGGAAGACCTAGAATACAACATGAAGTTTTAGATCTTATTTAGAATATCTTCTTCAGGGTTTTATGATTAAGGTTCTCATTTGATCATTGGGAGCTGGTATCGATCATATACTTTCCAAAAAGATATGTCATACCTAGATATTGATCATATACCTTCCAAAAGCATATATCAAACCTACAAATTCAGTCAAGCTTCCAAAGCAAGATGATTGTGCATGAAATTTGATCTTAATATCTCATGAGTGAGCTCATGTATTCCGGTTCAGTAATAAACACGATCCCTTTGAGAGATCGTATTTCTCATATGCCCTTGTATGCTCACCAGCTTGCTGGTGTATAGACCTTGATTAGATCATCAACCTATCAATCTACCAAATGTACAAACTCAAACATTAGTAACACATCTATCTCCAGTCAGAGGATGCGTGCCTATATCATGATAGCATACGACATAGGTCTTGGTTATCTAAATCTCGTTAAGTAAACTCTTTGACCTAACTTATCTAATACCTCTGAATCTCTATTCTTATGTAGAAGACATGCATCATGAGGTTGGTTAGATATCAACCTTTAGAGAAGAATTGACATCTTCTTCTCTTGCTAGAGATCCTCTCTTAACAATCACTTAACGGTGTCTGACAAGTCCTTTCTTTAGATATCATCCAAGCACCAGCCTCTAATATTTGAATCAATAGTTGTGTGATTTTTAAGATAACCCAGGTACATAACCCTAATTATACTAAGGGATCTATTATTCAAATTAGTTGTTCTTCATTTGAGATCAATGAATGATTTGCAATAATATTTATTGCATAATGGCATGATGTGGGCTTGCATGTCCAACAACCCCCCCGGGTTCTGTAATTGTTATTTAGTAATTAAAAATCAAGTTGAATTTCAATCTTTCTTGTTATTTTGTACATGTGTCCCTAGATTTATTTTATTTGCAAAAATAACCTTGTCAACTTATTTTAATTTTATTTATGAATTTTTTGTTAATCAAAATCGCTCCCGTATCTAAAAATTCTAAAAAAAATTAGTTTATGTGCATGATTGGTTGCTTGTTCATGCTATAATTTTTAATTGACATTTCTCATGTAGTTTTTTTAATAAAAATAAAAAAGAGCTATTTTATTCCATGTTTGACTTAAACTACAAAGAATTTATGAAACCTTTTCCAAAAATTCCAAAAAAAATCCCAATTTTTTTACCATATTTTATGGATCAGGGCCAAAAATCACAAAAAAATCTCGAAAGGAACTCTTAAAATTAGCAAACCCTTGCTAACACGAAAAAATTATAAAATATTATCAAAAATTCCAAAGATATTACTTTTTTGTTCCTTATTTTTCTATATACTATTTTTTATGCAGGAAATTTTTTTGAGAAATTTTGAGATCATTTCCTATTTTTAATTCTAAAATCAATTTCGTCTATTTAAAAGTTCCTATTTTTCCTTATTTTTTATTTTATAAATGCAAAAAAATGCAAAAAATCCCAACATTCATAAATATAGAAAATTATTTAAAAAATGTAAAAGATTTTTTAATTATTTTTGATTAGTTTTATCTATATTTAAAAAAAATATACGTTATATATCTTATATTTATCTTTATATTATTATATATGGTTATATTATTAATAAAAAGTTTAAATACTTTAATTATATTTTATGACCTTTAGAAAATAAAAAGGAATGTTCTTTTTAATATTTTCAGATTTTTACACATTATATATATTTATATTATAAATACTTATAATATATAACCTTATATACCTTTATATATATACATCCTTATATATGAATATTATTTACATGGGAATTAAAAATTTGAAAATAAAAATTTTTAAAATATAATTAAAAAAATATATATTAGAATTATTTTATTTAATATCTATAACAACTTCGATTGATTTTGTGCATATATATGCACATTTGCATTATTTATTTGTATAAATAATCACTGCTACGTCTTGTGTTCCATGTGTTTGACCCCAACCTTCTTGTCCACTATAACATTCATCGTAGGGTATAATAAATTTTGATCCACATCCATACTGCATTACATGATTCCTATATTGTGTGGGTTGCTTGTTGTTTGAATTTGAGATTCTTAGGAGAAGTTACTTCAACGACTTCGATCTTGAGTTGTGAGATCATACAACTCTTTTCCTTGGATTCTCGGTTTGACATCCGCAAAATCTTCGGTCCCCGATAGTGTCTTCAAATGTTGAGATGATTAATGGAACCCTGGAGGTTGTCCACAACCACCGAGGTGCTCAAAGAGTTATGTGCCCCATTAATAGGGGCCTGGAGGTCGAGGGAAGATGGGCGGTGTGACTTCCTTCCGTGTAGGGAAGGCATCAGACCTAATTCCCTAGGATCAAGATACACGACAATAGTCACATTCATACATTATGTTCAACAATCAAAATGTAAAGCAAGAAAACTACATAATAAAATTCTCTAATGACATTTATAAATTCATGGTTTTTAAAATTTCCTAAATTTTTAATAGAGTTCATAGTATATGGTTACATGACTAACAAACATAAACTGCACGAACTACAAAAGTGTAACAACAACTAGTAAAACTCTATGAGTGAAAAATGCACCCCGCAGTCTGGTGCGAATTACAGAAGCCCAAGTAACTATTCTTGTTCAACAACTTATAAACATGGATGGGTTTCCAAAGAAGTACATAGGAGCAAAATGCTCGGTACAACTAAAACAGGGTAACCCTACACTAAGCAGAAAGTGTAAAAGCGTAAAGAGAGGGATGTTCATGTTTTATTATTATTCTTGCTATTATTGTTCATTATCCCAAACATCTATAAAATAGTTATTATAAATTGCACACAAACTACTACTTGTACTCTACAAGTGCCAGTATTATCATCAATAGATAAGCTCATCAATTTTACATTTACTTACATGAATCGTTAGGTTAATCAAATACGCATCTGTACATAGGTTTATTATTAGTTCAAGATATTTCCATTATTTAGTTGCAAAGTTCAAACAATAATAACAAAATTCATCAGTCAAAACATGTGCAATGGAGAAACTAACTAAATAGAGTAACTAACTCAAGTAAACAAACTAACTCTACATTCAACTCATTCACCTCAGCTTACCTGCAACAAGGTGAATACCCGAGAACGAGTACACTACGTCCAAACGGGACTGCACTGAATACACCCTTTTGACGAAGTACGAGTCTTCGACGAGTGTCGTACTAAGAACATGATAAATAGTGTTTTACGATTGGTAGAAATAGTGATGTCAGTGTAGAGGAAATCGCTCTGAACAAAACCCTTATTAATTAAATAAAAATCGATAAAAATTGAAGAGAGGGAGAGAGAAAGAAAGAGAAGTAAATAAAAGTTATTCTCTCTCCTATTTTTATCTACACTAATTATTAACTAGGTAAGTGTCCCTGGGTTGAACTCGCTGAAGTAGAATAGCAACACTTATGTTTTCCAGAGAAAGTGGGTATTTTTATGATTTTTAATTTCTTCTCGAAGAATAGAGAAAACTCTTTTTATTGGTTTTATTTTTGAAGTTTTTATTTGATTTTATTTTTCCATTTTTTTTCTAATTTAAAAGTGATATTTTTCAAAACAAAGGTGATCTACAATATAGTAATAAATGGTAGAAATATGTATAATGATACTATATAATAGATCCACAAAAAGAACACTTAAGAAATGGGCTCGGAGAGAAAACTCAAAACAGATGCAAAGTTTGAAAAATCAATTCAAATCAAATACCTGAAGAAAAATCTCAATAAATGGAACAAAAAATGAAAAGAAATACAGGATGATAGAATAATATGTCCAAGGTCCTCAATTTAGTCCAAGGTCTAGTGTAGAAAAATACAACACAAACATATAAGGCCTTTCTTTCAAATAGGTCCCTGGTCAGGGACCTATTTGCAAGAAAATATTTGAAACTTTACATTTAGGTCCCTATGTAGGGACCTAAATGTAAATAACGGAAATTCTGGAAGCATGTGTGAAATACAACACCTGATAGGGGCATCTATATAATTTTTCCACCATTTGGAGCAATGACCATGAATAGAAGACACGATGCGATTTCGACCACTCGATGTGATACGCATCAAGCACTTGTATCACACATGTTCTTCCCTAAATTTGAAGAGTGGCGGCGACGATTTCCCCTCTGATAGGTCTCCCATGAATCTTGGACGACGCGACCGTGATGGCGGACTCCGGTAGGGCCAGAAGGGGGTTCCTCCTCCTTCACGCTCACCTACGATGAGGGAAAGTGAAAAAATGTGGCGGAGAGGGTGGGTGATGAATCTTCATTTCATCACCTTTATTCTATCATTTTGGCCATAAAAAGCCTAGCTAATGCGTGTAAATATCAGTAATCTGTATAAAATAGCATTCATTATGTATTGCATTTCTTGTAAGAATAATATTGTTTTTAATGCCAAAATTATAGAATAAAGAGAAGAAAAGAAAAGTAATAAAATATCAAAGATATTTTATGATGCTAAACCTCGAGACCAATTCAAGAATTGAGTTGGTCAATAAGGAATAATGTAGGGCGAGATAAGGGCCAAAAATAAAATAAAAACCCATTATTTATTCATTCAATAATTTATGTTTAACCTCCATTTTATTCTTTATTATTTCTTCATAAAATAAAGAAAATTTGTACATAAAATTTGTATATAGTAATGTAATTAAAAATACAAAATTGAGTTTGTACAAAAATAATACACAGTGTACTTTTTATGCACAAAATAAAAAGCCAAAATCCCAACTTCGCAGACCCATATCTCCCAAATAAAAACTCAAAATTTATCAAAATAACCTCTAATTGTACATAACTTTTCACAATCTATTTAGTGGAGGTGTTTTCATAGATTTTGGAGTTAAGATGTGAAGTTAGGTTTTGGACCCTCATTGTACGTGATACATGAATAAGATGTTCATTATATTCTTTCCTTATTATTTTTACAAATTCATATTTTTATAATTTTATAACTATTATATATACACAGATTAAAATAAAAATAAAACCAAAAAGAAAACACAAAATAAAATAGGTCTATATTAATATATAGGCAAAACACCTATAGTTATACATGTATATAAATAAAAGGGGACGATATTCTTTATTCTTTTATATTTTTATAATATTGTAAATATCATGTATATCATATTAAAAATACAAAGATGAAATAAAAAAAAAGAAAATGAATTAAATAAATAAAATGTTTATAAGACATAGATGAAATACCTATAACTATACCTATATTTTTTACATATCTATTTATTTAAGGGTACACAATATGTCAAAAAAATATAATAAAAATATATTTATGTAAATAAAAATAAGTTATAAACATATAAAATAAATAATAAAATAATAATATGACACATACAAAATAAAAAAATAGTCAAAATATAGGTAAATATACCTATAATTATACCCTTAAAAAATTAACTACTAATAACTAACATCAAAAAAATAAAAATCATAATAAAATATTAAATAAAATAATAAGTTTTTTTATTATTTTAAAATTAATCAATCAAAAACTATTTTAAAATAATTATTTTTATTTAATTGGCAGTTTTGTCTTTTAGCAGGTCTTCTTGGACCAATCAGGGGCTAGGGATCGTTGACCTCCGGTCAACTCTCCCTGTGCCTCTGACTTTTGTCAGAACCGTCAACTCCCAGCTTTTCTTGCCATTTTCCTGCGTGATCTATCCATCAAATTCTTTCGATATCTTCATGAGATTCGCTCCTCATTCCTAGGATTCTCGCTGACCTTGTAGATATCTTGTACATAGCTTGTAGCTTCTCCTACCATCCAGTCAATAAGGGTGCTTCGCCATTTAGTTAAATAACTCCAACTCCTCCTCCTTCCAATTTTGGTCATCCCCTAGTAGCTCCTGCCTTCGGCCAAGCAGGTCTCCATGTGACAGATGGTGTATCCTTGAAGGTCTGGATGCCTACGAAGGAGGGAGGTGCACCTAGGCTGCCGTCGCCGATGACCTCTGCTCCCTGGCCAAAAGACAGGTAAGAGCTACACTTTTTCATTCCTTTAGCATCAGTTTAATCGTAGGATCATTTTTAAGTTTTATATTTCGTGTTTTAAGTAGTTAATTAGCTGGGTTAACTGAGGTAGCCTCGCTGGAGCTCTTGAGCTCTGACGACTGTTCCGCTGTTCAACACCCATCTTCGACCCCGCTTCCACCTTCATTCTATTTCCCAAATGATTCCCTATGCTTTGCACCCCTCCATTCACCTCGACTCCCTTCAGGTCAAGTTTTTGGCGCTCCACCTCCTCCACCCGCTGGAGCTGCCTTCGTCGCAACCCACCTCACACTCCTTGCCATCCAATATGGTCCCCATACCTTCATTTTGCTTGTGCATATCTTCTCTGCAGGTCTGGAGGGCCCAAGGACTCCATCTGGAGATGATTTCCCAAATGAAGATGCATTTGGTGCCCCCTTCTTTCCTCGACACCGTCTGATCACGACGGAGCTCCAGGTGCTCAGCTGAGACCACCTACCAATGCGTAGGACTCCCAGGAATGAATGTAGATGCTCGATGGCGATGGAGAAGGTTGGAGGCTCCTGCGATTCCAGATCAAAACTCACCCCAAGCGAGTTCTTCTTCTGTTCTTCCACATCACCCCTTTGTTGTTCGATCAAGCACCGCGTACTAGATGCAGGAGGAGCCGTTCGATCCGGCCCACTCTCGATCGTCTGATCACGCTCATCGATCTAATCCAGACCGCTAAGGATTGAAGGGGTATCAGCGCGCATGAGGCTGATGCGTGTCAAGTGAAGCAACCAGGACCATCGGATCTACGCCTTGTATGGGGTAATTTTCACATCCAGCCCTATATTTTTGTATATCTAATGTTTAGTCCTGTAAATAAAATTTAATGTGTTAAATAAATTAGGTATTCTGCAATAAGGCCCATGCATTTCTTTTATTTGTGCTTTGGTCCAGTCCAGCTCAGCTTTCGTGTTGTCCCACATCTGCTGGGCCAATTGCATGTATACCCGGGCATTGAGCCCCCTGAAATTTATTTTTATTGCAAATATGCCCCTGTGGGGACATATACTTTTATGCTTTTTATCTATTTAATAAAAATATCTAAAATGCTCCTAAAATTAATGAAAATAGGGATAAATGCCTATTGCCATGTAGTTTCATGCCTCATATTTATTTTGCATTTTTGTATGTATATCTATTTATTAAAAATAAAAAGGAGCCAAATTTTACACTATTTAGATGAGAAAATAAAAAACATAAAAATGTGTCTAAAAATACCCAAAAAATTTTATATGGTTTATTTCATCATATTTTAATTAAAGACCAAAAATCACGAAAAATGGAAAAAGAAAAGCTTAAAAATAAAAAAACTCTAAAATCTCTTATAAAAAATCTAAAAAATCGTTAAAAAAATCCAAAAAAAATGTTTTTTCTTATATATTTTTCTTTATATAAACATTTATCTATTAAAATTGATTTGAATAATTTTGGACCATATTTACTATTTTAATATTCAAATCAATTTCGGTCTATTTATTCAATCCTTTTTTGGGATATTTGGGAATTTAAAAATACATAAAAAGTTAGCAAAAATTCTAGAAAAAATACAAAAAACATTAGAAAAATATATAAAAAGTAAAACAATCTTAGATTGAATTATATTGATTTTTATAAGGATTTATAAATATATTATTCTAAATGTGTATATATATACCCTTATATATTATATATATATATATATATATATATTTGAAAGAAAAAGAAATATAAAAATATAAAATGGAAATATAAAATTATAAAATTAAAAAAAGAAATACAAAAATATAAAGAAAAAATAGAATAAAATATATATTTATATAAAATTAAAAACCCACAAAAGCAATAAAAATGGACAAGAGATAAAAAGACAATTTTTTATGTGCATTTATTTGTTGGACATGTGAGCCCACGACGAGCCATTATGCAATAAATGTTATTGCGAATATCATTCCTGATCAGAAATGAAGAATAACTAATTTGCATAATAGGTCCCTTAGTACAATTAGGGTAATGTACCATGGCCATATTGATGATCATACAATTGTTGATTCAATTATTGAATCATAGAGGCTGGTGCTATGATGAATGTCTAAAGATCTAGATTGAGGATTCATCAAGCACCGTCAAATGATTATTAAGGGTTCGTTTGGTTGCAGGGTTGGGCAGGGTTGGGTACTATTCACAGGGCTGGGTGAATAGTAAACTGTGAGGCGGGGGTACCCCTCTGAATAGTACCCAACCAAACCCAACCATGCCTAACCCTGCAACCAAACGAACCCTAAGAGAGTATCTCCAGACTGAGAAGGACATGGCAATCCTTTCTTTAAAGGTTGATATCTAACCGACCTCTTGATGCAGGTCCTCTGTATAGGAATTGACATTCAGAGGTGTTAGATAGGTTAGGCCAAAAGAGTTGACTTAACGAGAACGAGATAACCAAAGTCATATGTGAGATACAATCACGATATAGGCACACATCCTCTGACCGGAGACAGATGTGTTACTATATGTCTGAGTATGTACATTTGACTGACTAATAGGTCGATGACCTAACCAAGGTCTATACACCGACACGTTGGTGTGCATATAAGGGCATATGAGTAATACAATCTCTCAAAGGGATCATACAAGTTCATTACTGAATCGGAAGACATGAGCTCACTCACGAGATATTGGGAAGAATCAAATTCCGTGCACGGTCGTCTCGCTTTGGAAGCTTGACTGAATTTGTAGGTTTGATATATACTTTTGGAAAGTATATGATTAACACTTGGATATGATATATGCTTTCGGAAAGTATATGATCGATACCAACTCCCATCAGTCAAATGAGAAACTTAATGATAAAACCCTGAAGTAGATAGTGTAAAATTGATCTTATACTTCGGGTTTATTCTAGTTCTTCCAGTTTGTAGGATGTACATGTATTAGGAATACATGAGGGTGATGCGATCATAAATGATTGTATAACCTTGACGCTTCCATTCATAGGGATTGATGAAACAAGTCTGACGTTTAGTGACTCCTCTCAGTAGAATAGTAATCTGATCTTGGTCCAAATGTTGGACTTCAGATGCTATGAGAAGATTAGATTTGTGGTCTTGATTTAATCAAGCACCTATGAGAGGTACATAGGATCTTGATTTGAGATGTGATCTCAATATCCAAGTCACTATACGTGGAACAATACAATTTCCATGTCCTTATATCTAGTATTCGCTGAGAAAGTGCATTATCCTTGAAAGAGTTCAGGATAATTTCATTGTTGATATAAGTATATGAGTATTGAGAAAATAGATAATTAAATGTGATATAACTATCATGAATAATATGAATTTGATTCATATTATAAGGAGAGTTATCTTAGATAATTAAATATGATTTAATTATCAAAGATGTAAATAAAGTGAATGTGATTCACATTATTTGGGCACATGAGAATAGAGATCCAAGATGATTAAATGTGATTTAATTATCATGGATATGAATAATGTGGATAGCGATATCCATATTAATCACATATATTATAAATGTGATTTATAGTTCACAAGAGAGAGCTATTTGTAACTTAAATTTGTTAATTAAATTTTGATGTGAATTGGATTCACATTGGACAATTAATTAAAAATGTAATTTACATTTTATTTTGGGTTGTGAATGTGAATCACAATTTTCCAATGGCAAGATTTCAATATTTACAAAATATTTATGAATTATTTTTGTAGAATAATTTACAACAAGTGGTATTGTAAGTCTGGGATATTTCCATGACATAATGTAATCTCATGAGATATCATGAGATTACATGAGATTGCCAACAATCCCATATTATGGAAAGGAGGCAATCTTCATTCCATAATCTCCATGCTTGATTGATTTAATTTGATATCAAATCATATTGATTTATCAATATACATTTAATCTAAATTAAATTAATTTAGATTTATCAATATACATTTAATCTAAATTAAATTAATTGTTGTTTTTTACCAACAAAATCTTGGCCATTAAAAGAAACATAAATCAATGTGAGCCATTGGATTTGTGTTGTCCATGGATTGAGATCCATGGATCCCAAAATAATATAAAAGGAGAGGCATCCCTTGCTCTTCTTGGTTACAAAAACGCAACACACAAGTTGAGAACAACAACTTATCTCTCTCTCTCTCTCATTCTCTGCACGCAATCTTTCTCTCTCATATGGTTGTCCACCATGGATGCCCTAGAGAGTCTCTATCACCGCAACGTCGTCGTTATGCTACCGGATCATTTGTTTTTGGATCTCTGTCTCCTTAGGTGCGCATCACTCGTGAAGAAGACGTCGTATCTGATATGAAGATTCGCTGCTTGGGTCATAAACATGGATTGCGAGAAGCACGCGTCTCATCCATGCGCTCGCAAGCGTCTCCTCTGTCGGATTAGACTTGAGACAGGATGTATCTTCGTTTAGAGACTCGATCGCAACCATGCTTCAAGAGGTAACACAAATACTTGTTTGTGGTTTATATGAAATGATCCATAAGTGTTCTTGGATCATGTGTTTTCATCACATGAAAAAATTTAGAAATTCCGCTGCATCGAGCAACAAGTGCGACTAGTTGCTCCCGATCGCATACGATGCGATCCTCATGCTTTCGTGATGCACTTAAAGATCTCACCATATCCTTCAAGTGGTATCAGAGGCAGGTTGAAGGTTTCGGATACAATCCATAAACCTAGGACAACTTGGGCTCGTTAGGGTTTGCGAAATTTTATTGCATTTCTCTTTTGCATCTCTATTTTGTGATTATTTACCGGCCTGTTTAAATTGTTTAAACACAAAAATAAAACTTTGATTTTGTTCCCCATTAAATAAGGAAATTGTAGGATCTGAGTTTGCATGATTTCGAATCCATTTGCTCAAGTTATAATCAAATTAGTGAACATGTATCCACTGTTTCCGGGACTGCGAATCATGACGCAATTAAGGAGTTAATTGATTTGAAACACCTATAAATGCATGCAAATCATTTAGATTCTGTTATAAATCAAATTGGCAAACTTTGGAAACTTACTTTTCTTAATTTGGATTTAAATTTATTGAGATATGTTAATTTTAGTAGGTGAGGATCACTGCTGAAAATTACTTTCCTAATCAAGAATCTTGTGATTGTCATTTAATCAATTAGTGAAATTAAATGGTTTAATTTCCTGGAATAATTAAGGAAATATATTTGTGAAATATTTGATAATAATTATTTCCTTAAATGACATTGCATTAACCAATAATATGATCCAGATCACAATTGGTTACACAATCTACTTTCTAGCAAACAAAGTTGCTTGAATAGGACTGGGGATTTGTTTATCAAATCTCTTTAAAATGTTAATAAAAAATGTTTTGATTATTATTATGTATTGTATAACTTCGGTTGAAAACCTGATTATCATCTCAAGTACACATTGATCAATTTGGAATTATCCTTTCCCGAGGAGGATATGGTGCCTAGTCAGGGAGCGTCGGGATAGCAGGTTGCACCATGTGCGGTCTATCCCACTCCCGTTAGTACTGGCCATGACAATGGGTAGGGACTCGATAATGCAGGAGAGATCACGGTGTATTTTTCTAATTATTAGAATTCAAAATAATACGCATTTGAGATAATACCATATTTCAAGTAATAATTAAAAAAAAATGTTTGTTGGATATTAATTGCATCATTAATTTAATATGATTAGATTGATTGGAATCCAATTAAAACTAAGACACTCTATTATGAATAGATGTGTTATTTCTCGGGAAAGAATTAATTATGAGAATATGATTCATGATAATTAATTAGAATTTGAATATGATATGGAGGATCACATAAGTGAGATCCATGGTCTCCTGTCAAGGCGAAGGGTTCCATCGCCAGGGATTGCATGTAGGAGACGCATATCCAAAGTTACAGCTCCTGTATGCAAGCGCATCTGGATCGGGCTCTTTTCTTCTCGAAAGAGTAAGGTCGTATGCGTAGTGGCCCTAACGAATCGTAAAATGCCATTGTTAAAATATGTCGATGTGGATTTGATTATCTTCGCTAAAAATATGTCGTTTCGTTGTGGCGGGCAATCATAATCGGTCAAGAAATAATCACAATAAGATTTAGTCAATTTTTAATCACATGGTTTTATGTTTTTTTACTTGGGCAAGTCTCAGGGTCAAACACAAGGAGGTAAAGGAACAAACTAGAATTTTGTCTATCAAAGTTTGTGTGCGATTTTCGAGGCAGTCTTTTTTTTTGTAATATTCTTATTGCAATTATGGATGTAATATGAAACTTGTCCTATTTAGGGACTAAAATGTAAATATCAATCAAACGATGTCCGAAAAATATGAAACTTGGCCAAGATGATAATAATGATGAAATGAGTGCACTATAATTTTTTTTGGAATTTCCAGATGCAAGATGAATTTTTTTATGAAATTTCGAATGCAAATGATGTGAATTTCAATATTTAATTATAATATATATTAAACCTATTTATTTTCAAGAGATAAAATTATCCAAGATCTACACTAGGAGATGGATCTCAGAAAAATCCTAAACCTCAAAATTACAAGATTCAATACCTATTAAAAATTAAATGTTGAAATATGCAAAATGATTTTTTGAAGGCAAATGATGCATGCAAATGCATTTTTTGGGCACAATGTTAAACACAATTATTTCTACAATTCGTGATTTTTTGATAATTTTTAGAGCAACGGTTAACTTCTTATGAAGTTCATAGCACAAAGTGGGTAAAATATGCAATTTTCCACTAAATTATTTTTTAATAATTATCCACTGATCACAAAAATGTCAATCATATGCCAAGATGTAGATAATTAGTTGACAAACATCATGCTATTTGTGAATAATAAAAATAAGCAACGTAGAGGTCCACAATGGAGGGGGAACATATGGATATCAATGTAATTACAATATTTAAATAAATATAAAAATACAGAGCAAGGATGAAAATGTGAATACCTAAATGATAGGGGGTGGTGTGCAAAATTTCCACCAGTCACGTGTAATGCAGGTGACTTTGGAAGTAACTGGAAGTAGCTGGATTGCGTTGCAGGGGGTGGTGTGCAAAATTTCCACTAGTCACGTGATAGTTGGAGGGCCTCCTTCGCAATTTACCCAGCAGGTCACTTGCGATGCACGTGACCCCTGGTGATGACTGAAGTTCTATCCAGCACACATGCCTCGCATGTGGGTATGGAGCCCCGGGGTCGTATCCCGACCGCTGGTGTCTCTGGTGGAAAAGGTGTGGGCAGAGCGAGGCCTTGTTGACGGTGGCGTAGGCATAGCAGACTGGCGAGGCTTGGATGGTGGTCGCCCTGTGGCGGTGAAGCAAATGAACGACTGAAGAACGACGATGCTCTGGAGGAAGGGGGTATTGATGAAGAGCTGCTAGAGGCGGTGGTTCCTGGCCATCGGTCTGAGGCGAAGCGATGGATATGCTGGCATTGATGACGGTGAAGGTATTGAGAAGGTGAGGCTCCTAGCTGGAGGTGTCGGAGCTTGGTCGTCGACGAAGGTGGAGAGGACGTGCAGGTGCTCCAGAGGTCGATGAAGCTTTAGCCGAGCTTGTGATAACATTCTAGTGGCCAATGGAGCATAGAAGAGCGTCGTGGGAACGAAGGTCTGCCCATAGATGATGAACGACGGAGTAGACGAAGTTGCATTGTTGGAGATGGCGTAGGCTCAATGGCTGAAGGCCGGAGCGGGATAGCTCGCACGGAGCGACACTGCGACAATGCGGCGGTAGGGAGGCCTTGGATCTCGCCGGCTGGTGGAGCGGTGCGGTCACCGTCGACTCCACTCACAGCTATGGATCGACGGATGGGCGAAGATGAGCAGGCGGAGTGTTTTAAATAGCTGGAGGGTGAGGTCGGAGATGGAAGTAGGTTGCAGAAGATCAATTGGGTATTTTGATGGGATTTTGATGGAGATTTGACGGTGAGATGGGTTGGATTTGACGAGGGTCTATGGAGGAGATCGTGGAGGAGGGATATCTCATGAGGCGGCGGTAAGGAATTCGCGGCTGAGGGAGTGGTCGGTGGCGAATATCATGACGGAGCAAAAGAGGAAGGGGGAGGAAGACGAAGGCCAATGGCCATCTGATCGGCCGAGATCGGACGGCTGTGATTGCGATGCATGGAAGCAAGAGGGCACGTGGGTGCAGGCGGTGCACGTGCAGAGCACGTGTGCGGAAGGCACGTGCTACGCATGTGCGGTGTTTTTTTTTTTTAATTTTTTTAAACAGAACATAAAAACCCAAAAAATGGGTGACATGTCGCGGCTCCAGGAGCTACCAGGTGTCATCCCCACAAAATTCGAAAAAATAAATATAACGAAATAATAGAAAAGAAATAGCAAACTATAAAGAAACAATAGAAAAAAAATAGCAAACGACCTCGTATCGAAAAAGTTTCTTCACAAAAATTGCTCGTCTCGATGAGATCTACAACTTTTATGAAGGGATAAAAATCAAAATCGATCATTTGTGTAAAGTGATATTTTGGGGTACTCTATGTACATAGAATACCTTGATTTTTGGGTTTTATAATTTTTTTGTCATTTTTAAACCAGATAAAAAATCCGAAAAACTATGATAAAATCAAAGATAAATATTTACATATTTATCTATTTTTTGTATTTTTATAAGTAAGAAAAAAGAGGAAATAAAATAAAACACGAAAAAGACCAATTTTGTACAGACAGTTAGTGAAGACTCGGACTCGATTAGTTTCTTTGCTTTCATGCTCAGTTTGGATTTGAATTTTTGTGCATTTTAATAAAAAATTTTCAAATAATACAAATAAAGAAGAAATAAAATAAATGGATTAATTATGTACATAAAACAATAGGTCGAAAACCGCTTAAATACAAAATGTACAAAAGAGGCTCAAAACCCAACTTTCACATATGAACTCGATTCACTTGAACTTGGTCTTGCTTTGAAGGTTATCGAATGTACATTAGTTCAAAAGTGAGTAGGACAAAACAAACACTGGATGGGGAAGATATTAGGGTTTTAGTCCGGGAATCCTAGAACTAGGCATTGGATTTTTGGTCCACTTATTTGGGTTAGTGATTTTTTTGTATTTTTCATTTATTATTGTTAGTGATATGTACATAGTGGAGGTGGTTTTGGATCATTCAAAGTTAGCATGAATTAGTTAAAAATTAGGAAAGTTAGGTTATTTAAAGGTCAATTTTAGCTGGGATTTTTGGCTTCTTAATTTGTGCGAAAATAAGTGATAAAATGCAATTCTTATCAAAACAAGCATGAATGCTAATTATGCAGAATAAATGAAGAAATGCCAATTTTTTTCATTTCGTTGATCGATCTTAGACTCCTTCCCTTTTGTGTGAATGACCTAGCGGCGAATTAACTACTTGTGGACCCTGATTCCATCTCTCAAGCCCCGAGGAAACCCCCCACCCCCCCGGGCCCCCGAGCCCCGGTATTTTGACTCTATATATGATAGGTACGCAAAGAGAGGTCGTGATGATATCATCTACGTCCGTACCGCTCCTCGTGGAGTAGATCCCGCATCCACTCGCTCTTTCCTTTCTTCGGTGCTACCTTTTTCTTTCCCAGCGATGGGGTTGGGTCTACCCTCAAGGGCCGAGAACAACTCTGGAGTCAATTAAGTCAAAAATGTTGGAACCTCATGGGTCAGGATCGAATTCTTTCTTTCATATTGACGAGGACTTGCTTCAATATTTCATAGGGCTAGTTATTGACCCTTTGTTATCTTGTTAGGACAAAAACCTTCGTCCCTTTGGGCCTTTGCATTCAGTTCTTTTTTGTTTAATATGGTATCCACCGTTATAGCGGTTTTTCATGTTTGCCTGTCTCCAATTATCAATTCTCGTTGACCACGACCTATAGGAACCAGGCTATCCACCGCTTTTAAGCCAGTTTGCATGGGTTCGTGCACAGATCGACACTCAATAATACCAGGGGATCCACAGCAAAAAAGACCTAGTTTACTCTCCTTCATTTGTCTTCTCGTCTGATTTTCCTTGAAACAGGCTAGCAGCAAGGAAAGATTCGATGATCCACCTACCAATTTCTTCTCCGTCTAGTACTCGCTTTAATTTTGTAGGGATTTGAGCTTAATTAATGAGTTTTAGAGTGATGAGTCTAAAATTCATCATCCCCTATACTTAAACCATGCTCGTCCCTGAGCATCATAAGAAATGCCATGAGGTGAAATGAGAATGGGTTCCATACCAAGACCATGAGCTGAAGGTGAAAATGAAACTAGACTCGACCTTTGGATTATTAGTTTCGCAGAACTTCTGTGAGACTTAGAATTTTAAAATCAATAGTCTTCAAGTTCTACACATCATTGTCACAGTTTTGGCTCAGAAGTCATCTTAGATCAATCCTCTTCCCAAAGCATACCCTATGAACATTGAACAATCGACTCTTGTGTATGAAAGGTTTTAGCTATTCCCATCCAGAATGTCGGACTACCATGCAAACCTCCTCTCCTGTAACTCGTCCTCAGGGAGTCAGGTATTTCCTTCTAAGGTATGTCGCGTTGTGTTCAAAATCGAAATAGGGGAGAAGTTAGAAGAAGGAGAAAAGAACTGGAGGGTGGCCAATATAGTCACCTCTCCTTGTGAAGCTGTCCAGTGTAGCCGAGTCTCCACCAAGATCTGCATGTTTTCTTGAATCTTGGACCTTTTTGGTCTGATATTTATTTGATCGTGGCTTCTTTTGCATTTGGATTTTTGATGGTTCTTCTTGGATCTTGTTGTGACCCTACGGATATAGAATCTTTTTTCCGTACATGTTTTGGGGTCTTAGAAAAAATTGTGCCTAGCCGTCCATCCCTTTCCCGAAGCTTTATTTCAACCCATACTCCGGTCTTTAGATTTCCACGCTATCGGAAAAGAAACTCACACAGTCTTCCAACACCCCGTCTGAGTTGAGCTAAGTGCATTGTGCGAGAGTACAAATTAATGTCATATTCCAAAGTTGTACCCAGAATAAAGAGACCAGGTAGGACAGTAAGAGTCAAATGCTGCACATTGTCATGTGGAACTCAAAGAATTAACTCATAGACCTGAAGATTCTACAATCCTATTTCTCGGTGAAGTTCCTCTGAAAATTAGGTGGATTAAGGTCAAGTCTAGACCACTCTCGATTTCTGCTCATAACTTGGTTCAGAACCCAAAGACTTATCACAGATGCAAATGAATGAAATGTTGGATGAGGTTTAGGTGTGTGAAATGCAGACACAAGTTTTTTTTGACAAAGATGAATAAGAAGCCATTTTCTTCTAAAATTTTGGTTGGACACAGTCAGTATTAGTAGCAAAACTCTTTTTCTTTTTTTTTCTCTTTTTTTCACAATTTAGTTAATTACCCACCCTGTAAATACATATAGACTTACGTGAAAGTACAAGATATGGGTAAACTATATGCACAATATATACATACAAACCCCCCTATACTTAGCGAGTGATGTATCCTCAGAGCACAAGAAGCGTAAAGAAGACATAGCTCGAGTTAAGCATAAGAGAGTGAAAAAAGAAAAAGAACCAGATACATCAGTACGCCCCCCTATACTTAGGCTGTGAACAGTCTAAGTATAGAAGAAGAGTGAAAAATGAGTTGATCGAGATATGTGGATTAAGAGAGTATGTACAGATGGGCATCGGTTCCCCTATACTTAGGCTCTGGTTAGCCTAAGAAAGGAAAAAGGGTGTAAATGGAATGGTCATGAGATGGAGAAAATGGTATATACAGATGGCATCGGTCCCCCCTATACTTAGGACTTGGCTTAAGTAGAGGAAGAGGATGTACAAGGAGACCGATGTGGTCGGGAGGGAGGGTGGGTAGCCGACGATTAGGGTGGTTTTCGACTGATCTTCTTGTGAGCCTGTGGTGGGAAATCATAATGATGAGAAGGAGATGAAGCATATGATTCCCACTATTATCAGTGTTATCCTCGGAGAAATTATGTTGGGTATTAGATGAAGTGTATTAGTTAGATGAAAGGTAACCATCATCGGAGTTATCCTCAGACGAATAGTATTTGAAAGTGGATGCACTCCAGATATTCTTGTCTTTTTGTTTCTTCAGTTGTTTTCTCAGAATTCATTCCTTCTTGGGATCAAGCGATTTGTCCTCGGATGAATACTCTGAAGCACCAGTCTCAGTCAGCTCATAAGAAATAATTCCAGTGTATTTGATGAGAGCAAGAGCATCAGCTTTGGATGAATAATAGTGAGGAATGGGAGTTGTCCAATGGGAATCGAAGTTTGGATCCTTGCGCACATATGGTTTTAGAATTGGCGAGCAGACCTCACTCATGTAGATTACCTTTTCAAGACCTGATGAGGGATCATCAGATGATTCCTCTTCCTGAAGGTCAAAGGTGACTTTCTTTTTCGATGAAGTAGTAGTCATTTTTTTTCGTGAAGGTGTTGGTCCACTTGAGTCTCCAGATGAATAACCATTGGAATTCTTCTCCTTGGTCAGTGTTCGTCCTGCATGTTTGTTCTTAGTCTTCTTAATGTTGGTGTACTCCTAGTTTGGGATGATTTGGTCAAGGTATTCAGAGTAGGTTGACCTAGGGTCCGACCATGCATATGTCTCAGGATCATATAAGAAACATTCTTCTATTGTGAGATCCGCAGGAATTGAAATACTGGGGAGAGTATCTACATGTTCGTTCTCAATTGATCTGATGTTGGAGCATTCCTATGTCGAGGTAATGTGATCAAGGTAGTCAGAATAGGTTGAACAATGTTGCGACCATGCATAAGTCTCCGGATCATATGATTCATATATTTGATTTTCCATGGTGAGAGCAGCTAGGAATGGAGCAGGGGGGAGAGTCTCTAAACCGATAGTCTCATCAACAACCGCTATCTCAGATTTAGCAACATGGCAGGGCTCTTCTACTGCTTCATGGTTATGGCTGTTGAGAACTTCGTGGGTTGCCTCAGAAAATCATGGTTCCTCAATGACTG